>JARHVA010008891.1:0-332500 GCA_037957365.1 Torreya grandis | reverse complement strand
TGATTTCATAGTAGCATCTTTAGATACAAATCCTAGCATTTAACAACTAGAAAAGTAACTACTTAAGAATAAAGACCCAATTTCTAGTGCATAACCTATAATATGTACTATAGAGAACAATAGTAAAGCACCACTATAGTTTGATTCAAATCAAGATAGTCCATCTATCATTTTATCATCACTACTAGATAGGAGGTTAATCACATTACCTTATATTCATTGATGAGATCCACATCTCTTACATAAACAATCACATCAGCCTTTTTGAAACTATCATCATAGCTATGGTCATAGAAATAATCACTAATTTGGGCTCACATATTGCATTACTAGATGCGTAGATAATGGTATCATAGAATTCACATAGAGGGCACAAATATATCCTCCATTATGGAACCCTAGACCTCATTCCTACATGACTAAATCATCCCAGGACAATCTTTTACAAGAATCATTAGTCACTCATCATGAGTGAAATACAAGCTTTAGGATAGAATCACATAGGAGATCTCCTATTCCAACTATTCAAAAGGTTTGTAAACTAGTACAACAATAATAACTTACATATAGAAGCATAGTCTCTGGAATACATAGTGCAGTTCCATATACATATCTAGTAGAGTCACAAGGATAACAAAAGAGTACCACTCATGATAAATATTCACTACAAGTAGAGTTTTAGGGTCTTATCTCACGTAGTAACCCATTGTAGTTAAGATTATATGAACCCCCATCACATATTATTTGTTATCGATATATTCTTCAAAAATTTACATCACAATAAAGGCCAAAAGGTGTTATTTCACATAGCAATCCACTATGATTATGAATTGATGAGCCTTTTCCTAGTACACAATTTTAGCTACATGACCAATAAAATTAAATTTTGCATAATCTTCACACACATCAATAGTTAGCATATAGTAAATAGTATTAGATACAGATCACATTCCTACACAACATGAGTAATATGGGCACTTGTTTATTTGCTTGATAGGGTTTAGATAGTGATACAACATAAAATATTATAATGTACAATCATACTAGTTTTAGTTCTTAAGCTTCACTTAGTATGGCAATGATGGAGCCAAATGTCTAACTACCCTTTGTGTTCTTGAGCCACTCTAGAGAAGTAATATGCACACAATGTTATCTTACATCCAATACTAACAACTAACATTCCTAATTCCCAAAAACTATCCTATCCAGATACCAACCTATCAAAATCTAGATATTACCAAATCAACCTATCTAATTTTTTTCAATATTAAACCCAATCAACTCATTCAAAAAATATACCAAATTCAAACCAGCCTATCAAAATATAGATCTTACCAAATCCTATTTTACCACTATTAAATCCAATCAACTTATCCAAACAATTTAACAATTACAAAAACCATCAAATTTTTTTCTTATAAATCAAAACCTAACATCACACTTCAACTAATAAACAAATAATTTAAATAAAATATTACAAGTACCAAACATATGAAATCTAAACATCAATGCCAAATCAACCATTTTCAAACATTTTCAATGAATATACTAATATACCATCACACTTCACATCCAATAATGCAATAAATAACTATCCACATAAAATAAGTATCCATATATATCATGAATTTTTAAAAACATATACATCATGACAAGTTATAATCAATCATGAATGGGCATCATGCCCTCACTCGTAATCTCACTCTCTCCTCCCATCCTAGTCCCATATTCTTGTATATCACTCAATGACCCTATACCTCCTCAAGCTCCCAAGTGCCTCTTGCACTGACTATCTTACTCTAATAGTTGACCATGCTCCTCACACAATTTTGCATATCACTGCTGAAGATCCATATAATCATTGACAATCTTCATGCTCACCATGCCAAAATCAAGTGGAGGCATCTATGCCTATTGAACTTAACTCTAAGCTCATCTCTCTCTCCTATTACCCTAACATATGTAGCCATATCTATAATAACCCTATAAAAAAATGAGCATACATGCCAATCATAATCATTGCTTGTTCTATAAAAACCTCCTCCACCACATCATCAGGAACATATTTCATGATCTCTTAGAGTGTCAACTCAATGATGGTCTCCTAGAAATCATCATCTCCCTTCTCCACCCTAGTAGGTGCCTCATCATATGCACCTCTCACCCCACCTATACATATAAGGAGTAAAACACTACATTAGATATATACTTTCAAATCCAAACTAAAGTATAAACATAGGTACAATTCAAATATAATCACTAATTACCTCCCATAATTTAGATCAACTCAAGCTCTTCATAAGTAGGAGCATCCACTCCATCCATAAGATATAATGGATCCAAATGCTGCCTAGCCCACCATGTAGTATATGCCTCAATTCATCCCATTTCATCTACATAAATAATATCTATAACTACATCTTGTGCATCCCAAGGTAATAATGCCAACTTAGTCTTAGTATGTCTCACATGAACTCCTACTTTCATTGGTGCTTGTGCACTCATTAACCATACCCATAATGTAAAAGGAACATATGTTTAAACTCCAAACTACTTAGTTATGTGATCATACTAAAAGTACTAATATACCCCAACCCAATGATCATGTAACTAACAACTAAGCCTCATGTACCACATATATTCTCCATATTTAGCCCATCTATGGAATCCTCTATAGGGCCTCCATATGATATCTTAAGCCACCCATCTATTTAGCATCCTACTATAATGATTTATCCTTAGAGATTAGATATCCAAATCACTCATCCATTACTCTCTAAGTGGCTATGGATATGTCCAATTCACCCTTGGTATATTCGATCGGTCACATAATTGTTATATGTTCATAAGCATAGCAATGTAATAAACTGGTTACACCCACACCACCACTAAATGCCTCCTGTGTAAATCTATATAAATCTTTGTATAAGTGGGCAAGCATAGTCATACCCCATGAGAACATAGTACCATACATCTCAATACTATGAACCACCCTATGTATCCATTAAGTAACAAATATTCCACTGACATCCACTATAATAAAATAAGCTAATAATATATCTAAACACATTTTCAAGCATGAAACACTTGACTACACAATAATTGATAATAATACATCGCTAACACTACCTATCCAATGCATACCTAAAGTCACACCAACAAAATACAAATATGCATGATCAATGGCATTAGCACCCATGTCATCCTATAGTGTCACTCATTACCCACTAATCAACAAAAGAAAAATGTGGTATACATCCTCTAGAGTAATAATGATCTCTCCAATGGGAAGCCAAAATGTATAGGTATCAACATTCCACCTCTCACATAAGGTAGTAATCACGTACCTATCCCACTACACCATGCCCAGGTCACATACATGACCCAACCCTACCCTATCCATAATGACACACTCATCAACAAATAATGATATCATCCTTAGTTTCTGCATCACCTGACCTCTATAGAAATCTTGCATCCACAACTCACCTTGAAAACACTAGAAAATAGGCTATATGGTAGACAAGCATGCCAAGAAAAATAGCTAAGAAGTACAAAAGTAAGACCAACTCAAAAATTGAAAAAAATATCCATAGTGGACAACAACATTATAGATGGACACTAATGTTGGACTACAACACTAGAACTTGGACAACAACACTACATCTTGGACACTAGTGCTAACTCTAGGACATGAACACTAAAACTAGTAAAAACTTTCCTAGACTACTTAAAATAGCTCAAAAGTATCTAAAACAAGCTTGTAAAAAGGTAAGAATTAAATGTTAAGCTTAATCACTAGGATAATATCTCTGTCAACTTAAATTTAGGCTATAATCTACTTAAAATGAGTCATATAAGGTGCTCATCTCCTAGGCATTTTCACTCTAGAGCTCCAATATCTCAAACTAGTCAGTACAAAAATGAATCCAAAGTCAATCAAAATTCCTATATCAACTAGATTTTCTATTCAAAAGTAAAAAACTATTTTGCCCATCACTAGAGTCTCATGGCTCCATTTTACAAACTATTTGGTTCCATGGAATCATGATGATGATACCTTCAACATCACATAACCCTTACTCTCTCACTATGCTATTTGCCTATTATATCATAGAAACATCCCTATACCTATTTTATACCCCAACATATAAATTGGTACTTATTAATCAAAACATTAGTTCAAAACATTCAAACAACTCAGCCTATTTAATCAATCAACCTTTCACTCCATTCAATCTATTGCTACCTCATTTGCCTACCATGACATGAATGTTTCTACATCTCTACTATACCTAGATACAAGCTTTGATACTAACCAATAAAATACACCTTTCAATCCTAGTAACTCAACTCTCAACAATCAAATACATAGACTATCAATATATTCAATACATACCAACCTAGTTACTATTCATACACCACTAGTCTACACTTTTGGCTCAAACTCCTCTATCATAGATCTCATCCCTCTCCCCAAAAGGGGGGGCATCATTATTAATACCTCTATAAATTACTTATTATACCTATCCACTCCTATAGATAGATACACCATGGTTATTGCACATCCATAATGTATATTATTAGCATTACTCAATTCAAATTGGTCAAAACTATATAGTGATTCAAATTGTGTTGGGTCACTTAGCATTACCTAGGTCATTTAGAGGGATACACATTCAATTTATAGATACATAAAATATTTAGATATAGTGTTTAAAATCATATGGATTCATAGTTACTTCGATATATATTTAGACTATATACCAAATTTAGGGGCACGTACATTACTACATGTCTCATAAATATAACATGACATAGTTACACGACCATATAACATATTATAAGCATAGTGTAGAGCACATTATTTTGATCTCTAGTTTTGGACATAGGACATGGCATAATAGATCATGGCACATGTGGTTATACAAATTTCTAAACTATCTATATGTATCACTCACCAGATTTGGGGGGCATGACATAGATGATCATGTTCTTCAACATCCAAGATTATACAAAAAGGAATGGTAAGATAGG
Source organism: Torreya grandis (assembly GCA_037957365.1). Lineage (NCBI taxonomy): Eukaryota > Viridiplantae > Streptophyta > Pinopsida > Cupressales > Taxaceae > Torreya > Torreya grandis. The sequence continues at coordinate 327,463 of JARHVA010008891.1, read as the reverse complement.
CCATTTTATTCTTACACATTGACCTGAGTTTTTAGATTACACCTAGGCATACCTAGGTTAGACCATATGATTGTGTTCAATGGTTGGTCGATAGCATTAATTAGACCCAAGAGTTTGTGTGAGATAGAGGGTAGACATTGGTTTCGGACCTCTAAGCGTTCATGTTATTTAGAGTGGAGGAATGACAAATCTTGCTCTTCATATAATACAAATTGTATACACACATTCTAGATTAAATGATTTTATGTGGGACAGAGGGCATACATTAGTTCTAAGCCTTTGAACATTTCTCATTTATTATTCAAATTTAGTATAGGGGGCATCTATTATAGGGATTCCTTATTTCTCCAAGCACTATTTATATTCAGTATAAGGGGCATATATTATAGGGATTCTTTCTTTGTCTAGGCATTATTCAGATTTAGTATAGAGGGAATATATTACAAGTATTCTTTCTTTCTCCAAGCACTTTTTAGTTTTCCATCCACTTCCTTGGCTAGGAAGTTGGATCCTTTCTTAGTACACTTATCTCCATATAAATAAGTTTAGGTACACATCTTATTATTTATCTTACTCTAGTACTTAATGTCATTACATCACCAAATTATAAGGGGGGCAAATGTATACACCCTAAATTAGTTAAAAAACCACACATACCATGTCTTTTCACAAGAGACTCCAACTAGAGAATATGAGTCTTATTCACAACTAGACATGTCTTTTTGTCTAATTTGTCTTAGTCTTGTTTTATATCCTAGATACCTCTTTGACTATTCCTAGTCATTTGTAACTTTATAGAATTAACCCTTACTAACATAGGTCACTCTTTCTAGGCTTATTCCACTCCCCTAGGTCATAGACCCTCTAGACAACATCACCTAAATAGTACTATAGCACTAAAACCTAGGGTGTCTTGTTTTTGGCATCATTGTCTAAGTATAAATTTGATTCTAATGATCACTTTATCCCACTAGATGAGTCTTACCCCTTTATTTTCTTTGTTCTTAGGTTTTCTAATGTTGTCTAAATGTGAATAAAGATCCCAAATTCAAAATAATAAGTCTCCTATAAAAAGGACTACACAAGGCATTTTATATCTATCACTTATTACTTTGGCACATTTAACATAATAAAAATCAATCAATAATATAACTCAGCTTTTATGCATCACACATAGACTTACATGCTTGGTCAAGGAAGGGCCTAGGTAAAATTCATTCTTGCATCTATCGTGCATGTTGATTATGCACATTCACTACCCTATTAGATCTGAGGCCCTAGATTGAGGGTTAATGTAGGTAGTAATACAAACAATAGGGGTTCTTGATTATATGATCATTCTTCCCTTAACCTAGTTTTTATTCCCCTTTTACATTTGATGTATTAATTGTTTACATGTGTAGATGAATATAAGTATTGAAGATTGAATATGATTTATAACGAGATTAATCAACTTTTAGCCCCTATAATTTGGTACACAAGCTCACAGTGACCAAGCAAACAAAACCTAAAAAGATTATATCCTTAGGACAACAGTACCAAGAAGGACTATATCATCAGACACCAATGTGTCCTATTTATAACACTCCTATCTAATTAGAAAATGACACCTAGACTTATATTACTAATAGTGTCTCAGTCTTGCTCTTCAAATTCTAATCTCAAAGTCCTTCATTTTAGTTCAAAACTAGATAACGTTATTTCCATTTCTCTTAAATAATTACCTATTGAAATCTATATTTTTCCCTATTAAGCTATATTTTTCCTATTATTCCAAACCATTATTATTTAGGATATAAATAATAGATTCTTGAACATAATAAAATATCTTTCATGAGATAGATAACCACTCTTCCACTCAATTCTAGAAACATAGGTAGTATATTAACACATTATGTCCCACCAATGCTTAGCCTAAAGATAAAGATATACCTCCTCCTAAGCTATTACCAGAGTATATCCCTAAATATGTTGAGGTACACTATATTTGGCATAATTATGGTACACAACATAATAATCACTACCATATTCTCTAATAGCACCCTTGTAATCACCCATAATTGACACTCACACCAATTATTCCCCTTCCATAGGTTACCCACATAAGGAGGCTCCTCATTCTCAATAAATGGCATCTCCTTATCATCCCATAGATATTATTCTAATTCAAACACTTATTATTCTCATTTATTATCTTATTCATGATAAAAATCATTATTATGATCCTTTAAGGTTTAGAAAGAACTCTTTGAACAAATTTACATGAGTATTGATGAGACTTTGGATGCCATCAGGATCCATATTCATAGAGATTTTTCAAATGGAATTAATAATATTTGTGGTTAAATTTATTAGTATTTGTGAACATGACATGGTGTTATTTCATATTTTTATACATTATAATTTTATATTGGATTTGTTATCCATTTTTATATATCTTATACACTTGACTATGTGTCACATGTGGTTTCACCTATATATTTTACATGGATCATTATATTATGCTTTATGTATTTTATATGGTTTCATTTCCTTTCCTCTTTTATTATGTCATATTATCATTATTTTCATTATTTCATACTTATATTTATAATTTAACTTCTTTCATGGATTCTTTTTCTTTTACAATGATTGTTTTCTATCTTATCTCACTTAAAAATCAGATAATTATTATTGTTACTTGATCATAAAAACCTAGATTATCTTAGTAATATTTCTCTACCATATGATCAATTTAGAAAACAATAATTCTCATTATACTTGTCTTTACATATGTAATTTGGATCTCCCTTAATTCTTTTATCTTCCTTTCACATACTAAGCATACATATAATTGACACTTGAGATTAAATATTGGTTTATGGGTAAGCCTAAGCATTTTATCAATCATATCTTTGTATATTTATATTCCTTCAAACCAAAGTATAAATATCATTAATGTGTATCACTTATATCACTCATGTTTGTTATTTCAAATCTTTATTGGGGAGGAATCATAAAATCCATGAAAATTTTAAAAGTCAAATTATTTAAATAAAAGGCAATGATCAAAAGACAATAAACAAATTCAAAAGTCTAATCACACTTAAATATGTTACTCATATCACATCTCATATTCCTAAATAAATCTCAAACTTTAAAATTATCCTCATGATAGAATTGAGGTCCATTAAGTTGTAGTAGGTCAGTAGATTATAATAGAAGAATTAAAAAATCATTAAGTGCTACCTAGTTTCTCACACAAGTACCCAATATTCATAGTAGACCAATGAATTTATAAGAGGTCCTGTGAAATGAGAAATATATTATTGGAATATATTTCCATTTAAATTTTCATGTTTATATAACCAACAGGAGTGAATATTAGTATCTTACCTATTTGCCTATATAGCTTTGGACATATTGTGAGAAAGTATCCTTTGTATTTTCATGGTCATTAGACTCTTAGTGTCTTTTTTATGTACCTTTTATGCCTCATGTTTCCTAAGGTCTTCTCATAGATTCCTATGTCATGATTTTTACATTCCCTTCTTCATTACAATATTTATAATATTTCCCATTGAGAAATACTATTTTATTAATTGATCATTCCCCCTAGGGTTTCCCTTTGTGTGTTGTAGTGTAAGACCATGGATAAGACTAGGCTCTCCTCACTAATTACCATATAAAACATTTATTTGTTACCATTAACCTCATTGGTGTTTCCTTTTGTGATTTGAGTTGTAATTCCATGGATAGGACTAGGCCCTCCTCACTAATTACCACATTACAAACATGTTTTTAATTCCCACAGTTATTTCCACCTCATTAGTGTTCCCTTTATGAGTTGAAATGGAAGACCATGAATAGGACCATTCCCTACTCATTAAATATTCCAATACATAGTTAATATTATAATAAAGTCATAATGAAATTACATGCTTCAAATTTGAGATAATTAGTGTTCAATTATGAGTTACGTGTCATTGGCATACTTCCCATCTTGATTTAGTATGTTTTATGCTTACTTCATAAGTCTTTCACTTTTATCTTCTTATTTTATGATTTAATGTATGTTTCAAACCATTTTATTAAAATTTTCATACTTCATATCTTTAATTAGTTTGATTAATTTGATTTCTAGTTACATTTTGTTTTAATAATAATACTTCCTAGCTTGATTTAGAATCATTGATTGACTTAATTGTTTTGTTTTTATACCATTGGTTTGTCATGTGTGTTCTATTTTATTACAAATTTTCATACTTCCCAATGTGATATAGTATTAATTTTATTTGTCCTAATTTGGTTTAAATATTTTACATGGTTTGAAAACATTTGTTACCCTTTTTATCACTTTGGTTTATTATATTTATTCATCTTTTGTTTTTACACATTCGTCATCATGATATAGTGTGTATTAAATTTTTTATTCACTATAATTTTCCAAATCATTTTTTTCTTTTTTATTTTTAACCATGCATGCATATCACATAATGATATAAAAATAAAACATACATCACATATTTCCCATAGCATATACAACAAAATCAAAATACATGTACTGAAAAAGGATGTATATCCATGCATCCACATCTAAATCTACGTAAAAATCATATATATATATATATATATATATATATATATATATATATAATTTTTTTATGCAATACAAAGTAAAAAATACAATAGCTATAGCTCTAAGGTTACGCTCCATCTTGTCTATCCTATGACCTAGCCATGACACCCATAGATGCCTATGAATAACCCCTTTTAATGGTGCACTATAAAGAGGAAGTCTAGGATCTTAAGACAACAACCTATCCTTATAATTTTTCCACCTAGGCTTGTAGCTATCTAAGTTAGATAGTAATCACCATGTGTGAAACTTACTCCTATGTTAAGGCCTGCCATGCTTGAACCTATCCAGCTCCTAGCCCTATTAGTGGTGGTAATCCATCACCTCATGCATATATCTATCATGAAACCTATCCCATTATTCTAAATTAGCTTATTTGATCTGGGGTAGATGGAACCATAGGATCATATAAAGTGGTAGGGACATATGGTGACACCACCCTCTCAAAAAGCTCATGATATGCAACCATAACTAGGGTTCCCCATTAAACCTCCTCTGTAGAAAGATATGAAAAATAAAAAACCAAATATACATCAATCACACACATATACATGTCTTAATTCATCTATATATCACTAAATACATAAATGATAATACAACTAGTGATCTATGTCAAAATCTTAATAAATCAAAACATTTTCACTAGTGCCAGTATCACTGACCATGGTCTCACCATATGCCAACCTATTGAGTACCTCTTCTATTGAATGCCTCTACACCAATGCAAATATAGGATTCATAACCATAGATTTCCATGGTCCTCTCCTCACTAGCCTCTCTATGGACCAACTATGTCTTGGAACCACTATAGGATCCTTTTATGTGATAGATATCAACTATGTCTCATCACATCGACGGTTTCTCCATCTATTTGAGCTCATAGTAGTCACCACCACCTTTGTTATGGTCCTTAATACTCTCCATAATCCCTTGTCTATATATCCATTACATCATCTCCTCCTATCCTTGTTCCCTCATACTATCATTCCTGACCAACCAATGGTCTATCTCACTAAGGCCTAATTATTAGTATCTCCACAAGTACCCATCCACTTCCTCTTCCTCTCATCTATCTTGTATGCCATTCCCAATAATAAATCACTACTAGAGGGGCCACTAGATGATTAAGTCATAATTATCTATGTATATGATCCACTATATGAGGCTCTACCCACAAAGTATAGTGGCATGTGATCCACACACATGTCAAAACTATTACAATGGTAGTCCAACTTGCCCATATGAAATCTATACAAGTGTAAAAATACCACACTATATTCCCTCATGTGACAATATATATAGTTAGAACATGAGGCATGTTTTGTGAAACATGGTCCTACCTCCATTGCACAACCTAAGATAGTATATCATCAACTACATAGGGAAACCCATATAGGTGATATATATAAAATCTCTCATATATCCATGTGCTCAAAATAATCATAGGTCCCATCATCTTCTATGCCCAAGATATCATACCATATATATCATGCATGAGCTGAACCTAGATGATAGAGTTGAGATCTTATAACCCTCTTTGATTTAAAATAGTGGAAACTTTCCATCTAACTTATGACACAACACTCATGTTATCAAAATCCCTATCATAGCCTTATGGATATTTATAATGGTCACAAGATAAAAATTAAACAAACTCATATATAACATAGGATAGATCCTATCCAATATTGTTTTCTATTGACCTAATGCTCATCTCTTATCATCTGACTTTAGTGTATCAAAAATCTCTGGCATTCCATCTAAAGGAAGTGTAAGTAATGGATGGGCATCCTCTAAGGTGATCACCACCTCTATGGTATCCCCCTTTAATTACCATAATAAAGTGTTGATGTTGGTAAATCATTCCCATGCTCTTAGGAACATGAAAATATAATTAAAACTCATAGGTATTTATCTCATCTCCATAATACCTCTAAATCCCAAGGTGACTAGTTAATGTTTATCCACATCTGAAAACCACTCCAATAGATCTAGTAGCTCAGATGCATTTGTTAGGTGCCAAAATCTTTCGAATATTTGTAAAATATAAAAAAATATAGGATTTATTATATATTTACATCATAGTAATAAAATATATTCTTAAAACATTCTAAAAAATTTACAAATTAACTTCTTCATCAGCTTGTTTGATCTAGTTTTATTATTTTCTTACTTTTCTACACAATCACCCTATTTGATACTAAATTAACTCTTTTACATATTAAATCATCCATCTAGTATGTAGTCAACTGATTTTATCAAAATGTATCATCCACATAGTAAAAACTACATTAGCATATAATACTATGTTGACCATCTTCTTTTTTCAAATTATATCACCCTATTGCTAAATAGTTGGCCATCTTCAATGATACTATCTCAGCCCACTACTATGTAATAAACTCCATATTTTTATCTCTGCTTGCATACTAAGTGGACAAGGTTGACTCTATTTTTAGTTTGACTCTATTATTTAGGTATTTAATGGTTTGACCTTTTCCTACTGAGTACCCTGTTCTACCCCTTGTTTCCCTAAAAAATTCCTACTATTAATTTTGGTGTCTATAATTTTCATACCATTTAATTTTTATATTTAGCTTAATTTAAATTAAAATTTCTCAAAAAAATTAAATTAATGATTTCTTACATGTGCATCACCCATTGTGTCTGATATGCATCCTTCATGTCCTAATGATCATCTCCTCAATATGGTCACTCTCTAGGTTCAAATTGGGTCTCTCAGAGAAACCTTTTCTTATAATATTAAAATAATAAATTTATTTATTTTCACCCTATTTATATTTACTATTCAAAATTATTTTTTTGTCAAATATTTACAATCGTATTTTATTTTCTGACCATATCATTGTTTATACTAGCTCTTTTTTTCAACTGTGAGATGTTATATAATCCTGACATTATATAGAATATTGCCACATATTACATGTATATTTTACAAAAAAATCATTTTTTTTCTAATTTTTATAGGTTTTCTTAATTTTACCTACATTGGACACCTTTACATTTCATTTACTTCATTCTTTATCTACAACACTAAAGTAAGTAAATGTATTCATTTATTAATTCTTTCCTTTCATTTAACTTATTCATTTCTTACTATAATTTTTTTAGGTTCAACATTATGTGTTTCTAAGTTTTTATATAGAATCGCCATCCCTTATTATACCTATGTGACATGTGATGATATTTAGGTGGGGCATATGTATACATATAATATTATCAAACTTTACAAATTATTGATGCTTTCTCTCTTGCACAAACTTGTCAAGTCTCAATATCTCTGAGTTCACACCTTAAAGGGTGCAATAGTAAAGGGGTGGGTAGACCATTAGTGATTTTTATGATTATTTTCTCATATACCAACACTTTATATCTACACAACCATATATTATACACTTCCCTAAGCTTTCCCTCTTCCCTTACACACTCTTCCAATCAATTCACCACCTTACTTAGCCCCTACCTAAGTCTAAAACCCTTTTTGACATTTAATAAACAATATTGGCATAGGTTGACCTTGTATTCTAATTAATATTTTCATGTTACATGTCTAGGTTAACCTTGGTGGACATAGATCAGGACCAAACGTAATTTTAGTAATTAGTGATACATGGTTTAATTGGTATAACCCTATCATCTAAACTTTCAAAAAGGTTTAGGGTTAGATACATATATACATACACATCCATTTTCATCATTTAAATAAGAAGATAATAATATTATTATTTTTTGCATCTACTTATCCACCATTATACTTGAGGAACATAGCTTATGGTTTTAATACTTTCTTTCGAGATATGAATCTTGTATTGTGGAGAAGTCTTTTGGATACATAGAAAATTTGTGTAGATTAAGGATACCTTATTTTTGATATACTTATATACAAAAACAACCTCTTATGAAACACCTTGGTCAAGGGAGAGATTGAGGCTTAGTGGGTTCATCTTCAAACGTAAGTATTCCTAACTTTGTTTCTCTTTTATTAAAGTAGATAGATTAGAATTTTTACTTCTCTCTTATGAATTAGGATTTTATATACATTTATTTGAGTATATATCTTCTATTCATGTTTAATTTTTATGTTTATTACCCCCACCTTTTTCCACAATCTTTTGTGAGCACTAAATTATATTTTATTTTACTTTGCATGTACTTAGTAAATATGAAAACATAGGACGTAGCTAGGGTTATTGTATGTTGTTGTTTGACTAGAGGATTTATAATCCTATCTAGTGATATTATTATAATAATGGACCCCTTGGGTAGGTTAAGAAGATATATCTTGGTCATTACTTTAAGTGTCTAAATGTATCAACAAATATAAGTGTAGTTAGGATTTATCATCTTTGAGATAAAAATCGACTAATAGGTTAGTTGAATTTTCCTTTATATACAATTTATATTAAAATTTATTACTTGTGGTTTGAAATCACTTGAAAGACTAGATATTAGTATTATGAATATGTTAAAGTTTTATTGGAAAGTAAACATCTCTCTCTACTAAAGGGTTTGATGTATAATTAGTAATTGAAAACAATAATTTTTTAACTTTGAAAGTAATTGAATGTGATGATTTTGTACAAGATTTTCACATTTTAATTTTCATTGTTACTAAACCATATTAGGTTTTATTAGAGTATAAAAGTTATGTACATTTTAGTATTTATTTTTATTATTATACTTAATTTCAAAGCTATTTTAATTACAATATTAGGATTTATAATATATTTTATTTATTTATTAATAGATAAAATAAGGTTGAAGGGTCTCTTACCATTTTCATTAATATAAAAAATTTAAATTTTTTAATAATTTGACATTGAAATATGAAATAAAATAAAAACTTCTAAAGAGATCATTTATAAAAGTGAAATGGCTTAAAGGAAAAAATGCTTCATACCCCAAAACTAGTTTAGAACATATTTATAGAAACTACAAAATGTTATATAAGTTATTTTAGAAGCTAATATATAAGTTGTAAAAGTATAAATTACCAACCAACAAGAAAATAGATCCATAATTAATAGGAAGAGACAAAAAAAATTATAAAAAATATGGCTGCAAAAATATCCATCACACTCTACCAATGGTTTAAAGGCAACAAAATCTCACCATAAGAAAATCATGAGAAAGATATATAAGATTATGAAAAACATGTTTTGGAATATACATGAGTATAAATACTCCAGTAAAAAATATGAACATACATATAAAAGTGGTAGGAAAAAATAATGTGAAAAATAAAACATATATCTTCAAAAAATCTCTTTCCCAACATATAAAAGTTCATAGATAGGAATCTACCACCTTTGAAATTTTTAGGGATTATAGTTAGGCTTGGTATAATTAAGAATAATTAGTTTTCTCAAATAATCCTCAAATATAGTTTTAAAATACATAGGATAAACACTAGGGTAGTATGAGGGAATATTAAATCTTTTAGGTAAAGTCACCCTTTTCCATTTTTTAGCCTCAAGTTCCTAAATCAAAAGAGAAAAACTCCACTAGTATACATTGGAAATGAAACAAGAGGAGGATGTAATTTAAATAAAATTTAATCCTCATTGGACTCCAAAATAGAGTCATAATAAATAATCATTTGAGAAAAAAAAGAATAAATTCAACGGAAAATGAGGTTCTCTCATTTTTAACATGGATGGAAAAAGTGCCCAATCTTGGACACTATCTTTTATAAATGTTGGATAAGAAATACTTATCATACCCTATAAAACTCTCCAACACTTTTATTGTATATCTAAATTTTGAGGGTTTTAATTAATATTGTTAAATATTATTCTATAGAAATATAACAATCTCATAGGGCCATGGATGTTCCCCCTAAGAATAATAATACATCCTTTCTCAATATCATAATATCTTTATCTTCTTACTCACATAGGATATCATTATAAGTGTAATACATAATATTTTTTAAATTAGTATCACCAACCATAATATTTATGTTCTAAGGATAAAACCAAGGTAACATCAAACTATAAATATAATCTTTACACAAAAAATTCTTCTCATGTCTAAGATAAGTTTAAAATTCTCACAAAAAGGATTAAATCAAGTAATATCATAATTCATGTTAGAATTATCTCTCAAAAACCTTTATTTTAGTCAACTATCCTTTAATATAAATGTGTATATCTTATATGGGGGAATACACACACACACACACACACACACACACACACACACACACACACACACATGCTCCTAATAAAATATATGTTTCACAAACCTTATCAATACACCATGATAACTAATAATAGATATCGGTGTTGAGATTTAAGTTGTATAATCCATACTATATCTCCCTCTAATCCTACCAACTTGAAAGTGATAAAATGGAGTATTCATGTCTTGGAAAATCATTTTGTATGCATCAATAAGGATGGTAGTGATCTTTTAGTGATAAAATCAACATAATAAAGAGAGTAATGCATCTCAATTATCCTCCCCTTGTCCTCAAAAGTATTTATTCCTTATCTTGCAAATAAGGTCTCTATTGAATCCTCCTCTAGTATTGAAACCTTCCATTACATGGGATCATCATATCTCATATTCCCCAAACATTTCCACCTAAAAAATTATTTTTAAAACCCCTTTTCTACCACATCCACTCTTTACCTTTGTCTCCTCCCTAATCAAAGGATCACTCACAAGACTCAAAATTGTGACATAGAGTCATGGCCCATGTCCTCCTACCATGAATTTCTCTCCAGCATGTTTTTTCTTCTATTATTAAGATTTCATATGTGAAATGAATATGGTAATATAAACTATCCTTGAACTTGAACACATAAAAATGACTACAAAAACTTGAAAAAAATACATATAATCTTAGTAAAACCACACACACACACACACACACACACACACACACACACACACACACACACACACACACACACACACACACACACACACACACACACACACACACACACACACACACACACACACATGGGGTCAAAAATATTAACCTTGACTTCATTAAATCTATTCTTATATATCCATTCTTATATCTCACTAATATCCCCTAATCTAAACACCTTACTCAAGGTATGTGTCATGATACCTATAATAATATCCTAGTTAGCGTGTACATAGGAAACCTATGATATCTCTAAGCTAAAAATATAATAAATATGTATATCTATAAGGATATGATGCATATATGGTGTAAATAAAATGTGTTGAATGCATCTAACAACATACACACATTTTAAATATCATTGCCTACTCTAATGCTTCATAAAATATGATAATATCAACCGTTGGTACTCCATCATATATTATTTAACATTGTGTCATATTTAATCAAATAATCACCTTTAATACATCAAAAACAATTATGTAAACATTTCTCAAATGTATAATGTAAGTGTGTGGGTTGTAGCCATCTACAATTATGGTTAATTAGGTCAATGCCCAATAATTTACATATATGTATAGAGTATAACATATCATATATGTACCCTCATTTGGTAGTTCCATAATAGTGTGGCCATACTCTAAGGTGAATTTTACCTCCATTTTTACCACATATACCACACTCCTAAATGTCTTAGTACACATCTTCCAAATTACATGAAAATTTCTAGGAGCTATGAATTTAATTAAACCAAACACATCTTCATAATACCACAAAAATTAAGGCCAATTAGATGATCCATGTCTACCTAAAATAAATAAATTAGAATCTTAATAAGTAATGAGGCATGTATAATATGAAACAATTGTATTTGTTTATACTCTTTTAAAATTTAAATTAATTTATCGTACATAAAATAAAAATTAGGTAAAATATAAAATTACACACAATTACATATTTACAACTATCTCAAACATCTAACATGATAACATTGGACATATATGAGTATTATTCTTCATTATTATTTTTACATGAGATCATCAACCATCTATCACATTCCTATTTCATTGGTCATTTTGACTAATGACTTTGCCCACTTATTTTTTTGACTACATCAGCCATATAACTTAACAACATTAGCCATATCTTTATTTAATACCTATACAAAACAATCAATAAATATCATTACATTAAAAAATGATGAAACTATGTTTAATGATCCTATAAATTGTACATTTATTAAAAAAATAGCCAATATAAACCCATTATCCCTCTCTTTATTTCCCATATTTAAATAGCCTTGGGTTAAATTATGTCAATCGTATTTTTCTTGGCACCCATTTTTTCAAATATAAATTATCTACTCATCTTATATTTAAATTCAAAATCTACCTCAATGATCATGATGAAAAACAATAGTGGTGGTCCCCTACAGTCACTTTTGCATCCTCTCACCATCATATCTCATTTATATATAAATAGTTTTCCCAAATATAATAAATATACAAATATAAAATTTTAAATTTTAAAAATTCTCACTAAGATTTATGAAATTTCCATATCTTTAATTATGTATCTCTCATTAATAAACCTAAAAAAGTGTTAAATCCTAGAATCATAAGGATTTTTATGATATGGAAATGATATGGTTTTGAAATTTTCAAAAAGATAACTTATTTTACAAGCCTTCTATATCCATATCAACAATATTTTATCACTTTTTCATTAGACTTAATCTAACACAAATGATTGGTGATGGTAAGATTATTAGAACTATCAAAGTGAAGGTACTTATATTCATTTATTTACTATCTTTTATTTCATATTTATCCACATTTATTATAACCTTTTTATTTTTATCATTATGGTACTATGATATTTTCCTAAATAATTATCCCACTTTATGGTACAATGGCATGAAACAAGATTTATGTATATAATACTTATACACATTATTTTTTCTTTCAAACATTTTTTAGGACTCATCAAAAAATTAATTTCTATGAGTTTAATTATTAAGGGTTAAACTTAGATTTTGATGTGTTGGATCATAACACTTTATGATATGTACTATAATTTATTTCCATTCTTACAACCACATTAATCTCACTAGGGCATTAGCTTATCTTTCCCTCAAGTTCCCTTTCCCCTTTATACATATATTTTATCATTTAAATGCCTTTATCTAATGTCATCATATTATCCAATAATGTATTTTAAGTTACACTTAGTTTATCTAATAAAATCATGATGGTAATGGAATAATTTTATTTACTACAAGTGTTTTTATGCCATTTATTAAGTCGTTGACATTAGATAAATCTAATAATTGACTTTGATGTTTGTATCAGTATTTCAAGGGTTCTTGGTTTACATTTATCCATGTCAAATCATCTAATAAACTCTCATTTATCCAATTTAAGACATATAATACATTTTTATGATGTTTTTAAAACCACTTTACAAATAAGAAGAGGAATTTTGGATTAGGAGCTTACACTAAGTGAATGAAATTTAGCATAATGTACTTAATGATATTAAGAATAGGAGTGGAACGGGTAAGATATACATATTATTTTGAGTCCCAAACATGTTTCTACTTATGTATTCTTATATACACCATTACTTCAGTTATAATATGTTGATTATTATCGTTGATGTCAAAGGTACATCCAATGAAGGTTGACGTCAAAGGGACTAAGACTAGTTGGCAGTATGTGATGTGATAAGGTGAATTAAGACAATTGTCATGAGAAACTTGTGTCATGAGAAAAATATAAAGGGATTATTTTAATTCAAGAAATGTTTTATGTTTGTATGAAGGTACAGATCGTTAATGTTAATGAGCATAAGAATCCTATGCATGAGCCTAATCATGATAGGCAGAGGTATGTGCATGAAAACTAATAAACATAGGTATGCAAAGGTTTTATGTAAAATTTTTATCATGTATGTAAAGCATTAAGTCATTCATTATATTTTTAAAATGAACCTACAAAGGTAGGACCTTTAGTCCAAGTATGTACCTATGCCACTCCTAAACCCTACCTAACTTAATAAGGTATGAAAATCAGATCTCAAGACAAGTATGAATATGTGAGAGTGGATAGAGGTGATGTAATTTTTTTTAGGCATGTTCATAAATTTTGAGGTCATGATTTGAAGTAAATTGCATGAATCAATGTTTTAAGCCTTCTCAAGTTCACATAATGAAGTCTCAAGACCTAAGAAGCACTTTTAGACATTCATTGTCATGTTTAACCTATGCATGGGAACCTAATATATTAATAAGAGATGGGGAAGGGTTATAGATAATATCTTTAAACATTATTTTTTATTTAATTGTTGTGATTTATGAATAATCATTAACACCAAAACCTATGTTAAACCTCCCTAAAACCCTAATAAGTACCCAATATAAAATATCTTATTCAAAATAGACTAGGATATATATATATATATATATATATATATATATATATATATATATATATATATATATATAAAACAATTGTGATATGTATTAAACTCTCCTAGGTACTTGTAGGTTGTGGTTATTAGTCAGATGAGAGAGAAAATGCATAGATACAGGCTGATTTGTCAAGAAGTTATTATAGCTCTCAAAATTTGTATTGGTCAACAAAATCAAATAGATGGTATAAGAATATAGATACTAATTTTACATTTAAATGATGATTTATTTATAGTTTTTATCTTTATAGTGTTATAATTTAGTCATCAAAGTTAGCTAATCATAGACTCACTTAATGGTGTGAATATTGTAGAACCTAGGTAGAGATGAAATGATAGATTTAAAGTTATATGCATGATATATTTATGTAAAAAAGTGCAAGAATGATTTATTTATGAGTTTTATGTCATGATATTTATTTTATAATATTTGTTGGTCATTTGATGTAGTGATAAAGTTGGTCACAAAATGGTCTATTTGGTTCAGATAGGAGTCTGAAACATAGGGTAACTAAATTGGTCTACAAGACCAATATTTATCATTATATCATATGATTTATCTATCTTAGGATGTTATAGAGATATCATAATAACATTTTAATTCATAATTATTGATTAAAAGTGTCTACATAGGTGGTGGAGGTCTAATTCACCATGACTAGTTATTGAAGTGAATTGATAGTTCTGAGTGAGTTACAAAGATGTTCTTGAGACTTTATTTCCTGAGTGAAAGTGTTCTAATAATGTGTTGATGAACCTAAGTTCATGGAAAATATATATGCATGTATATTTTATTAAATATTATTATATTAATGGTTTTAAGCTTCATTCTTTCTAGATAGACTTTTTAGGTACACAAGTCTAATAGGGCAGTTTATCCTAAAGGAGCTTTCATGGTATGAATGAAAGATATAGGTCTAAAAAAGCATGGAGGAGGTTATTATAAGTCATTGGATACATGATTTAATGGTTTTTTATTATTATAAATAGTCATTTAGGATTGATAATATCAAATTTTGGAATTAAGAGGATAGATGTAATGTAATTAGATCTCCATGAGACCCAAATAAAAAAATAAGGACTATTTGAGTTATTTTAGACTAAAAGGGGTTAAAATTATGTTTTAATCATGTTCATAATATGTTTTAATACCTATTTTATGGCTGAAAAAAGTCTTTAAAGGTGTGTTTCTGACTAAATGGTGTGTGACCATGAGACTAGTATATATATAAGGTAGTTTAGGCCTATTTGTATGTATCCAATATAAGCAAATAAATATTGCATGATTGAGTAGAAGGAGGTTTTATGTTGGGAGAATAATTTGGATTATATATTTTTATAGGATATTTATCTAATATTTTTGCATTATATACTCACTTTGTCGTATATAAGTCTATTTTGTCTTATCTCCATCACTTGTAACAGGTTAGAATATGAATAGACTCCACTTTTGGTGCCAAGTATGAGAATAGATTTCCAATTTTGAATATATTAATAGAGATTTACTAGGTTATGGTTACATATGTAATTTCTTACTTTGTTCCTTGCATGCATTCTCATGTATATTGTTTGATACTTTCTATCTAATTTAACACAAATAATTTATTTATGTTTATGAATCATTGGTTGTTCCTACTTAATACATAATGTAAAATACTTAACACTTTATATGTTTCTATTTTCCTACCCCATGCATGAAGATGATACACTATTCTACACATTTGATTATGTAGATATGTAAAACTAGCCACCACTTGCTTTGCATAAGACTATTCGACTAATTCTTACCAATCATCAAATATTTAACCTAATAATTTCTAATAGTCTCAAATTTGACTTCATAACCTTGTATTAAATCAATAGGGCCTATTAAATCAATTAAATAAGGAAAATACATACATTGAATTAATCAAAATAAAACAAATTACCAGATATCTAAAAATAATTAATTAACTTGCACACCCTAACCAAAATCAATTAGAAAGTTAAATTAATTTCAAATCATAATTGAGTTCACCCATAAAATAATAAATCAATTAATTCCATTACTAAAAAATAAATTCAAGAGAATCTTAAAACATCCTAAAATACACTCATTACCTTTGTGAGTTGTCACTTTTGGAAAATATCTAAAAATATATCCTAGAAATATGCCAAACTCAAGCAAGGTTAATAAACTCAACCATGGTCAAATTTAACACATTCCAACAAATTTTAAAACCTATAAAATTAAGCCTACAGCTCTTCATTTATATATCTCAATCAAAGTAGAGTTATAATGCAATAATAGATTCATGAAGCTAAAAGCCTAGGGTTATAATGTCAAAATTGAGCCAAAGCCATCAAAGCCATCAATTAAGCTAAGAATTAAACAATGGTACATATAGGAGATGATGTTAGCCATATGTCATTAATGAAAAATTATTATGCATAAACTGAGCAAACCAACCAAATTACCATTTGGAGATATTAAGGATTTGGTAAGGAATTTGTGTTTTTATGTTTATATTCCTCATTTTCTTCCATGTTTTGTTGATTTTTCAATTGGTTTATTCATTATGCTCCCCCCATTATCAGGTTTAAAATATGTTATATTATTAGTGAGTTTATTTTTCATTGTTTTTTATATTAACTCTATACTAACCTCCTCCTTTAAGTTAAAATCTTATGATCATAAATGGCACACCCGGTGAGACATGATTGTGCACCCTACATCTTTGAACAAAAATGAATGTTAAAATAGCTCTTATTTTAATACATTTATTGTTTTTTCTAATTTTTTTTATAGATCTATCTTACTATTTCATCCTAATTATATAAAAAATTAATTAAAATATGAATTGTAATTTATAAGTTATGATTCTTTTAGTGACTATCATTTTTTATTTTATAATTTTTTTATAAAAATGAGTAAGACAGAGCTAATAATTATTTTTATTCATTATTTTGACTTGAATTTTTAAATAGAGGTGGGAAATATATTTATAAACAACCTTTAAATATTTAGTGACAAATGGATGTATATTTTAAAATTTATGATTAAAATACTAACTACAAGGTTTTATGTTTATGTGTTATGTTTTATTTGTTTTAACCTTCTAACATATTGTTTGCACATTTCATAGGTTTAATTTTTTTTTTCTTTGAGATTATTTCTAACCTTTATCTAACCTAGCACATTTTATTTCATAAGGTTTTACCTTTGGGTTGACATATTTTGCCCTTCAAGGTTGCTTGTCTCCTTTGATAAGAAAGCTTCAAGGCTAAACAAAGTGCTAACCTTTTTCGTGAAAGGACTATTTGAAAAATCCTCAAAAATATCTTAATTAGTTATTTCACACTTTATTTTTGGATATTATAAAATAAATCAAGAATTTCACTTTGAGTTTAAAAAGGAAGTTTTTCATGTTTGTGTTAAATATTTTGATTGTTCTTTCAAAGTTCACAACTTAAAGATAAGAGGCTAAAAGAACACCACCAGACATTTCATTTAGTGATATAAAATTGAATACACTTCAAATTTTTTTCAAGTTATTTTCATTATTTGTTTAGTCTAAACTTGTTTGAGTAAATAGGGAGTTTTACATGTGTGCTCTCTCATCCATCTCCTTTAAGGAACTTTTGGGATCAAAACCACCAAATTATTTTTGGGTCATTTGCAATTATTTACATTTGTGCATCTTAAATCTAAGGGGATATTAATGAATCTAATCAAACATTTTCAATTTGGTTCAATTAAATTAACCTCACTTAAATTATTTAAAAACTTGCTTGTTGACTTTGTGTTTTAATGAAAAGAGACGTGCATGTATGATCTCCCATCCATCCATTTTAGGGAAATTTTAGGATCAAAAGTGACTTCTCATTGCACTTTCATCCTAGTATAAGGAATAGAAAGAGCATCATTTAAAGCCCTCCCCAAAAACTTATAGAATAGTATTAGGTGATCTTGAGGAGACCATAAAGTATTTCTATGGTGTCATTTATTTCATGCATCTTGTCTTGTGTGGGGGACTTCATTACCTCCCATGAGTTATTTAGGAAAGCTTTGACCTAGGGTTTCATCTCCCAGTGTAGTATTTAACCCCTCTATATATGGGCATATATAAATTGAGATCCCCTAATTGTGATGATGGTTTGAGTGGTTAAACCATATCTATTAGTAGAGGATAATCCTAGTATGTTTGAGCATGTTAGACATCACACTACAGTGAGTGAGAAATGAATATAGTGGTTGTAAAAAGGTCAAGACCATTTTATAATAAGCCATATGATGCAGACCCAAATTACATGTTGCTCCTCTTGTTTATAAAAGTGAAAGTTAGTAGACATACGATCCATCTAGGATGATCAAAAACAAATTATTGTTAGTCAAACCCACTTTGCCACACCCATGGTAAGATTTAGGATGATTATAATTAGTTTTATTTTGGTCATTTATATTTTTCTTACTTGGTGTTTTTAGACTAAAACTAATGTGTTTATTTATAGCCATGTCAGAACCAAATGATTTATGCATCATTGTTTTGTCTAAAGAGGTTTTATACTGGTCATTTTACACCACACTTATGCCTTGTAATTTTTTATAAACTTATTTATGTGTGTGTGTGTGTGTGTGTGTGTGTGTGTGTGTGTGTGTGTGTGTGTGTGTGTGTGTGTGTGTGTGTGAGTGAGTGAGTTGACTGATATGGGTACTATTATGTTGCCCAAATCATTTATCAAGTTTGTTCCTTTGAGTCTTTGAAATAAAATATTGATCACATCATTAGAGCATGCATACACTGTTATGCTACTCAATTTATTTCATTACTTATTTACCTTGTATCAAAAAAACATTGTTTCAAACCATGTCATGTATGCCATTTGACCTTGTTCATGAAACATCATACCATCCAATCTTGTCTATCTTGTTTGTTTAAATCCTAGTCTTCAACATTGAGTTTTTAATTAACCTTTTTAAAATTTGGATTCAAACATTGATTTATTTCTATTTATACCACACTTAATAGGGTTTTGTACATAGATCTTTCTCTTTGAGTTGCATAACTTTGGATAATTGATTACCCAAATGTGAAAACTATTGCTTGTTTGTTCAAAAGAGCCTTGTTTTCATTACTTGTTTGTTCATTGAGCCTATCTTGATCATTGTTTGTGTATCTATTTAGGAAAACATATTATTTTCTCCAAGTGACTTTTTCCTTATGCCTTATACCAATTGATCATGTTTATGTTTTATTATGTGTGTCAGGTTTCTATGTCAATGTTATTCCAACCTTGTTAGATTAAATCAAATCATATCAGCCTTTGTTTCAAAGTCTATATTTTGATATTATTTTTCCAAAATTACTATCATATAATATTTTTTTGAGTTTATATTTTGACTCCACATTTGGATGAAAGCCCTATAAACTCAACTTTTCCCTTTCCTATTTTAGACCTTGTTTGGAGTAATTTGTCCTAGAATTTTGACATGCTATTTTTTATTCAGATGGTTGACCTTTTCTATTAATTACATTTAATGTTAGATATTTTAATTTAGATTATTTTATGCCAAGTTATAGCACAAACAATTTTGGAGTTATAACTCTATTTTTAGACCACATTAAAGATACAAATCCACTTTCAACCAAGCTAGATCATGTTTGAACCCTTTATCCTTTAGACATAATTTTTTAGAGTTTATAAAACTCTAAGTCTTTTTAGTTTAAAATATTTCATCATTTATGTAGATATGACTAGATACATTTATGGTGGAGTCATGTAAAATCTAAGTTATGATAAAATGGTTGCATAAATTGACTATAACTGAATGCATTCTTACGATACAACTTGAGACCTTGATTGGTATGAAGAGGTTTGTGAGGAGGAATTTGTTGAAGACCCAACTATAGATAATTTTATGTTGGAGATGGATCCATGCCCTCCTTATAATAATCAATACATTGAACACAGTTAAGAACCAACTTATGACCCAACTCAAGACTTTGATTGGGATTATATGGTTTCTAAGGAAGACTTGGATGCTTTGGCTTGGGTGAAAAATCACCTTTTATGATGCCATTTTTTATCTAAACCTCAACTACCCCTAACCCTCATTTAGATTATAGAAGCTTTCAAGCTCCACAATATCCAAGGAATACCATTTCTATACTAGAACCTAATCCTTTGGCTTGTGTGAGCAACCAAGCTCCATATTGCCCTATTATTACCATTTGAAGACTTAATCCTTTGGTTCATGTGATAAATCATGCTACCCAATTCCCTAATATTATCCAACCATAATCCATTCCTCATCCAATAACAATACTATCATTACCTATCCAATCAAGTCAATCAATCTCTTAACCCAACTAATCATTCAAAGACCAAGCTATGTTCAAAATTGGCATTTTACAATTTATTGTAAAGTAAGGTGAAGAGAACCAACTAATCCAAGATGTTTTTTTTGAGTAAACCATTTGTGATAAGTCAACATATGATGAATCACCTTTCAATCCTATACATGTTATCAGGGAGTCTTACTCTGATGAGCCAGTTTTTACTGAGTCACTTCTTAATAATTATAACTACCTTTGAAAAAATAATTACCTTGACCATATATCTATTTTTCAAGAGCCTCCCTCTAATAGGATAATCTTTAAAGAGATGTCTCTTCACCTTTTTCCCATCCTAGAGGAGTCTCACTTTGATAAACCAATCTTTATAGATCATGTTATGCCATCACAGGCCATTACTTTTCCAAAACCAAAGATTCAATAGGACATCATTACAATAGAGTACCCATTAAATGAATAATCAAAATTAGATTCATGTTCTAATCTTGAACCAACATTATATTTAGTATCAAAAGTAAAATCAACATCAATCTTGACATTGGATTCATAGTCCCTTGAGTCCAAATCAGATTTAGATACAAAATATGTTTGTGATTGATATAACATTGGTTATCCATTCCTAGTAGATAAGTACATACATACATATATATACATATATATATATATATATATATATATATATATAAGATTTTTTAGGATGATTAATTCAACATTGACCCAAGTTTTCCTAGTATCTTATATGAGGATTATGTTTCCAAACTCCATTCCATTACCATTCTACATGTCATTAACACCAACCAACATAGTCATATCATTGACATTCTATCACCCACAAGTGTTGATTGGGACCAAAGAAATCATACCTTATTAAACTGCATCCATGGTGACATATCAAATGAAGAAAAGCAAGGAGGCCAAAACTAATATTATACAGAAGAATAACACTCTCTTAGTGAAACCTTTTTAGAGGAATTAGGAGAAAATGAAGGTTTAAAATCAGCATCTTTTAGTGAAACATTTCCAAATGTAATAGAAGAAAATCAAATTCAAAAGTTAATGTTCCTTAGTGAAACCTTCTGAGAGGTATTATGGCACAATCAAGACAACTCATTGGTAAAAACCTCTTCGAGGTGCCAATAACTGAGCACAAAATTTATTCAATGCTTGATGAAGACAAAATTAAAGATGAAATCAAAATAACTTCCTATATACAGCCTAATCAAATGGTAACTACTCTCAAGATCAAATAATAGAAGAATTTGGTGGTCTTATCTAGAGAATATTTAGAAGTATTTAACCCTAAAACATCCAAAGATATGTCAAATTAGGAATCAATAACATTGTGTGTGCTTTAAAGTTATGATCTTCATTTATTTTCCAACCATCATTCATTCCATTATCTTGTACCATTAAATAACTAATTCAAACATATCATCTAAATTTATCCCTATTTACCATCCATAGTTGTATTTTCCTTTATAAATGCTACAAAGATACCTTGTCTCAACATTTGAAGGAATCATAATCAATGACCAATAAGGATCACAACAACATTCTTGGCATCCAAATCTGTAACCAATTCTTGATAGCAAAGATATTAAAACAAGGTGTGGGCTAGCAATTAACATGATTGACTATTTTGGTTGTATCATTTGCTAATTAGAATGTGTATCTCCACATCAACAAGAAAATTAGAATCACATAACCAAGCCACAAACATAAAAAACTAATGACCATTATCAACCAAAAACATGTACCATAACATTTCAATATACCATATCCATTTACCATTTTTGCATATCCATTTTTCATTGTCACATAATCATTTCCTTTGCCGTACCACTTGCGAGTAACCCTCTTATAATTCTATCCAATCAATGCAACCATTAGTATCCTAAGTAAGGCCATACTATCATACCATTTTACCATTCCATTCCTACTCAACCAAACATGTTTTAAATCCTATTAACCTATCTCATTTGACCTTGGTTCATCCATTAGTTTCACATTTTTAACATATACAATTAGATCAGTTTCAATAGTTATTTCAAGAATTTTAGATTGAGGTAGTATTTTAAATCAATAAGATAGAGGTTTTGGTAGTTACATCCTTCATTTCTTATTCCCTTTTTATCAAGTTTGTTAATGTGAGACTAATTATATCACCTATTGGGGTAAATCAATGTTCACTAATCTTGATACTAATTATGTCACCTTCTGAGGCAAATTGGTATAATTGATATATCAATTGTATCCTAGGTATAACCACCTATGGGAAAACTAGGGGAAACATTTTTTTTTTGTGCCTTGAAATATCACCTAGTCATTCTTATATCATATTATGCCATCATACCAACTATGCCTATTTTTTTTGAATTGGCTACTACACTAGTTGGATTCCTTTGTTGTGAGGTGAACTGCTATGAACTAAAGCCATTTTAGGACTATGTGGGTCATGTTTGGTTCATCTTGAGGTCAGATCAGTCCCCCATTATGCATGCTCTCACCATTTTGTGATCTTAAACCCTTTAATATCTCATCATTCTCAATTGAGTTGAGATATTCAAAAATTCCAAAAAAATTGTAAAATCATTTACAAAAAACAAAAACAATAACCACTTCATTGACTTAAGGATTCTAGGAACCCTTACCAAGTCACAATAAAATTACTTGTTACTTAGTTCCCCGTCCTTTTTGGCCTTTTCTCCCATGCACTTGCCATTTTTCAAGACCATTCCTATTTCTTCTATCACATCTATTTTATTTAGTTTTCATTAGTTATCATTTTCTTCTTATTTAATGGCAGAACTACATTTGACTTGAAGTTTTTTTAGATCATCATATCCATAGAATTATGTAGGTAGTGTCTAATTACCTTGTGCATATGGAGACAAATCGACCACCCCCTTACTTTTATTATATTCTCCCATCTTGCTTGTTTATTCAATTTTCACCTAGTTTCTAGGGGCAATATTCATCATGTTGTTTATACTACCATAAGAACTAACACTTATTTATTTATTTCTTTATTTGTTTGTTTTTGTTCCTGTTTGTTTGCTTTTATCACTATGGCCTTGATTTAGTATATGTGTGTTCATTGGGTGATTTCTTGCATATTATTATTGAATATATCCACATTGTTATCATGGTTTTTATCATTAGTGAAATTGTTTTTCATTGAGTATCAGATATCAAGAGTCAATCCTTATGCATATTTTGGCCAAGCCTCCATGGTTTTCTACCATGAGGCCTACCATGAACTATTATATAAAAACTTAGCTTTGAGAGGTCTACAACACCAATGAAACATCACCATTTCCTTATCACTAGCATCAACAATAATCCCAATCTAATCCCAATCATATCCTAAATAGATTAATTAAGTAATGAAATAATTTCAACATTTATTAGTTTATATGAGCATCTCCCTACTAGTAGGTTTTCACAAATTCATCTTTATCCTTTATATCAAGTTACAATTCGTCAGCCATTAATCATGTTTTTCATAATTAGAGTATATTTCATCAATATTGTACATCATCATGTATGCATTCTCAATGATTATATCATCTATTGGAGAAAATAAATGTGTTATAACCACTTTTCTTTCTTGTTTGTATGTCTTAACTGGGGTAGCTCCATCTTCTCAATGATTATATCACCTATTGGGTCAAATCATTGTGTTATCATACCACATTACCACTATCGAGGTACAATGCTTATAACCACCTTTAAGTAAATAATTTTAGACCATCCCTTTAGAATTTCTTAATGATTTTGCCTAACTTTGGATGAATCATTGTGTTTTCACCCCATCATCTTCATTTTTTTGGTCCCCTTATTTTGATTCATTCTTTTGAGGGATTGTTTATCAACCCACTGTACAATAATTCCCTTTAGGGGCTAGTTATAGTTCAATCATTACCATTATAGTTGTAAGCATAAATAACCATTTTATTCTTTAAAAACATGTTACTATGTTTATATCTTACAACAACTTCCCAAATAAGGGAAAACTATAGACATGTAAAACTAGCCACCAATGGATTTGCATTAGACTATTAAACCAATTCTTATGAATCATCAAATATTTAACCTAAGAATTTCTATTAGTCTCAAATTTGGCTTTATAACTTTGTATTAAATCAATTTGGCCTATTAAATCAATTAAATAAGGTAAATACACACATTAAATTAATCAAAATCAAACAAATGACCAAATACCTATAAAGAATTAATTTTCACACCCTAATAATAATCAATAATAAAGTTAAATTAATTTCAAATCCTAATTAAGTTCACCCATGAAATAATAAATCAATTACTGATAAGAAAATTCAAGAACATCTTACAATATTCTAGAATACACTCATTACCATTTTGAGTTGTCTCTTTTAGAAAATATCTAAAAGAATATCCTATGAATATGACAAACTCAACTAAGGTTAATAAAATCAACTACGGTCAGAATCAAACCTAAAGCTCTTCATTTATATATCTTAATCAAAGTAGAGTTATAATACAAGAATAGATTCATGAAGCTAAATACCTAGTGTTATAATGTCAAAATTGAGCCAAAGCCATCAAGTCATTGAATTAATCAAACCATCAAGCCATCAATTAAGCTAAGCATTTAACAATGGTGCATAGAGGAGATGATGTTATCTATATGTCATTTATGAAAAATTCTTATGCATAAACTGAGCAAGCCAATTGAATTACCATTTGGAGATATCAAAGATTTGGTAAGGAATTTGTGTTTTTATGTTTATATTTCTTATTTACTTCCATGTTTTGTTGAGTTCTCATTTGTTTTAATCATTATTCTCCACTCATGATCAAGTCTAAAAGATATTAGATTATTAGTGAGTTTATTTTTCATTATTTTTTAGATTAACTCTATACTAACCTCCTCCTTTGAGATAAAATCTTATGATCACAAATGACACACCTAGTGGGAGATGATTGTGTAGCCCACATCTTTGAATAAAAATGAATGTTAAAATATATATTTTTTTAGTCTATTTGCTATTTTTTTAAAACTTTTTATAGATTTTTATTACTATTTTCATCCTAATTCTAAAAAAGTTCATTAAAATATGAATTTTAATTTATAAGTTATGACTCTTTTAGTGACTATCACTTTTTATTTTCTGATTTTATGGAAAAAATGACTAGTACATAGATAATAACTTTTTGGTTATTCACAATTTTGAATTTAATTTTTTCATTGAGGTGAGACTTATAAATATAAACAACCTTTAAAATTTTAGTGACAAATTAATGTATATTTTAAAAGTTATGGTTAAAGTACTAGCTATGGGTTTTTTATGTTATATGTGTTTAATTTTATTTATTTTAAACTTCTAACTTGTTGTTTGCATGTTTCCTAATTTTAATTTATTTTTATTTCTTTCATATTTTTACTAACCTTTGTTGAACCTAACATTTTTTCTTTCTTAGTATTTTTCCTTTGGGTTGACATATTTTGTCCTTCATGGTTGCTTGTCTCATTTGATAAATAAGCTTCAAGGCTAAACAAAGCGCTGACCTTTTTCTTACAAGGACTATTTGAAAAATCCTCAAAAAAAGATTAATTATTTCCTTCACCTTTCCTTTAGGATATTTAAAAATAAATTAGGTATTTCACTTTGGGTTTAGAAAGGAAGTTTTGCATGTTTGTGTTAAATATTTTGATTGTTCTTTCAAAGTTCACAACTTGAAGCCAAGGGGATAAAATAACACCACAACACATTTAATTTATTGCTATAAAATTGAATACGCTTCAAATTTTTTACAAGTTATTTTCATTATTTGTTTAGTCTAAACTTTTTCAAGTAAATATGGAGTTGTGCGTGTATGCTTTCTCATTGTATCCTTTAGGAAAATTTTGAGATCAAAAGCATCAACTTATTTTTGGGTGGTTGTAATTATCTCCATTTGTGCATCTTAAATCAAAAGGGGCAATAATGAATCTAATAAAACACTTTTAATTTAGTGTAATGAAATTAACCTCACTTCAATTATTTGAAAACATACTTGTTGATTATGTCTTTTAGCCAAAAGAGATGTGCATGTATTATCTCCCATCCATCTCCTTTAGGGAAATTTTTGGATCAAAAGTGCCATCTCATCACACTTTGAGCCTATTCCAAGGCATTAAAAGAACATCATTTAAAGCCCTCCCCGAAAAATCACAATAGTATTGGGTGATTTTGAGTAGACCATAAATTATTTCTATTGTGTCATTTATTTCATACATCTTGGCTTGTGTGGAGGACTTCATTACCTGCCATGAGTTCTTTAGGGAATATTTGACTTGGGGTTTCATCTCCAAGCTTAGTCTTCAATCGCTCTTCATAGGGGGTAAATAAACTAGGATCCTATAATTGAGATGATAGTTTGAGTTGTTAAACCATCTTCGTTAGTAGAGGCTAAGCCCAGGATGTTTGAGAATGTTAGACATCACACTAAACTAAGAAAGTGATGCATATAGTGGCTATGAAAAGGGCAAGACCTTTTTAAAACAAGCCATATGATGCAAGCCCAAATGACATGTTGCTTCTCTTGTTTGTTGATGTGAAAGTTTGTAGACATGGGATCCATCTATAATGATCAAAAACCAATTAGTTTTAGTCAACCCTACTTTGCCACACCCTTGGTAGGATTTAGGATGATTATACTTAGTTGTATTTTGGTCATTTATCTTTTTCTTACTTGGTGTTTTTAGACTAAAACTAATGTGTTTGTTTATAGCCATGTCAAAATCAAATTATTTATACATCATGTTTTTGTCGAAAGAGGTGTTATACTGGTCATTTAAAACCACACTTATGCCTTAAAATGTTTTATAAACTTATTTGTGTGTGTGTGTGTTAGGTGACTAATATGGGTACAATTATGTTGCCCAAATCATTTATCAATTTTTTTCTTTTGAGTGTTTGAAACACAATATTTATCACATCATTAGAGCATCCATACACTATTGTGTTACTCAATTTATTTCAAAACTTAGTTACCCTATATCAAAAAAACATTGTTTCAAACCATGTCATGTATGCCATTTGGACCTTGTTCATTCACTGTCATGCTATCCAATCTTGTCTATCTTGTTTGGTCAAATCCTAGTCTTCAACATTGAGTTTTTAATTAACCTTATCAAATTTTGGATTCAAATATTGAATAATTTATATTTAGGCCTCACTTTTTAGGGGCTGATACATATATCTTTCTCTTTTTAGCTACGTAACTTTGATTAATTGATTACCCAAATGTGAAAATTATTGCTTGTTTGTTCAAAAGATCATTGTTTTCATTACTTGTTTTTTCATATAGCTTATCTTCATCATTATTTATGTCTTTATTTAGGAAAACATAATCTTTTATCTAGGTGTCTTTTTCCTTGTGGATTATACCAACTGATCATGTTTATGTTTGATTATGTGTGTTAGGTTTCTATGCCAAAGTTATTCCAACTTTATTAGATTAAATCAAATTATATCAATCTTTGTTTCAAAGTCTAGATTTTTATGTTGTTTGTCCAAAAGTCCTAGAAGCTAATGTTTGTTTGAGCTTATATTTTGAATCCATGTTTGGATGAAATCCCTAGCAACTCAGCTTTACCCTTTCCTAGTTTAGACCTTGTTTGCAACACTTTGGCCTATATTTTTGACATAATAATTTTTATTCAGATTCTTGACCTTTTGTGTGTCTAAAATTTCATGTTAGACATTTGAATTTAGACTATTTTATGACATGTTATAGCATAAATAATTTTGGAGATATAACTCTATTTTTAGACCATGTTAGAGATACAACTCAACTTTTGATTAGGCTAGATCATGTTTGAACCCTTTGACCTTTAGACATAGTTTTTTAGAGTTTACATAAATATAAGTCTTTTTATTTTTAGATATTTCATCATTTATATAGATATGACTTGCTACACTTATGATGGAGTCATGTATAATCAAATTTATGATAAAATGACTACATAAACTGACTATAACCAAATTGTTACTTACAATCTAACTCAAGACCTTGATTGGTATAAAGAGGCTTATGAGGAGGAATTTATTGAAGACATAACTATATAAAATGTTATTTGGGAGATGAATCCATGCCCTCTTTATAATAATCAATACACTGAACATAGTCAAGAACCAACTAATGAACTAGCTCAAGATATTGATTGGGATTATATGGTTTCTAAGGGCAACTTGAATGCTTTGGCTTGGGTGAGAAATCACCCTCCATGATGCCATATTGTTCTCTCACCCATGACTTCCCCTAACCCTCCTTTAGATTATACAAGATTCCAAGTTCCATAATATCCAAGGAATACTATTTCTATACTAGGACCTAGTCCTTTGGCTTGTATGAGTAACCAAGCTACATACCACCCTATTATTACCATTTTAAGACTTCATCCTTTGGTTCATGTGATCAAACATGATATGCAATGCCCTACCATTATCAAACCATAGGCCATTCCTCATCCAATAACAATCCCATCATTACCTATCCAATCAAGTCAATCAATGTCTCAACCTAACTAATCATTTAAAGACCAAGCTATGTTCAAAATTGACATTTTACAATTGATTGTAAGCTTAGGCCAAGAGAACCAACTGATCAAAAATGCTTTTGTTGAACCAACCATTTGTGATAAGTTAATATGTGCTAAATCACCTTTCAATCCTATAAATGTTATCAAGGAGTCTCACTCTGATGATCCAATTTTTAATGAATCACTTCTTAATAATTATAATTGCCTTCGAGAAAATCATTACCTTGACCATATGTCTATTTTTCAATAGCCTCCCTCTAACAAGATAGTATTTGAAGAGTTGTCTCTTGACCTTTTTCCCATCCTAGAGGAGTCTAACTTTGACAAACCAATCTATATAGATCTTATTATGACTTCATAGGCCATTAATTTTCCAAAACCAAAGATTCAATAGGGAATAATTATAATAAAGTACCCATTAGATGAAACATAAAAACTAGATTCAAGTTCTACTATTGAACCAACATCATATTTAGTATCAAAAGTAGAATCAACATCAATCTTGACCTTGGATTCAGAGTCTCTTAAGTCTAAATTAGATTTAGATGCAAAATATGTTTGTGATTATTATAACATTGGTTATGCATTCCTAATAGATCAGTAAAAATAAATTTGTGATCCTTCTATATTTCTTAGGATGATTACTTTAGCATTTACTCAAGTTCTCCTAGTATCTTCTATGAGGATTGTACTACCAACCTCCATTCCATTACCATTTGACATGCCATTACCACAAACCAACATAGTCATATCATTGACATTCCATATCCCATAAGTGTCGATCAAGACCAACAAAATCATACCTTATTAAAATACATCAATGGTGACATATCAGATGAAGAAGAGCAAGGAGGCCAATACCAATATCATATAGAAGAATAACACTCTCCTAGTGAAACCTTTTGAGAGGTGCTAAGAGACAATAAAAGTTTAAAATTATCATCTTTTAGTGAAACCTTTCCAAAGACACTAGAAGACAATCAAAATCATAAGTTAATGTTCCTTAGTAAAACCTTATTAGAGGAACTATGGGAAAATCAAGACAACTTCATTGGTAAAAATCTTTTTGAGGTGCCAATAGTTGAGCATAAAATTTATTCAATGATTGATGAAGACAAAATAAAAGATCAAATCAAAATAGCTTCCTATCTATAGCCTAATAAAATGGTAACTACTCTCAAGATCAAACAATAGAATAATTTGGTAGTCTTATTGAGAGAATATTTAGAAGTCTTTGGCCCTACCACATTTAAATCTATGTCAAATTTGGAATCAAAAACATTGTGTGTACCTAGAATTATGATCTTAATTTATTTTACAAACATCATTCATTCCATTATCCTCCACCATTACATCACCAATTCAAACCTATCATCCAACATTTATCCCTATTTACCATCTATGTTCAAACTTTCCTTTATAGAGGATACAAAAATAATTTGTCTCAACTTTTGAAGGAATTAGAATCAATTACCAACAAAGATCACAATAATATTCTTTGCATCAAAGTATACAACCAATTCTTAATAGAGAAGCTATTTATACAAGGTTTGGGCTAGCAATTAACATGATTGAGTATTTTGGTTGTATCACTTACTGATTAGAATGTACATCTCCATATCAATACAAAAAATAAAATCACATACCTAAGCCACAAACATTAAATACCAATGACCATCATTAAAAAAAAATATGTACCATACCATTTCAATTTGTCATATCCATTTTCCATTGTTGCATATCAGTTTATCATTTTCACAAAATCATTTCCTTCACCCTACCACTTGTGGACAACCCTCTTATCATTATATCCAATCAATCAAACCATCATTATCCTAAGTAATGCCATCTTATAATACCATTTTACCATTCCATTCGTACATGACCAAATATGTTTTAAATCATATTAACGTAGCCTTTTTGACCTTGGTTCATCCATTAGTTTCATGTTTTTAGCATACAAAATCAAATTAGTTTTAATATTTATTACAAGTATTTAAGATAGAGGTAGTATTTTGAAGTAGTATGATAAAAGTTTTGGCAGTTGAATCCTTCATTTATTATTCCTTTCTTATCAATTTTGTGTATGTGAGCCTAATTATATCACTTATTATGGTAAATTAGTGTTCACTAGTCTTGATACTAATTATATCACCTACTGTAGCAAATTGGTATCATTGGTCTATCAGTTGTATCCTAGTTATAGCCACCAATGGGAAAACTAGGGGAAACATTTTTTTATTATGACTTGACATATCACCTAGCCATTCTTATATCATATTATTCCATCATACCAATTGTTCTTATTTTATTTGAATTGTCTACTACACTAGTTAGATTCTTCTATTATGAGGTGAATTGTTATGAACTAAAGCCATTTTGGGACTATATGGGTCATGTTTGATTCATGTTGAGGTCATATCAGTCCCCCTTTAACCACACTCTCACCATTTTATTAGCTACCTAAATAACGCTCTCACCATTTGGTGTGCTTGAACCCTTAATATCTTGTCATTCTCAATTGAGTTGAGATATTCAAAAATTCCAAAAATAATTATAAAAACCAAAAACATTGACCACTTCTTTAACTTAAGGATTTTGGGAACCCTTACTAAGTAACAAGAAAATTACTTTTTACTTAGTTTCCCCATCCTTTTTGTCCTTTTCTCCTACACACTTGCCATTTTACAAGATCATTCCTATTTCTTCTATCACATCCATTTTATTTGGTTTTCATTAGTTATCATTTTTTTCCTATTTCTTGGGAGAATTAAATTTAACTTAAAGTTTTGTTGGATCACCATATCCATGGAACTATGTAGGCAACATCTAATTGCCTCATTCATATAGATAAAACTTGACCACCCCCTTCCTTTTCTTCTATCCCCCATCTTGTTTGTTTATTCAATTGTCACCTAGTTTCTTGAGGAAATGTTCATCATGTTAATTATATTAACATAAGGACTAACAATTTTTTTTTGTTTATTTCTTTATTTTGTTTCTTTATTTGTGTGTCTATTTGTTTGATTTTAGCACTATGGCCTTGATTCAGTATATGTGTTTTCATTGGGCAATTTCTTACACATTATTCATGAATTTATCCATATTAAAACATCTACTTTGTCATCGTGGTTTTTATCATCTATTTAATTATTTTCTATTGAGTATCAAATATTGAGAGTCAATCCTTATGCATATTTTGGCCAAGCCCCCATGGTGTTCTATCATGAGGCCTATCATCAAATGTTATATCAAAAATTAGGTTTGAGAAGTCTACAATAGCAATGCAACACCAATATTTCCTTGATACCAACATAAAAAATAATCCTAATCATAGCCAAAATAGATTAATTAACTAATTAAAAAATTTCAACATTTGTTAGTTCATATGAGCATCTCCCTACTAGTAGGTTATCCCAAATTCATCTTTATCCTTTATATCAAGTTATCAATCCTCATCCATTAGTCATGTTTTTCATAATTAGGGTATACTACATCAACATTGTACATCATACCACATGCATTCTCAATGATTATATCACTTGCTATGGCAAATCATTGTGCTATCACCAATTTCCTTTATTTCTTGTCTATCTTAACTGGGGTAGCTCCATATTCTTAATTATTATATCACTTATTGGGTCAAATCATTGTGTTATCATACCAAATTACCACTATTATGGTACAATGCTTATAACCACCTCTAGTAAAATCATTGTACACCATCTCACTTGCATTTCTCAATGATTTTTCCCAACTTTGGGTGAATCATTATGTTTTCACCCCATCATCTTCATTTGTTTGGTCCCCTTATTTTGCTTTTTTCTTTTAAGGCATTATTTATTAACCCAATTGCTAACCATTCCCTCGAGGGGGTAGCTATAGTTAAATCATTAACATTGTATTCATAAGCATAAAGAACCATTTTATTTTTTAAAAATATGTTACTATGTTTATAGCTTGTAACATATTTGAAAATAGGGGCAAACTATAGACATGTAAAACTAGCCACCAATTACTTTAAATTAGATTATTAGACCAATTCTTACCAATCATCAAATATTTAACCTAAGAATTTTTATTAATCCCAAATTTGGTTTTATAACCTTACATTAAATCAATTAGGCCTATTAAATCAATTAAATAACATACATACATTGAATTAATCAAAATCAAACAAATGACCAAATGCCTAAATAGAATTAATTAACTTTCACATCCTAAGAAAAATCAATTAGTAAGTCAAATTAATTTCAAATCCTAATTGAATTCACCTATGAACTAATAAATGGATTAAATAAATTACAAAAAAAAAAAATTCAAGAGTGTCATAGAATATTCTTGAATATACTCATTACCTTTGTGAGTTGTCACTTTTATAAAATATCTAAAATTATATCCTATGAATATGTCAAACTCAACCAAGGTTAGTAAACTTAGTAATGGTCAGAATCAAGACTAGATCTCTTCATTTAGAGATCTCAATCAAAGTGGAGTTACAATGTAAGAATAGATTCATGAAGCTAAAATCCTACTATTATAATGAAAAATTTGAGCCAAAGCCATCAAGCCATCAAGCATCAATTAAGATAATCATTTAAAAATGGTGCATAGAGGAGATGATTTTAGCCATATGTCATTGATGAATACTTCTTATGCATAAACCGAGCAAGCTAACTAAATTACCATTTAGAGATATCAAGGATTTGGTAAAGAAATTGTGTTTTTGTGTTTATATTTCTGATTTACTTCCATGTTTTGTTGAGTTCTCATTTTTTTTCATCATTATTATCCCCCCATGATTAGGTCTAAAAGATGTTAGATTGTTAGTGAGTTATTTTTTCATTATTTTTGAGACTAACTCTATACTAACCTCCTCCTTTGAGTTAAAATCCTATGATCAAGAATTATATCCTAGCTATCCTCATCCTTAGTATGTTTTGATGATTCAATAACCTCTTCTAAAAATGGTGAGGTGAGCGTAGAACATTCCTTCTAGAGGAAATTATGCTAAGATGGTTACCAGGGTAGAACTATATTTATACATGGATTGACCAAAGGATATGTAATTTTAAATAAGAAAAATCAAAATAGACTAGTCTTACCATACATGAAATTATTCGAGAGAATATTTAGGGAGAGATTTATTAAAAAAAATTGTGGTAATTGCCTAAATTGCTAGCCAACTAGTTAGCATGGTTGGAGTATTATTGTTTTAAACCAAGAATGGAAGAAACTATAATTTAGACTAAAGAAAATATAGATTGGTTACAAAAATTAGAAACCAATTGGACAAGATCAATAGATCATTGGGTTACTACTATAGTAGATAGATATATAAATAAGTTTAAAATAAAAGGATACATATATTTTGATGTTTTTAAGGACTTGCTCTTTAGTGTAATTTAATGGAAATTTTTTTAAGTGACTACCTATCTTCATGAAGATGTTGGTTATGGACAAGGCCATGGTGCCCACTCCAGTCAATATAGAATATTCACTTCAGGCATATGGGGGTGTGTGAAATATTATAGTAAATTATTATCATATGAGTGGATAAGGATTAAACTTGAATCTAAAATGGATACATGAGGGAAGAAGAGTCAGAAAAAAAAATTGATTTAGAATGTGAACTACGATAATAGAATAGATGGAGTAAACAAAATAATACCTAGGTTGTTTCAAGAAGATTTAAGAGTAACAATATAATAGATGATGAATGAGAAGCAAGATGTGATGAGTGACAGGAAAGAGATGAAGAGTGGAGGATGAATAAATATGACATGAAATAAGATGAATATTGCTAGTAGAAAGAAAGAAGTGATGAAGAATGAGAGGAAGAAGAGATGTTTGAAGAAGAAGGTGAGAATAGTGTAGAAGTAAAATAGTAAGATGATAGATGTAGTGGATAACTATAAGAACATGTATTATCATAAGAAAGATAGTAATAATTAATAAAATAAGCTAAAAAATGTCATAGACTAATTACAGGTTCAAGTGTATAAAAATAATAAGTCACGAGAAAGAATCATTCACCAGAAGAGCACATGTCACCATAGACTAATTTAATATTTTCTAGTAGCATTTTTCAATTAGGTGGATAGGATGATAATAATTAGGAAGGTCCATTTTTAGAATAAGTGCATCATTGGGGTATTGAAATTGAATCAACATCAATTCTAAAGGCTTTGAAGGCCATAGGGGATTTTGAAACCAAGTAGGGAAAATAAGGAAACAATGAGAAATAGAGTGCACAAGTTGACTCTCCTAGTGTGTAGATAAACATTCATAGTATTGTAAGTAGGATCACATAGAATTCAACCTCCTCATGAAAAAACTACAAGGAATATCCCCTCAACACTAGTTTACACAAAGGGTGTTATAGGATGATTTATAAATCTAGTGACCTATAATGGGTTTGTGGAATTTTTATCCAAAATTGGCCTACATATGAATCTTTTTCCTAGATGGATAATGCCACTCTCTTGAACCCTCATTTCTTAGATTTACATGCATAGTCATCTACCATGAATGAGAATCTACAAGTTCTATGGAGAAGATCATCACATTTAAAAGAAGCAATTTCTTGTCTTCAAACAATTCATGATTGAAAGAGATTTTTTGAAGAAAGATGACTAGCATAAGCCTAGGGGAACCTGACAATCTTAGCACATCATGTAGAAATAAATGGATCAGTTTGCTTGTGAATTTTATAAGTATAATTGAGAAATTAAAAAAAGTTAAAGGATTACATAAAAATGATGTATTTTATGCCATAAATATCCCCTACAAGTTTGGTGTCTTGATGTGTTTCCTATTTCAAGTTACAATTATTCAAAGATGATCTAGCAGTGTGGGATGTGATAAGGAACATCAAATTAAAGCCACAATAAAAAGTCATTTGCATTCAAAAAATCTTCAAAAAGATATGAATTGAACATATGGTTGTCAAGTGTCAAAACCTCACTCAATCAAATCAAAGATTGATAGAACATAGGTGATATCAAAGTCAATAAGTTCAAATAGATCAATAATGCATGGTAAATCATGCAAATGAAGATATAATGGTGAGTATGATGTCAATAAGTTAGAGGATCCTGAGATTGAACATGATGGTGATAGGTTCTATAATCATGGTGAATTAGTGGATCAATGGCATGTGTTTGATCATATAGATCAAAGATCAATGTCACACATTCAACCATGCAAATGGAAATCACTAGTGAAAGTGAAGTTAATAAATAAACAAGCCTAGATCACATGTGAGGCCACCACATGGCATAATGGAATTAGTTTAATAGAGAATCATAGTAGGGTATATAGAAGGCTTGTGGGACTGATGAGTGTCATACTCTTGGTAGTATATCAAAGATCAATAGTAATGATGAAAATCAAGGTTAGGAGACACCCAAGGAGATGGAAAGGACAATTTTGATCAAGTTCCAAGGAGCATGAGATGAAGACATGTATTTGAAGTGATAATGGTTATCCTTTTAATTGACTAAGTAGTGTGGTATGGAAATGGCACATAAGGAGACACATTAGATCAAAATATTTAATGGAACCAAACATGAAAATTTATAATTTAAAGATCAAAATATGATATAGGTTACCAAAATAAATCCTATAAAATTCATATGCCATCATTAAATCTCTACTTAAACCTCTCAAAATCCCTCAGACGTAAGTTTTACATCTTTTTCATGATCAAGAGACTGGGTAGCATATGGATCTTCATTGAGACTATGATTATGTCAAAACCAATAAAGGGATGGGTTTTCATCTATAGTGGACCTATGTTTAGGATTTGGAGTAAGGGTAGAGTTATGACTATGAAAGGAATGTCAAAAGTGACACTAGATGGATGAGTTCAAGTGAGTGTCAAATAATGTAAAGGACATATCAAGATGAAGCACAATTTTGTAAGATCATTAAGAAGCTAGAGATTTTGGAGGTTTATAAAGAAAAGTGGAGCATTCAATTATATTTTAAAAGTATTTTTAGACTTTTCTATCTTAATGGATCATGACTCAACATCCTCAATAAGTTCTTATATTCTAGTGTGTTTCTATCCAATGAGAGGGACTAAAAGCTATTGGGAGTTGATGATTGGTTAATTTATTGGGGTATGATTAGTTATAATCAATAAAAAGGTGGTTGGGATTTAATATAATTTTTTGGGCCTCATTTATTGATTTATTTTTTGCCTTACTTCTCTCTCTCTCTCTCTCTTTCCCTTTTCTCTAATATCTCCCATTTTCCCCATAATATTTTGGGGGGATGATAAATCACCTTATTTTAGAGAAAAGGACTCTCATTTGATAAATAAAAACCATATAAAATTTTTATATGAAAGACCTCTTGAAGAAATAAAGATAATTTTTACCTATATCTTACCCCTAAATTATGTATAATAAGCTTGTGCATGATGGTACTATCAAGAAGTGTCCTTCCATGTCCATTGTCTTTCCTTCTTACTTATTTGTAGGTGTTTTCAAGTTAATTGTAGGTTTAAACTTGAAATATTTCCAACATTTATGGGTGCTTGGTGTGAATCTTATAATTCCTCTTTGATTAATTCATTTTTTAGTGAGCCAAGTTTATGAAGTATTTATGCAAATTAACTAGCTTGTGATATTGTGTGAACGAGGATTGTCTTATGCTTCATTATTATTTATTTCATGCTTATGTGAGTTCTCATTTAAATTTGGTACATCACATTTTTATCTCTCTTAGTTAGCCTATACCTCCTATATATCACTTTTACAAGCATAAGAATTAGTCTAGGTGAATTACCCAGAGGAATTAGGCCTTCTCCAGAGGTTCAACCCAACAACAGGATACCCATAGCCTAGGGTTACTCCAATTTTGTGTCTTAGTTGGATATAGCCTAAATAACCCTCTTTAAGGGTGAAAATGAAGACCATAATAGTTTTTGGCACACCTAACGGGATTAATTTCAAAGAATATTAGTCAAGTTTGATGTTGGTTTGATAAATTTGTAGTGGTTATAGCTTTCATCTTCTAGTATCTGGTAACTCCAAACAACACTCAACATTTTGGTGGTAGATTAGTAGCTATATTTCATGCCAAATGTGACTACATGATTATATTCTAGAGGTATTCATTTTAAATTTGTTGAATTACCTTTAAACATAGTAAAAAGGTTAAGATTTGATAATACTCACCCACACAAAGGAAACTTTCCTCCTAAACTAGTTTCTAAGTTTACCTCTACAACAAGATCTTTGTTGAGTCATTTCACTACCATGACAACCCCTGAATCTTTCCCTTTTGTGTATTTCAATGGTCAATGTCCTTTAGACCTCTATCAGTATGATCTTATTCCAGTGACAACTCTTAAAAGTGTTCCTTAATTCATAGGAGATGGTCATACAATCCCTTCTGAGCACCTTAGAGATATAGCCAACTTTTGCAATATTCATGACATCATTGATGAGAATGTGGCTATTAGGTTGTTGGCCATCTCTTTTAAGGATAAATCCTTATACTAGTATAGAAAACTTACTACTAATTCCATCATTTCATGGGATTAATTAAGTGATGCATTTTATAAGATATTTGAGGATAAGAGTGACCACTTTTCACTTGTTAAATAATTAACCACAATCAAGAGGACTCCTCATGAGGTTATGCAAGGTTTCAGTACCATATTTTAAAACACATGGGATAGGATTCTAATATCTATCAAGCCTAATATAAATTATGATTTCCTTTACTATCTAAAATCCCTCAATAGTGATATTGTTTTAATGATTCATTCTATGGGAGGAAACACACTATTAGATGCTTATGAGGTGGCAATAAAAGTAGAGAATAGTCTAGTACAAGTTGGCAATCTTACATCTAGGCCACCAATTCCTTTGCTTCCTAAGAATTAACCACCTCCTATTAGTATTACTCCACTTGTTACCATTCCATATATTCAAAAACTTGCTACCTTACCTATCCCAAAGTAGGAAAAGGCTTCAAATAGTCAATCTAGTGACTCCCAAGAACACAAGAACTTCCAAGAGCTTAAAAACATGTTTCAATCCTTGGGAAATGAGTTGGTGAATGTGAAGAGATATCAAGCCTAGTTTAATATACATTATTAGGACCCATATTGGCCTTAACAATAGTCTTATCAAGAAAATATGACACCCCATAAATTAAATTTCCAAGGACAAGGCCAAGGATAAGCCTAGGGATAAGGGAAGCCTAACTATAATAGACAAAACAATTATAATCTAAATGTTGTAATTAATTCCAACACTTTGGTCCTACTAAAAAAAAATTCTAAAGAATATGAGGGTAAAATTCCTTGGAATAAATCATTTATCCAATCTATTATCCCAAAATACTGAGTTTAATCAGGCTTTTAATGATCAATGGTAGTAAGTTTCTAGCTATGGATACAATCAAGCTCTTATTGCTTAGAACACAAAATTACATATGATAAAAAATAGAAAGATCCTCAGTAATTCCAAGGGAATAATTAAGGACCAACCTAGTTGGGTCATACAATGGTTAACTATGAGAAATAAGAGTGTTATGCCCTTAATTAATAGGCTGGTTCTAGCCAAGCATACATTCTAGTGGTAGCTAATACTAGGTTCAAAAGAAGGAATGTGGATGGTAACCAATAAGTATTCAAATACCATCCCATTATTACTCCATTACTATCAAATCCAAGTTAACCTACTACTACTCCAAAGGTTCCAATATCTCTAAAGAATTAGAATCAAGGGAATGCCTTTGTACCCCAAAACACACAAGTTCATAACATGGTTGTGGCTCCCAAAGCACAACCAAAAGTTTGTGATTTGCCCATCAATATTGTTGAACAAATGAATAAGTCTAATGTGAGTGTGCCAATGTGGGATGTGCTTTACATGCCTTGTCAAGTGGATATCCTTTAAGAAGGTTTGTCAAAGATCAATGTTTCTAAGAATCCACCAAGCAAAAAAAATGTGGTTATCACTAACGTAACTAAGCAAAAAAATGAAGGGAAATCAAATAAGGTGGTCAAACCTCCTCCCTTATACATTTATGTAATTATTGGTGATTCCTTAATATATAAA
Organism: Torreya grandis; assembly: GCA_037957365.1. NCBI lineage: Eukaryota > Viridiplantae > Streptophyta > Pinopsida > Cupressales > Taxaceae > Torreya > Torreya grandis. The sequence goes on along the minus strand of JARHVA010008891.1, from coordinate 286,482 downwards.
TACATGGAAGATAGTGGAGAAAGTACTTCATAGATGCCAAACTCAATAGAAGATCATCTTGGGTTAAAGTATGAACCTAATATAAGGGAGTTTTGTATCTTGATTGATCTTCCACCAAATTAGTTAACATCATCAGAGGTCTAAATCTAACCTTACATGATTTTTCTAGTTTTTAGTGGCTCAGGATGTGTTGATTCTAGATGTACCTCCTCATTTTACTCTATGCTTGTCTAGAGACTTCACAAAAACAATTGGGGGTTATCTAGAAGAAAAATAATCCTATATGGATTTAAAGACAAGGTAAGAAACAAAGGTATACATCAAAGCTAGGCCTATTGAAATATTTCACATTGATCCTAATGGGCTAGATAGACCAAACATCAATTATACCATTTTTGATGAATATGAACACTTGGTTGGTTAAGAACTAGACATTCATTCTAAGGAGATACTCGATATGTTCTTAGATGAGTTATGGACTAAAAATGAGATAATAAACCCTTTGAAATGTGTTGAAGAGAGGGGCATGGGATTATATTGCTTACATGAGGAAAATGAGACCATGTTATCCCTCACTAGGATATAGGAAGATACTAGTGGTTTGTGGAAATTGTTCTTTAATGACTCAAAGAGTAAACATGGGGTAGGTTCAAGTTCAATGCTAGTATCTCCCTCCAATGATAAGTACACTTATTACAGGTTCCAATTTAGTTTCTCTTACATTTTAGTTGAATATGAGATCCTTATCCATGGCCTTTAGTGGGCTAGTAAGAGGGGAATCAATAAATTACAAATATATGGGGATAGTGATCTGATACTGCAACAAGTTAGAGTCCAAAACACCATAAAAAATATATTGATTAAATCCTATAAAAATAGAGTGTGGGATATACTTGAGGACTTCAAGGCCTTCAACATCCAAGTGGTGACAAAGAGCCAAAATCAACATGATGATAGGTTGGGAGCTATGGGAGCTTAGTTTGACATCCCAAATGAGTTGAAGAAGTCTATAGTGCATCCACATGCCAAAGTGGTATTAAGATCATTAGTTCTAGACAATAAAGGTCATTACTAGGTATTTGATAGTGACAAACAGATTACTTGTTTCTTGTAGTAGGAAGTTGAGTTTTCTTCAATGAACCAGGGTAAATTTCAACATCAATATGAGGATAAAATTATTCAGATGAGGTCTAAAAAACTTATTAAAGGGTTAGTCACCCTTGTAGGTTTTCTCTATGAGGGAGACCATATGAGGAAAGACAAAGTAGTGATGTTAATTAATGAGGAGAACTATGAAAGAGTTCTTATCTTCGAATACAAGCTCCTCAAACTTGGAAAGGTAAGCATTAAGGTTTAAAGGCATGATTTAATTAAACATTGTAGTGAATATTTAGACTTATTTTCTTGGGAATACAATAATCTGAGTGGCTTTGATCTCAAGCTAGCCTAACATACTATAGAATTGGAGGCCAATGCTAAGCTTGTGAGGTAGAATAAAAGGCCTATCAACCCAAAAAAAAAAGAGTTAATGAATAAATAATTAATTAAATTGATTAAATTCAACATCATGTTTCCCATCAAGCACTCCTTATGGGTAGCCAACCTAGTACCTATAAATAAGAAGAATGGTGAAATCTGATTATGTGTCAACTTTAGAGAATTGAATAAGGTCTCTTTAAAATATCATTACCCTTTACTATACATCAATAAAATCCTTCAAATGGTTTTTGGTTTGTAATTCTTCTCTCTTTTGGATGGGTACACAGGATATAACCATGTGCTGGTAAGAGAAGATGACCAATACAAGACTTCCTTCACCACAAAGTGGGGCACACATGCCTATCATAAGATGCCTTTTATATTTTCAAATTCCAAGGAAAATTTTTAAAGAGCCATGGACATGGTTTTTAAATGCTTGCTAAATTAGATGGTATTTGTCTACTTGGATGACATAAAAAATTTCTCCAAGAAGGATAGTGAGCACTTAAATCACCTAAGATTGATCTTTGAAAGATGTAGAGAATATGGGACCTCATTAAATCCCAAATAATGTGTGTTTATTGTCCATGAGGGTAAAATCTTAAGATATATTATCTCAAAATAGGGATTAGCTATTAACCCTGATAAAATAAGTTCTATCTTGGCATTATCCTTACCCAAGCATAAGAAGGGAATATAGACTTTCCTTGGGAAAATAAACTTCATGAGAAGGTTTATACCTAATTTTTATAACATGGTAAAACCCATCACTACCATGTTGAATAAAAACCAAGTGTTCACTTGGTATAATGAAGGTAAATCAACATTTAAGGCTATCAAGTAAGCCATTTACCAAGCACCATCACTCAAGAATCCTAACTTCTCAAGGTATTTTATATTATATTCCTTTTCCAATATTGACAATATATTAGTTATGTTGATGTAGAAGAATGGTGAAGGACTTGAGTATCCAGTTAAATTTTTTAGTCAAGGGATTGAAGGGTATAAGTTAAGGTTTAATTTTTTGGATAGGCAAGTCCTTGCAATGGTAATAAGCCTTAAAAATTTTAGACCAATACTCTATAATAATAAGATTTATCTTATGGTGTCTCATCCTAGAGTGAGGGACTTCCTTCTTAACAAATAATTAAATTAGAAGAGGGCTGGTTGGATTACCAAGGTCATGGAATATGATGTGGAGATCAAGGTCACTAAGCTAGTGAGAGGCAAAGACTTATGTGAGCATATGGTTGATGACCTTTAGGAAGATAAAGAGGTTGTGTTTCTGAAATTAGATAACTCATAAATAGATGCACCTCCAACTCGCACTAGCTAGCTTTAGGATATGACACATTTCTTGATATCAAGTGAGTGCCCATAGGGTATGGATAATGAAAAGAGAAGGTATTTTAGACACTAGTACATACATTATTCATTGGTTAAGGGGTTTTTCTTGGTTGCCAAAATTGCACTAAAGTAATTGGGCCCTTTTCAATTATAGAGTCCTAAGTCCTTACCCCAGTTTTTGTCTTCAAATGTTCACTCCAAGATCAAGTTTCAAGTTAAATCAGCTAAGTGTTGATTTACTATTTACTTATCATATGTCGAAGATCTATTTCCTTTGGGATTTTTTCCCATGTAAAAGGTTTGAGAAAATTCTATGTTTTGGTCCAAAGTATTTTAAATAAAGGCTAAAGACTTATTTGTTTCAGTATTTTTATCCATGGCAAAAAATTTGTGGTCCATTTTTTTCAAACTTTTTGTATACGAAAAAAAGTGTGAAGGTTAAATTTCCATTGGGCATTTTGCTCATGACAAAAAGCCTGACAAAATCCAATTCTTTTGGAAAAAGTGTAAAGTCCAATTTCTTTGGGAAAAATGCAAAGATTAATTTATTTATGGAAATTGTTTCAGACAAATTTTTTGAAACAATTTCCATGATGAAGAAAAAAATGCCAATGACCAAATTATTATGGGAGAAGTGTCTAAAAGAGTTCAATTTCTTCTAAAAAATTATCCTAGACAAAATGTCTAAAATAAATATCCTAATAAACAAAGGGATTGGGAGTATAAGTAATGAGAACAAAAAGCTTGCAACAATTATTACCAAAGATAGGAATGCTAATAACCAAAGGTCAAATGCAAATAGGAACACCAAAGACAAAAGAGTTGAAAAAAAATTCTGAAAGGCCAATAGGGAATTATTTTAGAACAATTGTCCTAGTGAAATTGCTACCAAGATAAAAAAAAATATGTGGAAGAAAGGAGTAGGCCTTATGCATAGATATTGATGATCTATGCTTGATCCATGCAAATGGGATTGATGGTGTGAGCTAGAATGAGGGCTTATTTAGTAGAGCTCAAAGCAAACACATAAACAAATGGGTCAATTCACTTGTATATTTTTATAAGTTTGTTTATAAATCATCTTTGACCAAAAGAGTTATATGGAAATGATGTTATTCATTCTTTGAAACATCTCTAATAAGTTTGGTGCCTTCCTATTTTTTTTTCTAAATCAAGATGCAAGCTTTTGAAAAGTTGAACAAGTAGTGTGATGGCTATGTGGATGTCTTTGATGGTCATGCAGATGTAAAAAATAATCTTAGCCATTATACATTAGGGATTAAATTTGATAGTCATGTGGACATCATTGACGATCACATGAATGTTAAATGATAGGCACATGGATGCCAAATTTAAGCCATGGTAACTATTTATTGGGGCTTAAATTTTATGGCCACGTACCTCTCAAAAACATTCACATGGATGTAAAATTATGGGTGTTCATATTTCAAATTTAATCCATGATGATTATTTATTAATACTTAAATTTGATATTCATGTACCTATCAAATACGTTCACATGGATGTCAAATGATGGGTGCGTGAATTTAAAATTTAAGCCATAGTGGACAGCCAATAGCATTTGATCCTTTGGATCTAGATCGATGGCTTATTATTTATCATGCTTCAAGATCAATGGTGTGAATGAAATATAACTTGTCAAAGGACTTGGGATAAATGAAGATCTACCAAGTGGTACACTAGTGTTCATCATGAAGATAAAGATCTAGCAGTGCTAGTCCTATGTGGATTTTTCAAAGATATGAACCTAATATTGTGTTGACATGTGTCCTAGGGGAAATGGTAATATGTCAAGTTAATCAAAAAAAGTGACATTATGATGCCATATAGGAATACATGTCATGATCAAATATCCTTTGCAAAGTGAGTCATGGAGATTTCACCATTCACAACAAACTGATTAGGCAAATTTTAGACGAGTCATGGTAGTTACACATGAATTTTTGGGTTTTAAAAGTAATTACAAATTTAGTAAAAAATCCATGCATTCCTTTATCCATAGCTCATAATTTAGCTCCCAAGGATGCTATAAAGGGAATAGAGGTCAAACATTTAGATGTCACTAGCTTTTTATAGGTACATTTGAAGTTTGGGACTTATGGATGGAACATGTATTTTGATAGTTAGTAGTACAGATGGACAATTTAAAATAAAATGGAATAATTATGAAGCACTTGCAACCTATTGACAATATTTATATGCTCTTGGCATACTAATATGAAGGAGCAATTGTTCATAAAATTAATGACCTCTTTGTATATCTAGGGTAAAGCTTATATGAGAATGAAGGTTATAAGAATGAAAAGTCTATGTTTAATGCATTATAATTCAAAATGGATTTACTAACCACTTATGTGCTCATTTGAGAATTCCCTAATAGTAATTATTAGGGGGACTGTAAGTTCCAATTGCATAAACAACAAATTGCCAAGTGGGGTCAAAATTTCTACAATAAATCAAAAGTGAAATAATGCATTTATGCATTAAAAAAATCATTAAGGGGGGAACCCTATACAAGTAAATTTTGAAGAAGAAAAGATACAAGTTACAAAATGTGAAAAGGCAAGTTCGAACTAAATAATTAAAAACTAAAAATGACCTTAAGTCTTTTACAATTTTCATTATTGTGCTTTTCCAAGTTCCTCCATGAGAGATAATATTGTAGGTATGTGAATCTAAGGTGGGCCACTCCAAACAAGATCATTCAAAGGACCATGAATCTAAAATATTACTAGGGGATCATTTAAAAATTAGGTTGTTCCATGGCATGCATGAGAGGGAGGGTATCTATCTAGAAGTTTCTAGTTGTATAGGCAAGTGGTCAAGAGCATCCCCAGGTAGTTGCACATAATGACAAATTTATTTCAACCCTCTAGCATAAATATTTTCATTCCAGCTCATGTGAAAGACATCTCTCACCATGAAATCAAAAGATGTGTTCCAAATATTCATCATTCCTTGTAGAGGTATTTATAATTATGATTATTATTGTAAATGGATGATGATTTCAGGCACGGAAAGGGAATAGTTTCTAGTTGGAAGCATCTTGGTGGACTTGAAGGTTTGTTTTTAAATTTTTTAAGTTCTAGATTTGAAAAATGTATAAGTAGGGGTCTTTTCCTATATTCAAGGTTATTATTGGTCATTTTTTTAAGTGTCCATTTTATCTATGTCTAGGTTCTATAGAAATATTTTTGGGATCAATTATTGTGTGTAAATTTTATCTCCCTTGGTAAGGTGGTTACAATTATACAACCATTAGCAATCTTTAATATCATGTTTATGTATCCCTTATCAAAAGAGAAATATATCCATGGTTGTCCCCATAGTAGCATTTTGAAAATACTAATATGTGTAATATTTATTTTCAAGTTAATGAAAATACTTATGGTTCTTTGTTGTTTGTTATATATGAAGTGCAACAACATGTTTATCAATAATTGTTGATTGGACATTTGGGTTTGTGCTCACTATTGGTTGTCATTTTGAGCATAGATTTAGATTATAAACTCTTTCTACATTACTTCGAGATAGGTTATTGAATAACTTGTTAGGGCACCCTAGGTTTATGGATTTTATAGGTAAAAACATTTGAAAGATTAGTTTTAGTGTATGTTCTAGTCTCTCAAGGATCATTTGGTATTTATCATTATCTTGAATTTCAAGTTTTTTATGCATTTTTGATATTGAATATTGTCATGAAATACTAAAAGATACCCTACTATTTCGAAACCACCTGTAGACCACCCTCCTTTTTAGTCATCTAACTTATCCTAACCTATCCTACCCTAAAAATATGTAGCCCTTGCATACCATAAGTGTTATTTGCCTTGAAAATGCATAATATTTTGCATATTTGAAATGTGTTTACATTTTATGATTTAAATCCTAGCATTATAATGCTTTATTGAGCCCCTTTATTGTTGAAAATTCTATAGAATGAACATTGTAGTCTCTTTCTCATCTATCTTTAGTAGCTTGTGTATGAATTAAAGAATTTATGCATTTCATGTGACAAACCTTCATAGGTGAAGTGTCTAATATTCATTATGGCTTGGTCATATTTGTTATTTGTGCCAAAAATCCCCATAGAGGTTGAATTATAGAATATCTCCATGTGAGAAAGCTACCCCATAGATCCTCTCACCTTGGTTCAGGCAAAGCTAGAAGTAGCAGGGACTTAACCATAACCTTTATAGGTACCTCTAAGTCATTTTATAAATTTGGTCTAATATCAATGTTAAACCCTTCCCTAGTTATAATGACATACTAGTAGGTTTTTCCTCATTACTTACCATTTTCTCTAAAGTGGGTAAGGCTAAGTGTATGAGGTGTATAACTACGAACCAACACTCAACTAGCATCATTGTTATGGAGAAGATAAGAACCTTTGCACTTGTGTTGTTGGAAATTATTGTAGATATATGATATCATTTTTTAATTTCTATACCTATATTTGTACTCATTTAATTATATCTGGTTCATCAATGCCACCACTCTACTAGCTTCAGTGTTAGGGACTCTTACAGATAAGAAGAGCTATAAGTATTCCATGTTATGAATTTATATATTATTATTACATTGCCTTTGTTATCTTGGTTGTTAATGCTATAAATCTTCACTAGGGATGTGTCAAATTTGTTTTAAGGATTGATAATTGAATTTTGTTATGTTCATTGTAAAGGACTATTAATATTACATGTTGGAAGGTGTTTTTTTTTCCAATTTGAAGATTATGCTAAATATTTAAGTGTCTTTGATTTTAATCTCATCATTAACTTCAAAAAAGTATGTTTTCATCATGTATCATGGTTAGTTTATTAATTGTTATGTTATAGAATTTTAATTCTACTGGTGACTCTATTTTTTATCTCCTAGTGTCAAGGAAGACCAGTGCCTATTCTGAATATTTTTTTATGTTTCAAATTTGAGTATATTATTTTTTTCAAAGATGGAATGATTGAGATAATATTTCAAAGGTGACCCATCTAAGAAACTTGTTCCACCCTTAAGCATTCCTCAAAGAAGAGGGAGACAAGTTTGGAAGCCTATTGAAGGAAAAAGTTCAACTATTAAGGATCATTAAGATTATAGTAATCTTGAATTATTTATTGACCCTCCCATTATTAGGGATTATCATAGCTCTCCTAAAAACTCTAAGATCTATAGTCTTGTATATTACTTAGTTCCTTCTCAACCATCTAAATTCGCTCCCAAGTTTGATCCACTAAGTCCACCTCATTCATCCCCTCATATCCCTTTGAAATTTGTTCTTTAACCTCTAATTAAACTAATCATGATTCATAGGGACCAAGATGAGAATGAATATCCTACATTCCATGCTCCCAAATTTAAGCCTATCAATTTTGATGAAATGGAAGGCTATCCTAATGAAGTGCCAAATGAAGTAAGGAAATTCCTTCCAAAGTTCCAAGGGAACAATGTAGTGAGTGGTGATGAACACTTGAGGGTTTTTCACAATATCATTAAAGATTATGAGGTTGATCATGAGGATGTGTGCATCAAGTTGTTTATGTGCGTGCTAGAGGAAGATGCTCATTAATGGTTCAATTATCTTCCCATTGTATGCATTGATTCATGGTAAGATATGTTGAATGTTTTTAGAATTCAAAAGGGTTCTAAGATTGATCCAAGGTTTATTATTTTGATTTTGAAAACATAAAATATAACCCTAATGAGTGTGTTTAGAGCATCAATACATGGTTCAATAAGACCATGATGTGGCTTCTTTAGAACATCATGCATAATGATATAACATACTCTATAAAATAGTATGATATCTTTGATAAGAAGGTTTCATACTACTTGAGGGACAAGGTTGCCACTAACCTATGGTTGTCATTTAATATGGCCATCTAGATTGACAATAATATAAAGGCTATGGAAAATCCCCTGAATAAGTGGGCTAATGTAAAATTAGTTAATTTAAATAATACATAGTCCATAAAGATAGCTAATCTTGAGGATATTGTTAAAAATTTAGCCTTTGTTGTCAAATAAATTTCATACAAGTTGGCTTGAGTTGAAAATGGGATCCCTCATGTGTCCATAAATTAAGAAATTCCTTGGAATCTAAATCAAACACAAAGGGGGCCTACTTTCACCATATAAATAATGATAGAGGGAAGATGCTTGCATGTGAAGAAAGAATAGATAGAAATAAAAGTAGAGAGGATGGAAAATAACTTCCTGATCCTTTGAATACTAAAGTGAATACTATAGATTATGACATTGATATTGATTGGTGTGACAAGTGCTTCCTTCTACATCCCCCATGTGATACAAATGAGCTTAAGTCTATATCATTTGGTGATGATATTTTGATGTTCAATTATCAAAGCCCCCAGAGTGAGGTGATTACCTCCATAAAATTACAAAGTTCTACTACTATTAATCAATTTTGGAGTGTATTTGAGAAGGTAAGTATCCCAGCTCCTAAATTTTATTTTCATGTTATTATGGCATAAACATATGATTTACCCATTCAAGATTATAATTTATTATGTTCTATGATGATTAAGAAATATTATGGGGGAATTTTGTCATTTAAGGGTAGGTAGTTGCTAATCAATGTGAGAATTGTCTAAAATAAGGAGTATCACTTGAGAAGAAAATATTAAGTTGTTGATCCTCAAGACACTTACCCTATAAATCCAAATGTAGGGGATGCTAAGATGACTAAAATAGTCCCTAAATCTTCCAAAATAGTGTCCATTTCCCATTTTACTAATCTTAGAAGTGCTCCAACCAAGAATAAGGTACCCATATTATCTAATATCCCTAAGGATGTGAATGATGTTAAGACAAATCCAATTTTAAAGGTTGTTGATAAGAATGTTAATCCATCCTATCCTACTCCACTTTAGACATTAAGTGATTTTATTTTAGATGAATGTGTTGTTAACCTTCCACCAAATACTCTTCTTCCTTAGTACATCATATATGATATGGCCCAAGCATTGAGCCAACTAAAAATCACTGTGCCATTTGTTAAATTATTAAGAATACCTGAACATAGGAAGACTTCATTTGACTACATGAAATTTAGAAAGAGTTTTACTATGAATGAAATAAAATTACCCTAAACACCCCCAAAAAATGATAAATAATAAGAAGAGATTGTAAAACCTGATTCAAAATTCTATTTGGGGACTACATTGGTAGAAAGTTAGCTGAATGTGGATCAATTTTATACAACCTTATTGATCAATGGTCTAATTGTTCATAATTATATGTTTGATTCTGATGCTTCTTGCAATGTGATGCCCTTGGGTGTCATAAAATATCTTAAGGTGAAGATTACATCAGCCTTTGTCAAGTGTTATGCTATGGCCTCATGACAAGTTCCAGTTGCTAGAAAAGTCAAGGACTTAGTAGTGTAGTTAGAAGTGCATCTAGACAAGTATTTGAATATGGATGTGGTAATTTTGGATTGCCCAACTAAGTGGGTGATGCTAATATCATCTAAATGGGTTGCTATTATGGGTAGAAGTGTATAGATGGACTTATCTTATGCCACCATTCTACTAGAGGGTAAGATGGTCAAGATTTATATAGAGTCAAAGATGATACATGTAATTGAAGATTTGAAACATGCTCTAAATGAAGTATTGTACATAGATGTTGAATTGGGAAAATTTGTTGGGAATGTTGATACTAATGAACAACTTGATATTATTGATGTTAAACTTGACAAAGAAAGTGTAGTTTGGAAGATGTGTTTTGATGAGGCTTGTTCCAATATTAGAAATGGAGACCAGGTTATATTCTATTCCCTAATGCTAAATGTTTCATTTTTTATTTTCAAATATCTTTTGAGTTCATGAATAATACTACTAAGTATGAGGCAATGCTACTTGGTTTAAGGATTGCCTATGAATATAGACTTAAAAAATTGATTATCAAGGGTAGTTCTAAGCTAGTGGTAAATCAAGTCCATAATACTCATGCTACCAAGAATAAAAGGTTTAAATAATATCAAAATGTTGTTTGGGATTTGCTTCAATTTTTTTATGCATTTAAAATTTGATATTATGATATAAGTTTCAATGAAGAAGTTAATAAACTGTAGGGTTAGGTGCTCAGTTTGATATTGCAAATACGAGCTCTCATTGTCAATACCAAGTAGAGGTGCTTATTTGGTCTTTAATCCTAGATAATGTTCATCATTTTCAATTGTTTGATGATGATGAAAAGATTAAGAGGTTTCTCAATTATGAATCCACATTCCATGATCAGATCGTAGACTTGGAATCTATGGTTCAAGTTTATAATGGAAAGGAAACCTTGTTTGGGAAAGACATTATTCAGCTAAAGAAAAACACACTCCCAAGGGGATTGGTAAATGTAGAAGCATATTTTTATGGAGTGGATAAGATAAAATCAAGATATTTGTTTATCTCAGAAATGTGATTGACTTTGATTTGGGTTTTCATAAAAATCCAAGAAAGGTTTGGTTGGGTACTCACCTAAGTGTAGATGAGAAGAAAGTTTACATACAACTACTTAAAAGGTACCAAGATTTCTTAGCATGGTCTTATTATGAGCTAAAAGTGTATAAGAAAGACTTGTTTCAACTTGTCATCCCATTACAGCATGATAGGAAGCCTTTCAAGTAGAAATAAAGGCTTATTAAGCCCATCTTGGCCACCATGATGAGAGAATAATTAAAGAAGCTAAGGGATGGTGGAATCATTCATCCCATTAGGTACTCTTCATGGGTTATGAATTTACACCTTATGATAAAGAAGAATGGTGACATCCACTTGTGTGTAGATTTTAGGAATTTGAATAAAGCTTCTTTAAAATAAAAAAATGCCTTACCTAATATGGACAACCTATTGTAGAGTGTTGCTAGGTCATAGATGTTGTCCACATTGGATGGCTTCTTAGGGTACAACCAGGTTTTATTGAAAGAGTTTGAGAGATCCAAAATTATGTTCACTATACCTTGAGGCATGTATGTATATATGAGGATTCCTTTTGGTTTCATGAATATTGGTATAATGTTCCAATTAGCTATGGATGTGACTTTTGTAGGGATAATTAACAAGTTTATAGATGTGTATTAGGATGATGTTACTATGTACTCCAAGACTAGATAAGAACATTTAGAACATCTAAAAAGAGTGTTGATTATATGTAGGGCATTTAACATTTTACTTAATCTAGAGAAGTGAAAATTAGAGTACAAAAGACCGAGTTGATGAGACATATAGTGTCTAAGGATGGTGTCATGATTGACCTAGAAAGGGTCAAATCCATTGATAATGTGCCTATCTAGTAGTCTAAGAAAGGAATTAAGTCCTTCTTTAGGTAATTTAATTTTGTGAGAAGGTTTGTGTCCAATTTTGTAGAGATTACTCTACCTATTACTTACATGATAAAGAAGTACCAAACCATGAAATGGGAGGAGAAAGACATGAAAGTATTCAATAACATCAAGGGATATTTAAAGTTTTCTTCTATCTTAGCGAACCCTAATTACACAAAGCCATTTTAGATATTCTCTTTTATATCATATAATACTAGTACTATTGTTCTATTTCAAAAGAATAAATATGGTCATGAACAACCCATATATTTATTTAGAAAAGCTATGCAAGGTCTTGAACTAAAATATATCGTTATGTAAAAATAATCTTTCACTCTTTTGAAAGCTATCAAGATGTCCAAGCCTTATATTTTATGTTTGAAGATTGTTTCTGATGTCCCACATACCATGGTTAAGGATATCTTAAGTCAGATTAAAGTATCTATCAAGAGATGTAGGTGGGTTAACAAGATACAAGAGTACGAGGGATGGGTCTAACCAAGTTTATGGTTGAGACTAATTTACAAGCTATTGAGTTAAACACTACTATTTTCATTATTGATGAATTTCTGAGTTAGTTTAACATGTATCTATGGTATAGAGATATTGTTTACTAATTGAAAAATATGAATTGTCCCCTTGACTTAGACAAGAATCAAAGAAATCTCAAGCTTGTTTCCCAAAATTACCTCTTGACCAAAAATGGACTAGCATGGAAGAATCCATATAGGGTTCTCCTTAGATGTGTGTTGGAATAACGGACTACTAACCTGATTGAAAACTTCTATATTGTAGTGTGTGGTGGTCATTTTACACCTATGTTTATAGATCATAAAATTTTGAGAGATGGTTATTGATGGCTATCATTTTTTAAATATGTTACTAAGAAAGTCAAAAAAATATAGAAAATGTTAGTTCTTTGTTGGGAGGATGAAAATTCAAGGTTTATTCCCTTATAGTCCATGACAATTGAAGGCCCATGTAGATAATGGGGAATGGAATTCATTGGAAAAATTATTGATTTGTCAAGGACTGGACATAGATGGATACTAGTTGTAATTGACTACTTCACAAAATGTGTTGAAGAAATCCCTACAAAGAAAGCAACACACCAGGTAGTTGTGACTTTTTTGTTAAATTAAATTATTTGTAGATTTGGTGTGCCTATTAAAGTTATTGAAGATAATGCCATGAGCTTCAAATCTAAACCTTTAGTGGCATTATGCAAAGAGTAAAATATTGAATTGACCTATGCTTCCAATTATAACCCTTAGGGGAATGGGCAAGCATAATCTAGTAATAAGAATTTGCTCAAAATCATTAGATAAAATTTGAAAGCAAATAAGAAGTGGGGTAAATAGCTGAAGTTTGCCTTATGGGATAATAGGATTAAGCCTAAGAGAGCTATAGGAAAAATTCATTTTGAGCTTATCTATAGAGATCAAGTAGTTTTACCTATGAATTTGTAGTTACCAACTTATCAACTTATGTAAAAGCTAGAGGATGATGAACAAATCAATCACTATGAAAGCAAGATGAACAAGATTACTGTGTTTGATGAAATTTGAAAAAATCTCATGAAAGACACTTCAAGTTCAAGAAAAACCTAGAGAAGATATTTGATATGAAAGTTACTCTAAGTAATTTCTAGTTAGGTGATTTGTTTCTACTTTGGGACCAAAATCATGAGAAAAGAAAGCATGGAAAATTTGATGCCTTGAGGATGGATCCATAATCCATTGATTACTAGATTAGGGAGCATACTTTATCTTTGAGAGTCGTAGATGGTGAAATATTGGAGCTATTAGTCAATGGTAGACATATGAAACACTTCCTTGATTAAGTCTTTAACCTATGTACTTTAGTATATAGTGTATAGTTTTATCTTTTTATTATTTTATTTATTTTTCACCCCTCTACTTTAGGCCTTATTTATATAGTTTACTTTCATTTCTTTATTGTGTGTTTGTTTTTAGATCCTCTGGATCTATTTTTGTTAGTCTTCCATTTTTTTTTAGCATTCATGAGTGTCTATTGAAAATTGCTAAGTCTTAACTCTGTGAGCCAATGGATTGACACTTGGTCTTATGTTTTGGGGTTCTTTGCACACCCTCATAGGATATTCTTCCCTAGGTGAGAGCCATTGTTAATTCCCAAAATTACACTAAATTAATTGGGCCCTTGTCAAGTATAGATGCCTAAGTCCTCAGCCCAATTAATATCTTTAAATATTCATTCCAAGGTTAAGGTTCATGATAAATTAGCTAGGTGTTTATTCAGTCTTTAGTCAGCATATGTTAAAGTTTGATTTCCTTTGGTCATTTTGCACATTCAAAAGGTCCAAGAAAATTCTATGTTTTGATCCAAAGTGTTCTACAGAAAGTCCAAAGGCTTATTTATTTTGGAATTTTTATCCATGATAAAAAGTCTATAGGTCTATTTATTTTGGAATTTTTTCTATATAAAAAAGTCTGAAGGGTACTTTTCCTTCAGGCATTTTACCCATTGTAAAAATCATGACAAAATCCAATTCCTTCGGTAAAAGTGTAAAGTCTAATTCCTTTGACAAAAGTGTAAAGTCAAAATCCTTTGGCAAAAAGTGTAAATTCCAATTTATTCAATAAAAATACAAAGATCAATTTCTTCGATGAAATTTTTTTAGAAAAAATGTTTAAAATAATTGTCCTGATGAAGACAAAAATGATGATGACCAAATTGTTGAAAGAGAAGTGTCTGAAAGAGTTCAATTTCTTTAATAAAATTATCTCAGACAACATGTCTAAAATAATTATCCTAATAAACAAACGGCCTATAAGAAGAAGAAGAAGTATCAAGATCAAAAATATTGCAACAATTAATACTGAAGACAATAATTCTGAGAAACAAAGGTTGAATGCAAATAGGAACACCAAAGACAAAAGACCTAGAACAAAAGTACCAAAATACAATAGGGAATTCTTACAAAATAATTATCCAGGTGAAATTACTACCAAGACAAAAATGATGTAGAGCAAAGGAATAGGCCCTATGTATAGAGATCAATGGTCCATGCTTGATCCATGCAAATGGGATCAATGGTGTGAGTTGGAATGAGGATTTATTCAATAGAGATCAAAGTAAATTCATAAATAAATGAGTTAGTTCACTTGTGTATTTTCATATGTTTATTCAAAAATCATCTTAGGCTAAAAGAGTTATATGTAAATTATGTTCTTCATGCCTTGAAACATCTCCTATAAGTTTTGTGCCTTCACATTTTTTTTTGACTCAAGATGTAAGCTTTCAAATAGTTAAAAAAATAGTGTGATGATCATGCAGACATCAAAATTAATCTCAACCATTATACATTAGGTCTTAAATTTGATGATCACATGAATGTCATTGAAGGTCATGTGAAATTCAAATGATGGGTGTGTTGATGCCAAATTTAAGCTACAATAAATATATTTTGGGGATTAAATTTGACCGTTATATACACATCAAAACCGTTCATGTGGACATTAAATGACGGGCATGTAAATATCAAATTTAAGCCATGGTAATCATCTATTAGGGTTTAAATTTGATGGTTATACACCCATAAAAGACATTCACATGGACATCAAATGATGGGTGTACATACATTAAATTTAAGCCATAGTAGACAAATAATGGCATTTTATTCTTTGGATCCAAATCGACAAAACACATTTGATCATGATTCAATAAAAATGGTGTGAATGAGAGATATCTTATCAAATGACTCACACTGAATGAAGAGTTTCCAAATGACACACTAACATTCATCATAAAGATAAGGATCTAGAAGTTCTAGTCCTAAGTGGACCTTTTTAAGATATAGACCCAATGACATGTTGACACATTTCCTAGGGGCAACAATCACATGTCAAGTTAATGAAAAAGTGACATGGGGATGCCACATAGGCATACACATCATTATTATGTATCTTGTGCAAAGTGATTTCATGGAGATTTTTCCATTAACAGTAGATTGACTAGCCAAATTATATATGGGTCATGGTAATTTCATAAGAATTCTAGGGTCTTAAAAGTAATTACAAATTTGATAAAAAAGGCATGGGTCCCTCTATTCATAAGCTCATGATTTAGCTCAAGGATGTTGTAAAGGGCACAAAGGTCAAACATTTATATGTCACTAGTTTTATGTAGGTATATTTGAATTTTCAGACTTGTGGATGGAATGTGTATTTTGATAGTTAGTATTATAGATGGACACTTTACAAGAAAATGTAATAATGATGAATCACTTTCAACCTATTGAAACTATTACTATGCTTTTGTCATACTAATATGAAGGAGTTTATGTTCATAAAAATGATGACTTCTTTGTAGATCTTGGGTAGAAACTATAAGAGAAGGGAGGTTATAAGAATGAAAAGTCTATATTCAGTGCATTATAATTCAAAATGGCTTTGGTGACACCTTATATGCCCATTTGATAATTACCTAGGGGAACTTCCTAGGGGGGCTATAAGTACCAATTGCATAAATTGTAAATTGCCAAGTGGGGTCAAAATTTCCCCAATAAGTCAAATGCATTAAATAAATAAATAAAGTGGGAACTCTGAAAAGGAAAATTTTCAAGAAGAAAAGATACAAGTTGTAAAATGTGAAAAGTCAAGTTGGAGCCAAAAGTAAAAGATAAAAATGACCTATATCTTTTGCATTTTTAATTATTGTGCTTGTCCAAATTCCTCCATGAGATAGAGTATTTTAGGTCTAAAAATCCAAGGTGGGCCACTCCAAATAAGATTAATCAAAGGGCCATGGATCCAGAATATTCCTAGGGAATAATTGAAAAACAAGGTTATTACATGGCATGCATGGAGGGAGGACATCTATTCAGAAGTTTCTGATTATGTAGGTAAGTGGTCAAGAGCATCCCTAGATAGTTACACATAATAACAAAGTTTTTCCAGCCCTCGAGTGAAAGGCACCTCCCACCCTAAAATCAAATGATTTTCTCCAAATCTTGATCATTCCTTGTAGAGGTAGTTAGATTTATAATTTTTTTTGTAAATGGATGATGATTTTAGGCATGGCCAGGGAATATTTTCTAACTAGAAGCATCTTGGAAGACTTAAAAGTTTGTTTTTTAATTTTGAATGTTGTGAGAGATAGTTCTATATTTGAAAAATGTATAAATAGGGGGATTCTCCTTTATTCAAGGTTGTTTTTAGTCATTGTTTTAGGTTTTCATTTTCTCTAAGTCTATGTTCTAAGAAAAAATTGGGATCAATTTTTATATGTATATTTTATCTCCCTTGCAAAGGTGGTTGCATTTGTACAACCATGAACAATCTTTGAGATCATGTTTATATCTCCCTTGTCAAAAGAGAAATCTCACCATGATTGTATCCATGGAAGCATTTCAAAAATATTAATGAAAATGCTTGGGCTTCTTTATTATTTCCTATAGATGAAGTATAGTAACATGTTGTTCAAGAATTATTGATTGGACATTTGGGTTTGTGCTCACTATTGGTTGTCACTTTAAGCATAGATTTAGATTATAAACTCTTTCTACATTAATTCAAGATAGGTTGTTGAATAAATTGTTAGGTCACCCTAGGTTTATGGATTTGATAAGGAAAATCATTTGAAATATTAGTTTTAGTGTATGTTCTAGTCTCTCAGGGATCATTTGGTACTTACCATTATCTTGTATTTTTTTTTTTTTACATCTTATATAAGGTATATTATTATGAAATATTGTAAGGTACCCTACTTTTTGGAAACCACTACCACACCACCCTCCTTATTTTTAATCATCTAACTTGTCCTACCCTATCCTACCCTACAAATAATACACTCCTTAGATATCATAAGTGTTATTTTCCTTGAAAATGAATAATATTGTTCATATTTGAAATGTGTTTATAGTGTGTGATTTAATTCCTAGAATTGTAGTCCTTTATTTATCCCCTTTATTTTTGAAAATTTTATAGATTGCAGATTCTATTCTCTTTCCCATCTATCTTCAGTAGCTTGTGTATGAATTAGAGCATTTGTGCATTTTATTTGACAACCCTTCATGGGTGAAGTGTGTGATCTTGGTTATGCCCTAGTCATATTTGTTCTTTGTGCCAAACATACCCATGTAGATTGAATTAAAAATTCTCTCCATGTGAGAAAGCTACCCCATATGTCCTCTTACCTTGGTTCAAGTAGAGATAGAAGTAGAAGGGAGATGACCGTACCCTTTGTAGGTACCTCTCACTCAAATTATACATGTATTCTAATATTGATGTTAAACCCTTCCCTAGATATATTAAAATAATAGTAGGTGTTTCATCATTGCTTGCCATTTTATCTCAAGTGTGAAAGGCTAAATGTATGAGGTGTATAACTATGAACCAACACTCAATTGGAATTGTTGTTGGGGAGAAGATAAAAACCTTGAAACTTTTGTTTTTAAGGAGTCTTGTGGAGATAAGTAATGTTGATGTTAGTCTAAATCAAAGATATTGGTGAGTATACATGACATGTTGATGACACATAGGCATATACACCATTTTTTATGACCTTATACAAGGCAATTGGCTGAGTGTCCATTATTAGTAGCAAGTTGACTTGGAAGATTCATAAATGAGGCACGGTAACCCAAGGTTAAAACTAATGTATTCTTACATTTAAATATATGAGGGAATCCATAAAAGGATATATATGAAAAAGGTGAATTTTAAAAATTCAAAATGTAAAAAATAAGTTGGATGCAAAAGGAAAAAAATTTAAAATGACCTAAGTCTATTGCATTATTTCATTGTTGTCATTTTCCATTCCTCCATTTGTGAGAAATTATAGGTTTGCAAATCCAAGGTGGGATAGTCTAGAGAATATCATTCAAAGGGCCATATATATGGAATATTTTTAGGAAATCATGGAAAAATCAAGTTTCTCCATGGCATGCATGAGAGAGAGGGCATCTATCTAGAAGTTTCTAGTTATGTAAGTAAGTGGTTGAGAGCATCCCCAGGTAGTTACACATAATGACAAAGTTTTCTTGGCCTTATAACTTGAATATTTTCCTTCCAACTCATGTGAAAGACATCTCCCACAATGAGATCAAATAGTTTGTTATATATCCTCATCATTATTTGTAGAGGTAGTTAAATAAATGATTTTTATTGCCAATAGATGAAGATTTTAGACATGATGAGAATATTTTCTAGCTAGAAGCATCTTGGTGGACTTGAAAGTTTATTTTATAATTTTAATAATTATGATCCATAATTCTAGATTTGAGAATGTATAAATAGAGGGCTTCTTCTTTATTCAAGGGATATCTTGGCCATTGTGTTGGTTTTTATTGGTTGTTGTTTTAGGCATCCATTTTCTCTAAGTCTAGGTTCTATAGAATTTTTTTTAAGATTAATTATTGTGTGTAGATTTTGTCTCCATTGTTAAGGTAGTTGTATCTAAATTAGCATTAACAAGCTTTGAGAGCATGTTTATGTCTCCCTTGTCAAAATAACAATCTCACCATGCTTGTCCCCATAGAAGAGTTTTCAAAGTATTTATGTGTGTAATATTTATTTTCAAGTGAATGAAAATTATTGTGGTTATTTGCTTTTTCCTATAGATGAAGTTTAGTGACCTATTTTATAAGAATTTATAAATATACATTTGGGTTTGTGCTCACTATTGGTTTTCATTTTGAGCATAGATTTATATTATAAACTCTTTCTTCATTAATTCAGGATAGTTTATTGAATAAATTGTTATTGATCCCTAGGTTTATGGATTTGATAGGGAAAAGCATTTGAAATATTAGTTTTAGTGTATGTTATAGTATCTTAGGGATAATTGTTTATTTACCATTATCTTGCATTTGAATTTTTTTCTACTTCTTTGCTAAGGAATATTGTCATGAAATACTGCAAGATACCTTGTTATTTGGAAACCACCAGCACACCACCCTCTTTTTTAATCATATAACTTGTATTACCCTATCCTACCCTATAAATAATACACCCCTTTCATACCATAAGTTTTATTTACCTTACAAATGCATAAGATTTTTCATATTTGAAATGTGTTTGCAGTTTGTGCTTTAAATCCTAGCATTATAGTCCTTTATTCAACCTCTTTGTTGTTGAAAATTCTTAGAATGAAGATTGAAGTATATTTCTCATCTATCTTTAATAGCTTATATATGACTTAGATAATTTGTACATTTTGTGTGACAACCCTTCATGGGTAAAGTGTGTAATCCTGGTTATGCCCTAGTCAAATTTCTTCTTTGTGTCAAAAATCCCCATGGAGGTTGAATTGTAGAATCTCTTCATGTGAGAAAACTACCCCATAGGTCATCTCACCTTGGTTTAGGTAGAGCCAAAATTAGCAAGGAGATGACCATACCTTTTTTAGGTGCCTCTCAATCATTTTTTACATTTGGTCTAATCTAGATGCTAAATCCTTCCTTGACTACAATCACATACTAGTGGGTTTTTCATCATTCCTTGACATTTTCTCTCAAGTGTGAAAGGTTGAGTATATGAGGTGTATAAATAGGAACCAACATGTTCTATTTAGAAAGGACATCAATATAGTTCTTTTTAGGTGCATTGATGATGACCAGTGACAAGGTTATTTGAGAATTTCCATGATAGGCCTACAAGAGGCCATTTTAATCCAAGGACTATAGTGACAAAAGTGATAAGAGATGGTTATTAATATCTTAGCCTCTTTAGGTA
Organism: Torreya grandis; assembly: GCA_037957365.1. Lineage (NCBI taxonomy): Eukaryota > Viridiplantae > Streptophyta > Pinopsida > Cupressales > Taxaceae > Torreya > Torreya grandis. Next base: position 265,584 of record JARHVA010008891.1, on the reverse strand, counting down.
TGCCTATGCATGGGTGATAAAATTTTGAAAGTGTGCTCTCTTTCTAGGAAAAAAAATATTGGTATCCCTTTCTCTCAAACTAATATATGTATAATAACCCTTGATGAAGTGGTGTTTTAACTTCATAAAAATTATCAATCCACCTTCAAGTGGAGGACACAAATGTGTACTCACTGCTAATAATTACTTCACTAGGAGGGTGGAGGAAATTTCCCTTAAAAAATAAAATGAGATAATAGTGTTGGAATTTTATGATAGCATAGTAATGAGGTTTGGTGTACTATCAAAAATAATTTTAAGTAATGCATTAGAATTTCTTGGCATGAGGATAAGTGAATGGGTAATTTAGTTAGGAATTTGCCTTAGTACATATTAAAATTACTACCCACAAAGTAATGGAATGGTAGATTAAAATAACCAAAACTTGATAAGGATCATCAAGAGGACTATGGAAGAGAATCAAAGAGTGTGGAACACAAATTTAATAATAAAATTATTGGCTAATAGAGAAATTCCTAAAGTTGCCATTGGCAACTCACAATTTTTCCTTATATATGGGAGGGAGGATAAATTGCCCATCTCTCTTGAGTTACCTACCTTGGAGTTAGCCCATTAGATTGAGTTAATGAAGAGTGGACCTATAAGTATGAGGATGAATATCTCATAAACTTTAATAAATAAGGGTCCTTTTGATAGAGATTGTAGGTCACATCAAGCTCAAGTCAAGAAAGGCTTTGATAAGAGAGCCCTAGTAAGGGACTTTTAATAAGGGGATCTATTCCTCAAGTGGGATTAAAATAAGGCCAATCTAAGAAACCATACCATGTTTGATAGCTTATAGAGTGGCCCTTAATGGATCCATAGATGTAAAAAACATAATGCTTTTTAGCTTACCCAGCTAGATGGAGAGGTATTACCCATCCCAGTCAATGGGATTCACTTAAATCCTTATTTTCAGAAGATTTTTCAATGATTATATATGTTTTACATTATAGATTATTTTTTCATGTTTTCCTCTAATTTCCTTGTGCACATTTATTTTTAGTTTTGTGTTTCCATTCCATAAGTTATTTGGGCATGGGGTTGGTTTTGTTTTTTTTTTGTCCTAGTTGCTTCAAGAGGAATTTTTCAAAAAGGGATAGCCTTGTATCAATTGCATATCAGTTAGGAGGAAATATTTGTGACCCCATATTCCTAATGGATTAGATAAGGTAACTAATATATTGAATAGTAGGCATGCAATCTTAGGAGGTCACAAAAAATGTTGGCCAAAATTGACCTACATATAAAGATATTACCTGGATGGATCAGGTGACTCTCTTAAACCTTCATTTCTTGCATTTTCATGCATAGTCATGTTCTATGATTGAGCATCTATAGCTACTATGAATAATATCATCACATTAAAAATAAGTGATTTCCTAGATTTAATCACTTCATGGTTGAAAGAGCTTGTTTGAATAAAGATTACTAGCACAAGCCTAGAGGAACATATCTTATCACATCATACATAAAAAATGGATCAATTTGGTTGTGAATTTTATAAGTATACTTTGGAAATCAACCAAAGTTGATGGATTACATGAAAATTATGTATTTTATGTCATGAATGTCCCCTACAAGTTTGGTGTCTTGATGTGTTGCCTATCTCAATATATAAGCCTTCAAAGATGATCTAGTAGTGTGGGACATAACAAGGGATGTCAAATTAAATCCAAATGAAATATCCATTTGGATTCAAAAAATATTTATCAAGATATGAACTGCACATAAGGCTACCAAGTATTAAAACCTCACTCAATTGATTCAAGGATAGATGACACATGGGTGATAGTGAAATCAATAAGTCAAGATAGATTAACAACATGAAATCAATCATACAAATGAAGATATAATGGTGAACATGAGGTCAATAGGTCAAATTATTCTTAGATATAATGTGATGGTGATAGGTGCCATAATCATTATGAATTAATAGATCAATGGCATGTATTTGATCATATAGATCAAAGATTGATGACATGTATTCAACTATGTAGATGGATATCAATGGTGAGAGTAAAGTCAAAATATCAAAAATTCCATATCACATGTAAGGGTACCATGTTGTGTAAGAGAATTAACTAAATGAAGACTAATGGTAAGGTATATAGAAGGTAGGTGGGACTACCAAGTGTCACAATCTTGGTAGCAGATCAAAGATCAATGGAAATAATGAAAGTCGAGGCCAAGAGACCCCTGAAGAGATCGATGTAGTAAGTTTAATCAAGTTATAGGGGGCATTAGATGAATAAACATGTTTGAAGTAATAATGGTCATGCTTTTAATTAAATAAGAAAGATGGAAAGGAGATGTCACATAGGTAGACACATTAGATCGAAAGATATTGTGGAATTATACATGTAAATGTATAATGTTGAGATTGAAATATGATGTAGATTACCAAAATCAAACCTTGAAAATTTGCATGCCACCATTAGAGCTTATTTAAACCTCTCAAAATCACTTAGACATAAGTGTTACATCTTGTTCGTGATCAAAAGAATATGTCACTAGTGGATATTCATTGAGACTATGACTATATGAAAATTAATAAAGGGATGTGTTCTCATCTATAGTGGACCTATTTTTAGGGTTTTAAGTAAAGGAAGAGTTGTGACTATGAAAGGAATGTTAGAAGGGACACTATATGAATGAGTTTGAGTGACTATCTAATAATGTAAAGGACATATCAAGATGAAGCACGGTGTTGTAAGCTCATTAAGAAGATGGAGAATTTGGAGGTTGAGAAAGGTAAGTGGAACATTTAATGAAATTTAAAAAGTATTTGGTGACTTTTCTTTATTAATGGATCATGAATCAACATCCTCAACAAGTTCTTATCTTCTAGTGTGTTTCTAATCTAATGAGAGGGCTTGAAATATATTATGAGCTGATGAACGGATAATTTTTTGGGTTAGGATTAGTGTTAATCAATCAAAACATGGTTGGGATTATATAAAATTGGTTAGGCCCCATTTATTGATTTATATTTTGGCTTGCTTTTCTCTCTATCTTTCTTATTTATCTAATATCTCCCATTTTCCCCATCATCTTTTGGGGGGATAATAATTCTCAATTTTTTAGAGTAAGGCATTTTCATTTGATAAGGTAAAACCCTATAAAAAATCTATATGAAAAACCTCTTGAAGTAATAAAAATATTGTTTACCTATCTTTTGATTTAGAATTATGTATAACAAGATTGTACATGATGGAATTTTGAATAAGTGTCATTCCATGTCCATTTTCCTACCTTCTTGGCTATTTTAAGGTGTTTTTAAGTTAATTACAGGTCTGAACTTGAACTCTTTCTGCCATTGATGGATGCTTGGTGTGAATCTTATAATTATTCTTTTTTTCATTCATTGCTTAGTGAGCCTAGTTTATGAAATACTTATGCAAATTATCTAGTTGGTGATACTATGTGAGTGAGGATTGTCTTATGCTTCTTTAATGTTTTTTCATGCTTATGTGAGTTCTTATTTAGATTTAGTGCATCACTTTTTTATCTCTCTTAGTTACCCTATACCCCCTCTCTGTCCCTTTTCTAATCATAATCATTTAGTCTAGGTGATATACCAATAGGAAGGCAACCTTCTCTAGAGGCTCAACCCCACAACAAGATACCCATAGCCTAGGGTTGATCTAATTTTATGGATTAGTTCGAGAGATCCTAAATAATGCTTTCCAAGGTTGAAAATTAAGACCCTAAATAGTAATTACTGACATGTGAGATGAGATGGCAAGATAAGGGTATTATTGATGAGGCTATCAAGAAGTGCAAGTTAATAGGGGCACTAAATGGAAGAACACTTGAGTTTATATACTATAGATAAATTATGAAAGAAAGTATACACCAAGTTAAGGAATCAATTATCATAGAGTTAAGGATAAATAAATTTACAAGTTAGACTATTTGATACTTAAAGGAGATAAGGTAGAAATTGAGATAATCAATCTGCAACTATGATTACATGTTCTTTAATGTTATGAATAAGGTGAAATTTGCCTTAGTAAATAAAGAAAAATGTTTGTGGTTTGTCAAAGGATTACATTCCAAAATTAAATTTGATATAACATAGACTCAATATTTTACTAAGGTAGATGCTAGAGGTATTACCATATGAGTGGAGAAAATTAAAGACAATGGGGAAGCTCGCATCATAAGTTCTAAGATTAAAAATACATTTCAAGATTTTATGAAGAGGATTGAGAAATATCATGAGGCATATAAATCTAAGATGAATCTATGGTGCATAGAGTGTGGGAAATAAGTACATCATAGGAATGATTATTCTATGATAAAGATAGATTTCTATGAAATCTATTGAGTAGTAGGGCACACAAAAACACAATGCCATCTCATGAAATAGTATGTCAAAAACCCATAGATATTATATTATAAAATTTATAAGTCACATAATCATGATGAATTTTTTTAGGGATTTAAAGGATATCAAAGAAGACATTACCAAAAATGTATTTTCCATCGCTACACAACAAGTTTCCTCGATGAAGTAGATGATTCTAAGCCCAAAGGTTAATAAAGGTTGTGTGACCAACTAGGTCTATAATGGATTCCTAGTTATCCTTAATACAATCCTTAAGGTCTAGATGATTAAACCTCTCTTTCACCATGTTAGACACCACCATCACCATAATACTAATATGCAACACCCTAGATCCCATCAATGATGCATTAGTCACAAACTAGTTAAACCTCACTATTTATGTAACAACAATTTAGAATTGGAGATAATATTCAACAACATCAACAATAGAATACAACACAACAATAAGCAGGGTATAGAGGAGGTTATTAGTCAAATAGATGAGGATCTTGGGGTGGATACAGAGGAGGTTACCAAGGTGGCAAAGAAAATAATTATCAACACCCTCTTGTGTAATGTTATTTGTGTGGAGAGTATAATCACGTGAAATTTAATTTCCTTTTGAGTCCCTAGAGATAATATTACTATGCATAATATAAAATATATGGCTAACACAAGATAGACTATTAACCTATCTTAGAAAATCAAATAAAGGAAAAGGTCATTAGGAATGTTAACATGGTGAATGCATAGCCTAAGGAAGATGCATTATTAAATCCCATTATAGGACACCAACACGTAGAGAGAGGTTTGCCTCCTCTTATAATACCTCTAGACCAGGGAATATAGAAAGAAAAAATGACAATATCTAGACCCAGTTATAGAAACGAGGCTCATATATGAAGTTGTACAAATGCTAAAAAATATTCAACACCAAGGCACTACTAAAGGGGATGCTTCAACAATATATTCCCAAATGTATGGTCGAATTATATTCTTTATGCCTCAATATGGAGTTGTTACTACACTGAGAGATCTAATAAATCTTTTAAGTATACTATATAATGAATACATCTCTCAAAACATCACAATCTTGCTACACAATCTAAGGGAGTATGCACAACGAGGCCAACATAAGATAGAAAAACTTGTTTGGTATGTCAAAACAAAGAAGCCATGGGATGGAGATGTATAAATTGACATTTAGGCTGAAGGATATGAAATTCCAAATGTTAGTTTTGATTTAAACAACATAGTTAACATGATTCCCATGTTTACATGGGAGTCTATTAGATAACCAGTTCTATGTTATAGCCTAGTAACTCTGAGTTTAGAAAACTATGGTAGAGTTGAGCCCATTAGTTGATTATAAGATGTGGAGATAAAAGTCATATAACTAACCCTACAAGGAGACTTTAAATTCATCTATATGAAGACAATAGAAACACATTACCCTACATTGATTGGAAATAAACACTGATTGGAAATAAATGGGCATATGATGGTCAAATGACTATCAATACTATGAAAAATAAACTAGAGGAACATCAAGGAGATAAGGTTGTCATAATTCCTCTGAATAAGGCACACAAACCTTACATCATTTTGGCTAAACTAGAATCTTCATATGTCACTCAATAAACTAGTTAAATGAAGATAAAATCTAAATAGAACCCAAAAGCTCTATACACAATTGAGTGAAACTTCTTGTATGTGCATATAAACCTTAGGTATAGTCTTTACTTACTAAAAATTTGAATATTTATGAATAATTTAATCCCAAATCATTAGTTACTCAGTCACTATCACCTCAACTTGTTATAAAATATTGTGCATCCATTTTGGGTAAATACCCTACTCACTTAAAATTTAATTTTATCTATTAAGTAGATGATCATATAAAAGATTATATAGAGATAACTAGAGAAGTCAGTTTACCTTGGGAAATATATTTGTCTATTAGTGGAGACTTATACATACACATACTCAATTGAGATCATGGTGATCATGAACTCTGACCTATAATAATGGTTTTTTCACATGAGAGACAACTTCATGTATACTATACAATTGAGGATATCAATCAATTAATTCTATGTGTATAGGTTCATGTACCTAGCATTAGTCAGTGGATCATTTCTTTTAATTATGTTCTAAAGGGAGTTGTAATGACATGGTGAAAAATTCATAGAAATGTTAAGCTTGATTGGGATGATGTGTGAGAACTCATGATTAGCAAGTTCCAAATACCATAAATCATTATAAGTAATTAGTCTTTATTCTAAGAATGTGAGTGACTTAAAATTCATATTCACAAATGTTTCTAAGTTTAGACTAAATAACATGTGTCACCTGAGTACTGGGTTCACATCTTTCATTACACACTGGTTCCTTTAAAACATAAGAGGGAGACAAAGCATTAGGCACAATTTCAAAACAACTTCATACAAAAATTAGTTTTTGAAGATGAGAACCCTCTATTTCACAATACACTATTGAAAATCAAACATTTACTATGCCCTGTGCATAGGAATTCAAGCACCATGATGAAATCCATTGCATACAAGAACACAGCTAAACATATAAAGTTGAAAAGCTGGAAGAATAATCTCTAATGTAGCTATGTTATTGAATACAAGATTAAGAAGATGACACTGAAGATTTAGATATTGATGGTGATATCGATCTACCTACTTTGTTTGAACCTAAATGTCAAGTAGAACCACTAAAGGATCCCATCACATTACCTACTGAAGATGATAAGTTGTGAAACATACATATTTTATAATAAGAAGGACAATAAATTATCCAAGAATCTATTTCTAAGGAAAAGCATGATATTTACCAATACCCATTAAAAATCATGTAGAAAACATAATAAATGAGGAGATTCCTAAATTGACATATATAGGTGATTATTGGAGCAATTTATGAAAGATTATCAATATATGTTTCCCAATAAATTTTAAGAGGTTAGAGGAATCAATCCATATCTAGGTGAAATGCATATTGAACTCAAGGAGTGAAAAGAACCCATAAATAAATTGCCATATAAGTTGATTCATAACATGAAGTTCAAAGTGAAGGCTGAGCTTGATAGAATGTAAGACACATGTATAATCTATCCTATAAAAAAGATAGATTGGGTTAGTGAAGCCTAATAAAATAGGGGAGATCATAGTATGTGGTGATTATAAAATTTTGAATGATGCATGTGTGAATGATCCATTTTTTATTCCCTTCAAAAATGAACTTTTGAATCTATCATATCATGAAGTTTAATCTTTAATAGATGGTTTCAATGGCTATCATCAAATACCCATCATAGAAGAAGATATATTTAAAATTACATTTATCATGGAATATGGATCTTTTACATACAAGGTAATGCCTTTTGGCTCAAGAATTCACCTACATTTTTTTTCTTATGCAAAGGTGATCACATTAAAATATTTCATTAATGACTTTATATAAGTCTATATTGATTATTGGGGAGTCTTTTACTTGTTTAAAGAATATTTGTTCAAGCTTCACCTCATGTTAGAACATTATTGAGCTCTGTGCATTGCCCTAAATTTCAAAAAAAATGTTTATCTTTTACACCTTTTGGTGTATTAATAGGTCATGTTATGCGTAGTGATTTCATTTTGGTAGACTACGCTAAAATTTTAGTCATTCTAAGCATACCTCACTAGTCAGATCCATGAAAGTGATATATTTTCTTGGCCATATAGGGTATTATCAAAATTTTATCAAGGGGAATGCAACCATTTCAGCCCAACTAAAGTATTTATTAAAAAAAGATGTAAATTTTGTCCAGATTAATGAGTTTCATGTAGCCTTCATATAACTAAAGTAGAGATTGGTCAATGCACCTATCCTCATCTTTCCAAATTGGAGTAAGTCCTTTCATTTGTATGTTGATTCCTTTGGTATCACAATTGGTATTGTGATAGCATATCCATGTCAGGGTAGAATAGACCACCCCATACATTTTTCAATACAGAATTTATCTGACATAAAAAATAATTACATGATAACTAAAAGAGAGGTTATAGTGTTGACACTACAAATTTTTTAACAATATCTTTTTGAGGCACCATTTGAATTTTTCATGGATCATCAAGCTTTGTGCTAATTAGTCAGAAATAAGATGCTTATAGGATGTATTTATATATGGTTGATACTATTTCAAGAATTCCAATTTTTCATTAACATCTAGCCAAGTAGAGAAAATATGGGGCTAGATCATATCAATTGCATTCCCAATGGAAAAGAACTATAGGAACATTCTCCTAATGCTCATTTATTTCATGTTTTTACAAATCCCAAAATATTTGAATCAATTGATAACTTATTAGAATGAATATTCCTTAAACAATAACAAGAAACAGACAAGAAGTAGTTTATCATCATAGCTTTTCCATATACCATTATAAATGGGCTTTTATATCATTTGGGAAAGGATGATGTATTGTGTCGGGTAGTTATGGAACATGAAAGACCAAAACTCTTAAAAGAGGCACACTAAGGAAAAGTATGAGGACATTTTTTTAGAGAATCTACTATAAGGAAAGTGTTACAGAGTGGGTTATGGTGGCTAAACCTTCTTCACAATGCACATGGAGTAGCATGACATTGAGATGTATGTCAACACATAGGTAAGCCACTACAAAAGGATGAAATGCCTTTACAACCTCTATTAGATAAACAACCTTTTTAATGATGTGGCATTGAATTTATTAGACCTATCAATCCATTGAGTAAATCTAGTAAAGTAAGGTATATTATTACTATGATATATTACTTTACCAAATGGGTTGAATCTATTGTAACACCCAGCTATGTTGTGAAGGACATGACAAAATTTATATATGAGAATATTATTTCAAGGTTTGGATTCCCCATCAAGCTCATTAGCAATAAATGGACACACTTCCTTAATAATTCCATCAAATCCATTACTAAATAATTCATGATACATCATCAAACAAGTATTTCATACTATTTATATGCTAATAACCAAGCTAAGGCTTTTAACAAAGTATTTGGCAAAATGTTGACAAAGATATATGATGTTAATAGGGATGGTTGGGAATATCACATTCCTATGATTCTTTAGGAATATTTCATGCACTATAAGAGAGTTATAGGTTTTATTCCATTCTAGTTGGTCTATGGGCTTGAAGTAATTATGCTAATGAAATATTTAGTACCCAGTCTATGCATAAAAATGGTCATGAGACTAGGGGATTGTGAGTATCTTACCAATAAAATTATTAAACTAAATGATATCAATGATTATTTATGTAGAGAATATTGGACATAAGAAGTTTATAAGTAGATATAGAAAGCATGGCATGATAGAAACCTACACCATAAGGAATTTCATAAAGATCAACCCGTTTTATTATATGATAGTCATTTTAGAGCATTTTTGGGATAATTATAGATTAGATGGAAAGGGACTTATATTATATATGAAATATCATAGCAAGGAACCATATTTTTGAGATATCTATAGGGAAATATCATAACAAGGAACCATTTTTCCAAAAGGGATAAATGGTTGTCGGCTTAAGCCCTACCACCAATAGTCTTAATTGATCTATTTATAATAAGTGAGTGGGTGTCGAGTATCAATAAATAGATTATGATTTCCCATTTCTACATGTTTTCTTATGTGTTTATTTTTCTATGTGTGTGTGTGTGTGTGTAGATGATATCTTCACTACCATTTGGGAACTAAGATACTAAGTATAACATATGCCAACTATGATTAAAAGAATTCATGTGTACCATCTTGGATGTTAAGAGGTGAAAATCAAATAAATTAAGTTTAATAAATGTATAGATAAGTCACATCAACTAGGATATTTGCCATATAATGGTCATCCCCAAGCAGTTAATGCTAGATCCAAGGTTTGATTCACCTAATCTTCAACAAATCAATGGCCAATCAACATCATTTGATCATACTAGAGTATAGACCACACATAACATAATGACGTATCTCCACATATTTGACAATGACTAACTACCTTATTTTATAGATTAGATAAGATTTGCCACATCAACAATTACATTCATGTCAAATGAATATCTCAGCATAGCATTTACATGGAAACCAACAAGCATAAAATATATAAAGGCATAAGCTTGGGAACTAAGTCTATATTTTATCCTTGTAAATATTTTCATGAGATAAAATTTCAAATTTGAAATAATTATACTAAATAAATATCCAAGAGAGTTTCAAATTCATCACTCAATAATCATGGATACTTCACAACTCATTAGGGGTTTGAAAGATGATTAAAAATAGGAAATGGGCATAGATCGAAAACTTTGAAAAAAAATTTCAATGGTCCATATCCATTTTATTTTCTTCAAGTGGAAGATCAAAAATTATTTCTCCCAAATCCCATCAATGTTATGCAACCACTAGCTTTTGTATTCCCCCACCACTTCCACAACATAGATGTCGAGTGCCTAATTTGTATTCCAACTCTTAGCAACTTTGGGAAATTTTACAAGTCTTTCTTCAACATTACAATGATGGTAACATCTACATTGGGCCCAACACTATGATCATCATTAACACATAAGTAATGGCATGAGATTTGGGTATGTCTACATGAGGAAATTATCTTGCCCTATACAAGGTGATAATGCCACCCATTATTTCAGAGGTTTGAGATTTATATGTTCAAGGATTTAGAGGGATATTAATTAAATAAATTCATGATGATCTAGTGCACATCCTCATAGAATGCATCACACAGAGCTTCTAGTAGACCGCCAAGTCTACTAAATGAATTATAAAATGGTTCATGGACATTGCCTACTACATGTTCCACCAAATTGAGTAGTTTACTTGGCCAAAATACTTCATTCAATAGATATTAAATAACATCAACAAGTGTCACACATCTCACAAATAAAAATTCTAATACAAATTCCTAATTTTTTATTGTGCTTCACATAATGGAATTCCCTTAAGGGAGAGGTGTAAATCAACAATGACTACTAGCCAGCATAATAATTCCCTAACTTGATATCAACACCTAAGTGTAGAGACTTAGCCCATGAGTGAAAATTCAAGACATGGTGGGAGGAGGGCTTAAAGATGATCACCACACATCCTTGGGTACCACTAGATGTCATTCAATAATTGGGCCAACACACTATTGTCACCTTACTATTGAAAGGCATGTTCATCCATATCCACAAACTACCAAAGTATCCCTTTAGATCTTTACCATTATTTGTTACCATGGCTATGACATAGGTTAAATATACCAAATAGAAAGCCTTTAAATCTAGGTGTACAACACCACTCCAAACTATACCACTTGGAACAATATTCCCTATAATACCACAACAAGAGGAAGCCACTACTTCATAATTAAAGAAAGGAAAGCATAATCTCTCTATTGAGCATCAATGCACATCTTCTCCATTATATCATAAGACAAGAAGCACTGTAACTTATCTATATGATCATATGGTTCCCTAGATTGCAATCTCTTATGACCTATTGTAGATGGTCATAGATGAATACGAAGTCTACCAGTTAATGGTTATTGATATGGTTGAAGACTTATATGACAGGGAAGAGAAGAAGGAATTCTTCTTCTAGAAGGTAGTGCACATAGTCCAAGTATGTAAGAATGTTATTTATAATCTATGGGTGAACCTAGCACCATGCCTTACATCCATCATCATTGATATTATATAGGTTAAAGATAAGAAATTGTATTAAAGGGTTGACTTCCTCTAAAAGAAACCTTCTACCACCTTTGCAACTGAAGATGTCTTTATACCAGTCTTGAAAATCCAACAAGAGTCTCTCTTACACAAACCACAATTAGGCATGAGGCTAGGGTCTTACCTACCCCCAAAGAATGCACATTCAGTCAGCCATCCATGGTTCAATAAGCATATCCTACTCTATATTTTACTTCTCTACCACCCAATGTAGGTTAGTTAACTTGGAACATAAGAAAGCACATGGTTCTAGTTTCATTGTCGACCTAAGTGATTCACCTCCTTCACCACAAGCCTAGGAGGTAAAAAATATCACACCAAAGTAACCTATAATAGAATAACAACAATATTCATAGGAATAATCAATGTGTGACATAGAATGATGAGTTAAAAAGAGAAGAAGAGATTCCACAAGGAGTAGACTTAAAAACAACAAGCTCAACAACGAAGTCAAAATTTTGAAGAATATAAATCCACACAAAAGTCCTAAGACATAGTGATTAATGGACAGAAAGATCTCAAGGTGGCCATGAAGGTTAAATAAGTTATCAATGTGGCTAGGCAAACACAATATGCACACCATAATAAAATGACTAAAAATTAGAAGAATAAAGAAGCTGAGTTCACTACCAAGGTTAAGGCTGAAGAATAAAATCAAACATAGGACATAGTGATGTAATAAAATAGGCCATATAAAATTCCACTCATGCACATTATTAATCCAAGGAAGCTACAAAGAAGAAGAAATAAGAAGATAAATCCTTGTACAAATAGTAGGCCCAAGCACATGCACAACAAGTATAGCCAAGATACAGGCATAGGAAAAAGTACAAGCATAGGCTATAGCTAAACAAGATAAGAATAATACTCTAGAGGAATGGAATAAATCCAAAGAAAATGCAAAAAAAACTACATGAGGAAGAAAAAGTGAAATATAAATCTATGCAAGATAATCTTAATAGAAAAGCAGAGGAGGACACAAAAGAAAACAAGTTGAATATGTTATATAGTAACTCAAGCTTTTATTAGAGGCAAAAAAATTAAAAAATAGGTATATAAGGAATAATAAGATAAATCAAAATAGTGATAACAAGAATAATAATTAGATGCTACTCTAATAGGTTTGTAGCTATTAGAATTACCCTTAGGAGGAGTTTGGCTATGGGATGTCCCAACTATTGATGCTTGACACACCACCTTCTCTCTTCCACTTGTAATCATGCAATGACATAACCCTTTAATGAATTTAGGAACATTGGTATAATTTACCCTCTATTAATAATCATCATTAGATATCTCTAGACTACCATTGAAGAAACAACTAAAGAGAACAACAACATTATAGGAATCTATTACATAGAAGGCTACCTTTCTAGAATAATCAATGGATCAATCTAAGTCTAAGAATGTTGAGTAAAAGGATTGAACACATGTATATTATAAGATTATCCAAGATTCATATCTTGAATTGGTCACTCAAGAAATCAAGGACCAAGTCATGTCTGGGCACTGTCGACTCAAGACTCTAGTCTCTGAGTAAACCAAAGATTGGTACATAGTATAAAAAATCCATGTAGTTAATACATTGGGAATAGATGTTAATATTGTGGTTAAAACTCTCATCACTTTTTTGGAGGATTATCAAGGCATGATAGACACTAATACACTTTAAACATAATAGTTTTCATGTAGCTTACGAGATTGGAAGTAACAACTAGATAATTCACTAGCTAGTTCTAGTGTAAACTTTATAATGACTACCACTAACAAAGCAACCATGTTAAACTAGAATAAAAATGGGGAGGAGAAGGATGGATCAATATAAGAGTTAATTAATGCTATGGATAATGTTCACAACAACTCCTCAATTGGTATAATCATCTTCTACAATTCATTTTTTGACCTCCAAGATCAACATTATGTAGATAATATAGAGTAACTCAATGGCAAAATTTAGCATAACTAATGACAAAAAGATTAATAATATCATTGGTTACCATGATATATTATGCACCCTAATATGAATAATCCAAGAAGTGATGTTAGACTATCATGCCTACAAGATCGATTTGAATCCCTTTTCTAATGAAGTTGCCTAGATTGTCAACATAATTATATATAAGTCACATTTAAAGCTCCACTAGAAAACCACTTGGTGTAATTATACATAGTTTAAGACCAAGGACTCTTCTAGTTAGACATCATTTGTGTCTATGCCATTTCCATCAAGTTAAGTAGTGTGCATAATACACATTTTGAATAATTTTGTATAATTTTTTTGTATTAGGTATGATTTAGTACAACAAGTGGGGCTAAGATGGTTGAAAAACTCATAAAGAGTAGCCACCTAGATATTATAGCCTATTAAAAAATAATAAATGGTGGTAGGTTGGTATGATTCTATGTTTAAAACATGAAAGGGTGTCTAATTAGTGCACAAGAGGTGAAAACTAGAAATGACACCTTGAGTGATTACTGTGACTCTTACTGGTCTAACCTTTTCTTTGACCTCTACTCGCTTGTGTAATTTTGGAGATCCTACAATGTTGTCTCGAGATGAGACAAAATTTTAAGTGTAGGAAAGTGTTAGGAGAATAATTTTGATTATAAAGTTGCATAAGGTATTTTTCTAATATGTATGCATTGTGTACTTGTTTTGTCATATATAAGTCTATTTTGTCCTATCCCCATGACTTGTAATAGCTTAGAATATGAAAAGACTCCACTTTTGGTGAAAAGTATGATAAGAATATGAACAATCATAAACTAGAAAAGTCTATATATACTTTAGATTGTAAGAATACTAAAGTTCAACTTTTGAAGATACCAATAGAGATTTATCTAGTTATGGTTACCTATATGATTTCTTACTTTGTTCCTTGCATGAATTCTCATGTATAATGTTTTATTACTTTATATTTAATTTAACCTAAATACTATATTAATGTTTATGAATCATTGGTTTTTCTTACTTCCTACATAATGTAAAATAATTAACACTTGTTATGTTTCTATTATCCTACATCTTACATAAATACGATACATTATTATACGCACCGAAGTATATCCTAGCTATCCTCATCCTTAGCATGTTTTAATTATTCAAGAACCTCTACTAACATCTTGAAATGATACCATAATATAAGATCAGAGGTGTGGTGATCAAAAATCATGAGGTGGCTAAGTTAGTGTTGAATCACTTATGGAGTTGGTGCTTCCTTGCAAGTAGGAGCTTGGTAAATCCTACTCAAGTGGGTGCTTGAATTTATTTGGGTTTGTGTTCCAAGTTGATTTTGTGTTAAAAAATTTTTTGGTGTTTTATTTTATAAGATTATAGTCCATTTGTAGATATCATAGTGGGTTTTCTTCCCCTTGAAGGTTTCCCACTCATATATGTTTTATCTTATCTAAATGGTTATTTATGCTTTGATATATCTCAATGTTGATTTTATAGTTCATTAATGATTTATATAATTGAAATAAAGTTTTAAAACACTTATTAACCACCCCCTCTTAGTGATCATTATTCCAATATAATAATCTCTTACAAAGTTCTTTTTGTCACTCAATATTTCACCCTAGAGAGGTTTTTCAAGCCTTCTCTAAATTGAGTTAAATATTAGATTGCCTCTAGGCCTGTGGGTTGCCAATAGAAAAGGTAAACCTGTAGATTTAAGGGTTGGCTCCCTAGATTAGCATTTGATATCTTATCACCTACACTACTTTCTTGCTTGGATGAAAAGGGATAGAATAAATACAAAATTAACTTATGCTAATGAGGTGATACACTAGATAGATATCCACTAGATTACCATACACATTTTTTATCAAACATGACTCATAATACTAGTCTCATCATCCTAGATTGCTCTAACATAATTTTTTCAATCATGAAAGTGATATGCATTGTACTTCTCAAGGTGAGTGAACAAGAGGTCAGATTTTTGACACTAATGCTATTACATACAAATATAAATAGATAAATACACTAGTTACACTTCATATGACCTATTAGAGGGAAAACTAATTGCACCAAACATGAAAGAGTAAAGATAACACAATGATAAATAGTTATAACTTATCATTACACTATTCACTACTTCACACACATAGAAAATAAAGTTATGAAATAAAAACTAGAATTAAAATATTTATTTCAAAGTCAAATACAATATTCAAACTAGTAGGGATTTTCCATACTAGGCATGGATTAGATAAAAATGTTAAAATGGCTTACATAGATAGAGCATAGGAGAGGAGAAAGAATATGTAAAGTTTAAGGGTCACAATGCCAAGTGGAAAGGCATGAAAACTAGTTATAATTTTGAGATAATGAGGTGGAAAACATACCATGAAGTGGTCTTGGACAAGTTTCCATCTGAAATATGACACCTTCACTAAATTTGGCATAGAGACTCTTCATTATCTTTATTGAAATTGCCTTTTCATGATGAAGAGTCATTATACTACTTGAAACTAACCTAGGAAGTCTTTGACACATATTATTTATCACAGGAGGTTAGAAATAAGATATGATAGTCATCATACACCTCTCTAACTGAAATACTTTCTCTTGACTCTTATGTTCACTATTTGTAGTCACTGATTAGCCTTCTTCACTTCAATATTCACACTTATGACTTAAGTGGCTTGAATTTATCTAAGGGATTTTGTTGTAGAGGTTTTAAACACATGTTTATAACCTCTTTTCCTTCCATTCTATTAGATATTCCTCAAAAGGATCCAATATCAAACCTTTCATCTTCAAACTAGGCAATCACTTATCCTTCTCATTTTCTATCTAAGAATGCCTTTCGTGAACAATGTAGTAGAGGTATTTTAATGAATAAACATGATTATAAATGATTATTTATAATGGGATAAGTCTCTACATACCTACCTCAATGGTTCTCATTCATTAGTTTCTCTCTACACCTATAAAATAACTCAAATCCTACAAAAGATAAAGAATTGGGCTTGTATATACAATTGATGGTATAGATAAATTGGGTTGAAAGGATAATGGGAGAGTTATAAATAAGTTTAAATAACTAAAAATTCCAAATGGACACTTCTATATGTATAAATCTCAATATCTTCTCCATCAGGTTTGCACAAGGGTTTTGAGAGGGTTTTAGGTCTCCTAGACTATTAACAATGATTTATAAAAGTTAGAAATCTAAATTTTAAACCAATTATAAAAATTATGGGTATATTACCCCCTTAAACTATTAATATCTTCTTGAGTCACCATGCAGTTGGTCCGTATAGACATGAGCAAATGAAAATGGCCTCTTGAGTTGCTAACTGCATTCCAAGTACCCTTGAGAGAGGTTTATGCCAAAATGACCATTGTTAGATTGTCCCATGAAAACTTATGGTTATAACCCATCCTAAAATATCACTTGAAAATTTTCACATGGCTTATAAATTTTATATGATCATTTACATGATTTTACACACCTATAGGGTTTAGACCTAGTTCTAGGCCTAATAGGCTTAACTGTGTTTTACTATGTATATAGCCACCTATGGGTGATCCAATGGATGTAAGGCCTTTTAAACAATTTTACACCTATAAATATTCTCTATATATCCTTTCATAGTGATTCAATATCCTCCCCTTCATCCATCTCACTCTTCACATACTAAACCTACATTTATCTTACTCCTAGAGTACCCTCTATTTAAGACAAAATAAAGGGCATATCCCTTATTTTCCTAGCCAAAATAAGATTTTGGAGATATTTATTACGTCATGGAGATCATAGTTACAAATTTACAAGGTTAAATCACATTTTAAAATCTCTTATAACTCCAAAACCTAAAACTAGTTTCTCAAGCCTAGTGATTATGTGGATTATAGATACTCATCTTAGGAAAATTAGATTCCTATACGTGTCTATTTATGTTTATAATTTGTGTTTCATGACTCAAGTTACTATTCACATCAACTATATCAATACATAATTTAATGGACTCAAATATTTTCTTGATATCATGCTCTTACCTCTCTACAATCATTGTGATACAGGTCTATAGTTTCAACATTCACATTGGTTCAAATGTCACTATAATTCATTGAGTATCCCAAGTGTATACTTGAATAAATTGAAGACCTACTAAACCATTAGTATCTTGATAAAAAAAAAATATTATTATTAGATGTGATCTCAAAGGCTTAGGCTACTTGTTTGAATTCACTAGGCTTAATTATACTCATCAATTTTCATCACAAGATGACATTTTATAAAGCAAAATCTCTTTTTCAAAAAGATTAAGGTAAAAGTTCCTATTTTTTTAAATTATTCAATTTTTACTATATATGACTACTTATAAGTTTAATTATTATTGTTTATAGGACCCTTAATGTTTTTATACCACACTCTAAAACCTCTCATTGAATTCTTAGTGACTCTAAAGATTCAAACTCATGAATCTCTCTTTCGGAGGCAAAATTATCATCTTGACTATAGATTACTATCAAGAAAATTTATTATATATAGTCTTGGATTATCATTCATAATTAAAATTAATTTTTTTTTAATGCTCAGTCCATAATATTGTTACCTTTAGAATCTCATCAAAACCTTGAAACCCCAATCCTTATCAAAATTCTACTTGAGTACTCCTACACAGTCCTATAGGTGATTGTTTTAAGGCTTATTTACTATTTAAATTATTAGTCTTTGAATATCATCATGAGACCAAAAATTATATGAATAATATTATCAAAAATAATCTCAAAACATTCTATCCCTATCTTGAAATCATTTACATGAGGGTGAAACTCTATAACCCAACACTATTTTACAAGCTTCAATGGTATCTTCTACTAGAACAATGAGATGGTCCTGCTTATTCCTTGATATCCACACATATAAAATAGACTTAAAATAATATGATAAGTATATTCAAACTCTTAAATATCATGCACACAATGTATTTTTCTTGAATCAATGCAATTAGAGAATAAAACTAAAGTTATTATGGATGTACATTTAGTTTAGAGTCACCAACATTCTTAGTGATGGTTCATGAATCATAAAATACCAAAATAAAGAATATTTACATATAAAGGAAGGAAATTAAGGCAAATATCATCAACCAAGTGCACTTTCTTGAACTTTCCTCTTCATATCCATAATAAAGGAAAACTATTGACCTGTTTAACCTTGTCCAAGAGAATGAGGAAGGAGGAGAATTAGTTTTGCTCATTTTTGGGTCAAACAAAGCTTACCAATCATGAAGTTGAAATTTTTGGATCTAAAGGTACCCTTATAAAGTCTTCCCACATTACAAGTGTGTCACTCATGCCATAAAATTACCTAAAAATACATTTATTTAGTTGATCTCCTTGGATGGATGTTAAACCTATAATTTGTCACTTTCACAACAATTTGTCTAAACATTCATGACATGTGGGATGCTACATTTAATCTTGACAACTTTGTCTTCATATGTAAACCATACAGGTTTATTAAATGACCCAAAATGTGGCCTAATATGACATAAGACCAAACTAGATAAAAATGATAAAGATAAAACATATGTTTGACCTCATTAAAGACTATAGGACCAACTTTAAACCTAAGACACCCTATGACAAATTTGAACTACATACGGTTTGATCTTATTTGATTTGGGGTCAAATTATTCAACATTTTGGTGATTTCATAGGGGTAGTAAGCTAGTTATGCTAAATACCAATTCCCTTCTTCTATATATTGGGATATGGAGTCACTTATACACTATAATTAACACTAAATTACCTCTGAAAGGACACCAAAACACACCAAAAAAATGGAAAACAAACACACAAATCAGGACACAAAACACAATTGTGGTCTCTAAGCACATAGGGAAAACACATCCAACAACTCAAGAAAAGCACACCTATCCTAATATGTAAAATAACATAAATATTTGAGGTGAAGAACAAATTCATCATTTCTTCAAATAGGGTCAAAGATAATGCTCCTAGCATCACCACTGCTCTATGAATACAAACCTTCATATGATGTATGCTTATTAATGAACACTTACTTTTAGAAATAGTCAAATGACTTACCATATTTAGCTATTATGTTAGCAGTAGGTTTTCCATTTAGAACTCTCAATAACACTCCATCTAGCTCTCTTAAAGGCTTTCTTGACTTTGAATCTAGATTTACTTATATCATGTCCAATTGGCACTTCTAAAACTAAATCTTGGGAGTCATAAAAGTTGTACCAACTTCATTTTTCTATAGAAATTGATGAAATTGATGTCTATAACCATCAATATTGTCTTCTTTCTAATCTAACATGTCTGAAAGTGGTTCAATATCAGACTAAGGTTTAGAATTCTCTTTAAACACAAACATTTTTGCCTTGGTTTTATTGGACTCCTTCATGACTGTAGCCTTCTTGATAGTATTTTGAAACTCATTCTCATGTTTAATTAGAAAGTCTCCTTTATGTTTATAAGATCCATAAAAAAAATTAATATCATATTCATGCTTATTAAGAAGGGGAGTTGACTTACTCAGTTGTTCAAACTCTTGAACTATGTTATGGAATTATTACCATAAAACATCTTCCTCTTCATGGATGTCACATTCATGAACTCCTCCATATTGGGCAACTATAATGGCATTAACTTACTCATTATCTTGATTTATCGTACTTTGAAAATTGTTATCATCATGCATGTGAATAAGGTTATTAACCTTAGTAACTTTTTGAAAATAAGTATCAATGCTTACCTCTTAATTTTCATCAGCTTCATCATGGATGATGTATGTGCCAAGGTCAGTCTATTTAATGAAAGTGTATCAATCATGTCCATAAGTGTCAACACCATACTCATCTAGGAAAAGATCGAAGATACCCTCAAGTTTAGAGGATGATCCATCATCCGTAGCATGCTCTTATTGATCATTGATGCTACAATTTAGATTATAACTTTCTTCTACATAAGGTTTAATATGAAACTTAGCCAATGGTTGTGTTATAATAGTTGCCTTTACTTCTTACCTTGTTTTAAAGGCTGAAAATGACTAATAAGCTAAGAGATAGCCTCCTCTATTGGTGGTGAAATCCCTTGATATGAAGATATCAAAGTAATTAGGTAGATCAACCATCACTATATCTTGAGGGATTGGGAAGCTTGGACAATTATACAAGAAAAGTATTAGACATTTGATAAACCGCACTGACTTAACTAGTGTCCCATAAATTTGTAAAACTCCTTTATTATATGTATTATATTTCAATCCCAACTTATATACCATAATCTTGAGCATAACTAGGTAGTTACCCCACTATCCATAATGTAATTATGGATAAGTTTGTCTCGCATAATGAGAGTGAGGTAGAAGGGCAGAGGATTTTAAGATTTGATATAAAGTTCAACAATGTGATTAGGATCATTAGTGAGGGATACATCACCATGTCTTGATGGTTAAGGAATAATGTGGATTTGAGATAGCTAATCTTGAAGAATCTCCTTTTGATTGGGCATATGGAGTACTTAGCAAAGAGATATAGATGTTTTAGTACTCTTTAAAGAATTAATGATATTTAAAGAAGGAAAAATTATATTTTCTTACATTATTGAGGACAAAGAAATGACTTGATTTTGAGGTAATAGAATACTTAAAGTCACCTTTCCCATAGTTTGGTTTTGAATAGGTGCAAAACTTATAGGTATTATTACATTTGTACTCACACCTTGTGGCCTTGAAGAAATTTTTTTTATACTTGTATCAATGCCATGAACATCTCCCAAATATTTCCTATTTGATCTTATATTAGCTATAACTAAGGTACCTTGGTTTAGGAAAAATGTGTCTTCCACTAGAAAGTTTGTCAAGCTTACTCTTTGAGGTTGCCATCCTTCATTTATTTGTGCTTACATGAAGTTATCATCTTATATTATTAATTAAGGAGTAAGTCCTCATGGAGATACCAATACTTTCCCTTAAAATTCATTGGCATCCATGTATTGTCCTTGAGGCTACCATTCTTCTCCTTGAGCCAAATTATTATGAACTAGAGCCATATCTCTTGTGTGGGAAGTAGAAGTTAGATTATAGGTATTGGGAGGCCTATTGAAGTTAGGTTATACTTTTCTATACCATTGACCATATTATTGAGGTGGAAACCTAATTTATTATGAAGTATAGGAATAAGGTTTTTGGTTAAATCCATATTATAGATTTAGTTTCCTAACTTGAGCCTCAACGAATTTAGGTCTTGCCTCCTAGTCAATGAAATCCTATGACTTATCTGGGGTAGCTTTAGACTTTTTATTTGCACTTGGGATTGGAATAAGACTTGGAGAAGTAGAAGACATGTTGGGTAGAATGGGCGTAGAGACTTTTGGAGGGAGTTTACTAGCTTGTATTAAACCATTCTCAGCTCTAATATCTATGTCATAGGCTTTATTCAAAGTGTATCCACCCATGGACTACAATATGATGGCTATATCAGTCCAAATAGCCTTAGGTATGTAGGGAAAATAAAGCTTGTAATGGGTCTCATGGGAGGGGGTAGTCTATACCAAGTTATTTAAAACTTCTCATTGAAGTCATGCATAATTTATTTAGGACATCTTTAAATCACATTTAGATAATGAATTAGTTATGTGTGATCACTTTTATCTTCAAATTTTTTGAGTTAAAAACTCTCCAAACTCATCCCAAGTGGTGATACATCCTCCCAACATTGTCATATACCAATCACACAATTTTCCCTTAAGAGACATGGAAAGTAGTTTGATTGAAATATTGACCTCAATGATATTATGAAAGCTATAAGATTTATAAATGTAATTAATATTCTCACTTGGGGTGATAGTACCTTCCCCATTGAAATTGAAAACACTCTTGGTTGCATTTGGGTATAATCATCATATGCATTGAGGTGTATATAATTTTTAGTGTTAAAAGATGGGAAAGAATGTTTCCTATCCATTTTATCCTCAATTTCTTCTTCAATATCTTTTTCTTATTATCTTTCAAAGTCTTCCTTCTCTTCAAATGTCAGGATAAGCTGAGGATGTTGAACTTGAAGAGGAAGTTAAGGTTGAAGGAGTGGGTTTATGGGAGTTTTACCTCTACTAGTAGTTGACCTAGCTAGGACCATGAAGTATGAATAAAAATAATGATAAAACTTTGTATAAAACACATATTACCTTTATTTAAGTCACCAATTGTTGATTAGAACATAATATGCAACTATGATGTTGTCAAGACCAACATTCATCTTGACAAGATGTATTTGGGACAATAGTCCCATCAGGTGTGATAAAACTATTTTCACTCAATATTACACCTTAAATAGGTTTTTAAAGCCTCTTATATATTTATTTAAATATTATATTGTCTCTAGGCCTATGGGTTGCCTATATCAAAGGTAAACATTTAGATTTAAGGGTTAGCTCCCTAGATTAGCCTTTGATATCTTATATCCTACACTACTTCCTTGCTTGGATGAAAAGGGATATGAAGAATACAAAATTAACCCATTATAATGATGTGATACACTATATATATGTATATATATATATATATATATATATATATATATATATAATAGACTACAATACACTTACACTATGAAAAA
Organism: Torreya grandis; assembly: GCA_037957365.1. NCBI lineage: Eukaryota > Viridiplantae > Streptophyta > Pinopsida > Cupressales > Taxaceae > Torreya > Torreya grandis. The sequence goes on along the minus strand of JARHVA010008891.1, from coordinate 241,832 downwards.
TGACTCATAATACTAGTCTCATCATCCTAAATTGATCTAACATTAGTGTTTAAAACATGGAGATGATATTCATTGTAATTCTCAAGGTGGGTAAATAAAAGGTTAGATTGAAGAGACTAATGTTTTAGATTAAGGTAAAAGCAGGTTTGGAAGGGTCCCTAAAACCCTTTAATAGAGAAGGAAAGATGAAGCGATAACACCCAACAGGAAGGACATTCTTAAAACTTACTGTAAATCAACAACAAAATTAGGTTTTACAAGGACCTAAAACCACAGACCAAAAACATAAAAAAGAAAAAGAACACAGGTTTTACAGAGACCTGGAAACTCAAAATAAGTCTTGAAACTAATAAGAAAATTTGAGAACTAGTTATAACATCCAACAGACAGGACCAAAACAAAATCTATAGCAACAAAGAAGACCCTAGTCTTCTAATTCCAGGAGCATCTTCAGAGCCTCATTTCCAATCATTGTAGTTTATTGTATGGATATTGCAACTAAAGTAGCGACTTCTTGCATGGCTTTCTTCCTCGAGCTCTGCTTGGTCCTCTTACTTGGCCCCTCCAAATATTTTATTTCTTCATTAGCTCATTTTCAAAGGTTAGTTGCAGCCGCACATATGCTCAAAGTAACCTCCTCCATTTTTGTTCTACTTTCCTTGATGAGCCTTCTCAGATTATTCTCATAATCCTTGAGTTTAATTAGAATATCACTCATTTGCTTCTCCAAATTATTAATATTGATCCTATTAGCTTCTTGGTTATGTTACATTATTTCTACTTTTTTATTTAGCTCCATCATTTCCTTGAACATCCACGAATCAACTTGGAAAATAGCATCCACTTTGAATTTGGCCAAATTCATGAATGAAAGCTTAGTGTCCCTCTGCCTGGCGTCACAATTGTCATCTACATTCTCCTGAGGAGAGGTCTCATCCTTTTTAGTTTGGTCCTCCCTTTCCATCAATTTCTCCTCTTTTGTCTCTGTAGGGTCTTCATGCGAGTCATCATCATCCTTTTCTTTTTCCCTAATCTCCATAGGATGATTGGAAATCAGAACCATATGTTCCTTTTCTCTAATCAAAGTTGGATCTTCAAATACAATATTTGTGTCTTTAGCACTTCCTCCCAACACAGTCTGTTTATCTTCATGATTAGAATTATTCTGTTCTGTATTACCCTTTGTTTTATCCCCTTCATTTTCTTCCTCACTTTTTTCTTCATTTTCATGATAACCTTCCAGATTTGAACTAAAATCCCTAGTTTATGTTCCTTCCTCTTCCTCCACAACATTCTTCTCAGAACGTTTTGTACTTTCCCACTTAGATTCCTCTTCAACATTTGGTTTTTTAAAACTGGAAGGTTTAGATTTTACATTTTCTTTCCCCTTCACTTTTCCACTCCTTTTACACTGTGAATCCTTATTTCTATCTAAATAAGGAGTTGAAACTAAGGCATTGTTTTTGGAAAAGCCTTCTATAATAATAATCAGTCCTTCATGTAAAATAGGTCTAGATTCTTTCTTTCTATGGCCAAATAGACTTTGAAGCAGTGAAAATTGTAAATAGAAAGGGAAGGAGATTTTATCTTTATGCCTAAAATGATTAAGAAAGACAAAATGAAATTTATGTACTCTTTTACTCCTACCATCTAAGATAAAATACTCATGAATGTAGCTTAAAACATCTCTCCAAATTCCTTTTATCTTCTCCAAAATAAAGAAATCTCCACTCTTTTCCAGTTGCTTCTCCTCTGCCTCCGGCTTTGGAAATTTTTTTTATGCCGCATTGGCGATACTAGTTTGGTTGGAGAATTTAATGGCACCCGTGGGAAGCCCTATCACCTCCACAATGAAATCCTTAGTAAGCATCATAGTAACACCATGGAGATTTACACTATCATCAACCTAGTTTTTGAAGAATGCCATCATAATATGAGGTTTAGATCCATGCAGTCGCTCCAGATAACTTACCAGTTTCCCTTTCTGAAGAATCTTCCAAACATCCTGTCTACCCTTCCAGTCTTCATAATTTTTTGGCTCTTGCTTCTATGGTTCACCCTTCATTTTGTAGAGCAGACAATATTCCAACAACACCCAAACACTTAAGTTAGAAAAATGGACCCAAATGTTTTTCACATGAAATGGAAATTGCCTATTTGCTGTCACATGCGAACTCCACATTACATTCTCATGAATGTACCTATTCAATAAAGATAATCTTTCCACCATAAGGCCATTCCACTGAATCATTAAATTACTAATCTAGGCAAATCTTTCCCTCTTTAGAATGAATGGCATCATAATTAATAAGTACTTTGAGATCAATGTGCTTATTTAATGCGTCATGCCATCTCACCTTATGCCTCGTTTGAATAGGATGATTAGCTATCCAGTCAACAAGCCCATTAGCTTCTCAAAATGTATGGGATATGGTCACTTTTTCAAACTTTAGAATTAAAGCTTTAATTTCCATCACCATAGCCTCTATAGACCAAGAAATAGAGTTTTTGTTATTGAGGATGTTTACAATATTCAAAGAATCACCTTCTAACCATAATTTGGAAAATCCCAACTCAATAGCTAGTTTAATGGTGTAAAGGGCTGCAGTAGCTTTAGCAATATGACTATTTGACTTACCAATTGGGATAGCAATAGCATCAAATACATTTCCCACATGATCCCTCAGAATTCCTCCACATCCCACTTTTCCCAGATTCCCTTTAGCTGCTCGATCAAAATTGCCTTTGATCCATCTAGTATGAGGGGCATTCCATTTTACAGTCAATCTTGGATTAACAATTTTAAAATTAGGCCTTTCAGATCATAAGGGGTTATCAAATTGAAAGGTTTGATCAGGATCCCTCTATGATTTAAAATTCTCCTTAATATCTCTAATAATATTCTGACCAAGCACCCATCCTAGAAGTTCTTTACTTCTAAACATTTTGTTATTTCTTTCCTTCCATATACCCCACCATATATGAGAAAGTGTTAATTTTTAGAAAAAATGAACATTGAGATTCTTTGAGGGGCAACACTAGATTTTAAAAGCTAGATCCACATTTTTTTGATGTACCCATGTTATACCCCAAAATTTAAGGATCTCAATCCAAACTTGCTGAGTGTAGGAATAGTTCAAAAACATATGGTCTCTATCTTCAAAACCATTTTTGCATAAAATACACCTGTTAACCACATTTATTCCTCTTTTTTGCAAATTGTCAAGGGTCAAGATTTTATTTTGAAGTAGAGTCCAAAAGAAGATATTAATTTTAGGAATAAGCCCCTTCATCCAAACTTGAGACCACAAAGGTTGATTACCCTTTTCCTTTGAAGTAAAGATAGTAGAGACTTTAAATTGTCTACTTGGATCATCATGCCAAATAATATTATCCTCCAGATAGGGATAAAGAGAGACATCATTAAGAGATAATTGGATGTTGCTAAAACCTTGATTAACATCAGTTAAATTCACCCAAGAATCATTATGCCAATACTGAATAACTATTAAACCATATCTTTGCTTACATTGATCAACTAAATCCTTATCTTGAAAATCTTCCATCAAAGGATAATCCTTTAACCAGACATCATGCCAAAATTTCACCTTATGTCCATTACCAACTTTCTAGGAACATACTTTTACTAAAGTTTTTTTTGTCCCCTGAATAGCCCCCCATATGGAAGAGGGATGAATTACACCAAAATAAGAAAAGAACTTAGAAAGGGATTTAGCATTAAAGAGGTACTTATGTTTCCATATAGTACTCCACTCTTTGTTTTCATGGTAAACTCTCCATCCCAATTTGGATAAAAGAGCTTTATTCATACTTATAATTTTCCTAATTCCTAGTCCCCCTTCTCTAAAAGGTTTGCAAACATTGTCCCAAGCAATTAAAGTCATTCTCCTTTTTTCCTCAGTACCAGTCCATAGGAAATTTCTTTGATTTTTTTCAATAGACTCTGCAAATTTAATAGGAATTCTGAATAGACTTAAAGCATAAGTAGGTATGCTTTGAAGACAAGTTTTGAGAAGAGTTAACTTTCCTACCTGACTTAGAAGGTTTCCTTTCCATCCCACAAGTTTCTTTCTGAACTTGTTAATAAGATCCTCCCAGGAGGCATCAGGGACTTTCAGACCAAGAGGAAGACCCAAGTAAGAAGAAGGGAGATATCCTATAGAACATTCAAGAATTTTAGAAATTTTATTTTGCCTCTAGATAGGGGTGTTAATAAAGAACACTGCACTTTTATTCTAGTTAATCAATTGCCTAGAGGTATAATAATATAAATTAATAGCTTGCTTCAAATTTCTTGCTTCCTTAACTTCAGCTTTCCCCATAAAGATAGTATCATCAACAAATTGTCCATGATAATAAATTAGAGGATGGGAAGAAGGTTTTAAACCCTTAAAGAAATCTTTATGGACCAAATCCCCAATATATCTCCCCAAGCAATCAGCCATAATTACAAAAAGGATGGGGGATAAAGGGTCACCTTGTCTCAATCCCTGAGAAGGATAAAAGAAATGGGATGAGCTTGCATTTACCAAAATAGCAATGGAGGAAGTAGAAATCAACTGATAAATAATACCAACCACCTTTTGGTCAAAGCCAAAAGCTAATATACTATTTGAAGGGAATAACCAATCAACCCTGTCATAAGCTTTTGCAATGTCAACTTTCATAATGAACCCCTGATTATTAGAACATGACAATGAGTGAATATTCTCATGTGCAGTGATAATAGAGTTGAGGATTTGTCTACCTGGGATAAATCCATTTTGATGATAAAAATTTATCAAAGGAATCACTTGAATAAGTCTAGAATTAATAACTTTGGAGATAATTTTATAGAAAGAATTACAGACGCTGATCGGTCTAAATTGATCAGGAGAATCAGCACCAATTTTCTTGGGAATCAAATAGAGAAAGGTAGAGTTAACCTCTTTAAGCATCTGTTTTGCTCCATAAAATTCCTTCACAGCATCACTAACATCTTTTCCAACATATTTCCAAAGTTTTTGAAAGAAGAAAATGGGGAAACCATCTGGTCTAGGGGCTTTATCTCCTCCTAGAGAACACACAGCTTTGAAGATTTCCTCATCCTTAGGAATTAAGATTAACATTTTATTTTGTTCCTTCGAAACCAAAAGAGGAATCACTCTTAGGATTTTATATTGACTATCCAAATTGATATTGGGATCAGCCTTCATTAAGGATGAGAAAATAGACTCCATTTCCTCCTTTATTTCCTTTTCCTCTATAATCTTCAGATCTCCCCTTTTTAGGTGTGATATGTGAATTTTAGCTCTATACTTTAGAGTGGATAGATGGAAAAAATTTGTGTTTTTATCTCCTTCTCTCAACCATAATAGTCTAGATCTTTGTCTCCAATAGATTTCTTCTTTAGTAATGATATCATGATATTAAGCCAGCTTTTCATTTTCTTCAATAAGGAGATCAGAAGTATATCCTTCCTTCTAAATTTTTTCCTGTGTTTTAATAACTTCCTCCTTGATAGCAACTTTATTCTCAAATATGTTTCCAAATTTATTTTTATTCCATTTTTTAACTTCCCTTTTAACATTTTTGAGCTTAGACACAACTCTAAAGAGTGATGTACCCTCAATATCAATATTCCACCATTCTTCCAATTTACTTTCAAACTATGGGTGTTACATCCACATCTTCTCAAATTTTAAAGGAAAGTTCTTCTTAGAATTAATTTTGGTGGCAGTGAAGATGAGAGGAAAATGATTCGATCCAATTTTTTGGCATGCTTCCAACTTGCAGATGAATTCTTTTGTCCATTCAGGAGAAATAAGGGCACAATCAAGCCTAGCTTGAATACATTCATTACCTACTCTCTTATTACTCCAAGTAAACTAAATTCCTTAGAGTTCCATATCCATTAGTCCCTCTTTATTTATAAACTCCTGTAAGTCTAATCTCCCTTCCATTTGGGTAGCATTACCTCCCATTTTCTCATGATCATAGAGAAGCACATTGAAGTCTCCCATTATAATCTATCATCCAAAATAGTCCTTAATTTTAAAACTAGAAACAAACTCCCATACCTTTTTCCTTAGGTTCTTAATATTAGGAGCATAAATATTTACAATATACCAATCCTCCTTCTGGTCCACTATTGTAATTTTTAAAATCATGAGATATTTACTAGCCATCATAATAGTTCTATAATAATAATTCTTCTTCCATAATATTAGTGTTCCCCCTGATGCACCTTCCGAACTACTAGCATTTATAGAATAATTTTTAAAATCTTTAATCTGTTCTACTTTCTCTTTATTCATTTTGGTTTCTTGGAGCAAGAGAAAATCAGGATTTTGTTCTCTAACAAAATTCCTAACAATATCCATTTTATGAATACTATTCAACCCCCTAATATTCCAACTTATGATTTTCATATCTATTTTTAGGGGCAAAATCTAAATTAGTTTCCTACCTGCCATCAGTAATATTCTAAATAATTTGTAACTCTCTAGTTTTCTTTATGGATCTTCTTCCAAGTTTTTCTGGGGAGCCAACATCCGGTTTCACCTTAGAGTACTGTTCAGTTCCTTTTCCATATTTCTTCGAGATATAAATAGTAGATTTTGTCTACTGATCTACTTTGCTACTTCTATTTTCTACTCCCTTAGTTTTGTTCTTTTTTTCAACCCTTTTCCTTTGGTTTTGTTTATGCTTTGAGTTTTCTCCAGCCTCTCTCTCTTCTTCTCTAGGGGGAGGCTCATTCAAAGGAAAATCATTGTCATCCTTAGATAACACCTCTCTCTTCCTAGGTTGAGAAGAAAGAATCTCTCCCTCCTCTAATTTATTTCCATCTTCAGGCATAAATTCACCTTCATCTAACAAATTTTTGTCTTCTTCATCTCTACATCAATCTTCTATACTTTGATAGACAACAATTTGTTTTGATAGATCTATCAGATCCTTTATTAAATGTTTAGATTTTCTGATCTCTATTTCCAAATCATGTCCTTCTTCCTGAGAGTTGACTTTCTTTAAAGAAATCTCTTTATCCCCCTCTGTATATAAAGCATTAGAGTCTTCAATAGAAGAGTCTTTGTTCGTTTCTGCATTTAGAACTTTTGGATGTTCATTATTCTTTTGCTCCTGCCGATGATCTTCCTTAATTTTCCATATTTTCTTTTGTTGGACCTTAACTTCTTTCACATCCAAAACATTTCTTGGATGATTTTTACTCCTAAAAGGACAATTCTTAACCAAATGCTCATGTTTCTTACAAGCATAGCATGAGTTGGGCAAATCTTCAAAAAAAAATTCTTGTGTTTTTTTACCAAACTTGGATATTAATTCAACCTTTTCTGGGAGATGATTTAGATCTACCACTTTAATACAAAGTATAACACTTTGAAGTTTAGTTATAGAAGCCATAGCATTATCCAATGCCATAGGTTCACCAAAAGAACTGGCAATTCCTTTTAAAATTTCCTCATGCCAAACTTCTAGAGGGAGACCAGGGAGTCTTGCCCAAGTGGGAGTAGTTAAGAAAAAAGAATCTAATAGATCCATATTTGGCTCCCAATTTTTGATAGTGAGAGAACATTTACCAAAGAACCATGGCCCTCCACTAAGAACCATATTCATATCTTCCTTACAATTGAATATAAATGAGAAGAACCCATTCAACATTGGTGCAATATCTACCTCTTCTTGAATAATCCAATTCCTTTTAACCATTTTTTTAAGAGAATCTATATCTGGTCTTGCTCCTAAAAATTTTCTCACTAAGGTGAATTCCATTGAAGACACAGAAAAATCAAGTAAAGGATCTGGGATAAAAACTTGAAACTCACCTTTCTCCCAATAGGATTTAGAAGTCACCGGTGGGAAAAGAGATTTTTTGGTAGGTTTCTTACCAAATAGAGATGACCATGTCCTTCATTCAGAGATCCCTACCTACATTCCTTCTAAATACTTTTCCTTATTAGAATCAATACTATCATTATCCTTCTCGATATCCTACCCCAGTACATGATTTAGTGGGGGGCCACAAACCCCACTAAAAGGCATGTTCACACATGAAGACTTTCCATCATCTAAATATTCTAGACCTACATGATTTCCAACACCCCCTACTATTCCTCCAGGGTTTGTACCTCCTACCAAACTCTCCCCAATTAGTTTCCTGCCTACATGCAAACTAGCTAATTCAAATTTTGAAAGAGCACTCATCTTTTTGTTATTCAAATTTAATTGTTACTTTTGAAGAGACTAATGTTACTCCTTACATTTAGATATAGATAAATACACTAGTTACACTTCATGTGACCTATTAGAGGGAGAACTAATTGCACCAAATATGAAAAAGTAAAGAGAACACAAGGATAAATAGTTATCACTTGTCATTCCACTATTCACTACTTTACACACTTAGAAAATAAAGTCATGAACTCAAAACTAGAGTGGGATTTTTTTTCAAAGTCAAATATAATATTCAAACAAATAGGGATTCACGAGACTAGGTGTGGATTAGATATAAATGCCAAAATGGCTTGCATAAATAGAGCATAGGAGAGGAGAGAGAAGAAGTGAAGCTCAAGGGTCATAATGCCAATAATAAAGGTATGAAATATAATTATAATTTGAGATATTGAGGTAAAAAATATACCATTAAGTGGTCTTGGACCAGTGTCCACCTAAAATATGAAACCTTCCCTTAATTTTGCATAGAGACTCTTCATTATCTTGCTTGAAACTACCTTTTGGTGATTAATAGTCATTAGACTTCTTGAAACTGACTTAAGAGGTATTTGAAACATATTATCTATCATGGGAGGTTGGATCAAGATGTGATAGTCATTATATACCCCTATAACTGATATCCTTCCTCTTGACACTTGTGTTCACTGTCTACAATCACTTACTAGCCCTATTAGCTTTAATCTTCACACTTGTCACCTAAGTGGCTTACAATTATACAAGAGATTTATTTTTAGAGGGGTTAGACACCTATTTATAACTTATTTTCCTTTAAATTTATTATATATAACTCAAAAGAATCCAATATCAGACCTCTCATCTTCAATATAGGCAGTCACTTCTCCTTCTCATTATCTATCCAAGATTACCTATAGTGAATAGTGTAAGATATGTATTTTCATGCATCCTTTTTATTATAATTGAGTATGAAGAGTGGGAATATGTCTCTACAGACCTCCCTTAATAGATCTCATTCATTAGTTTCTCTTTTCATTTGTGAAATAACTTGAATCTTATAAAAGATACAAAATTAAGCTTGTTCATACAAGTAATTGTATGGTTAAATTGGGTGTAAAGGAGAATGGGATACTTATAAAAAGTTTAAAACACTTAAAAATTGAAATGGCCACTTATATATTCATAAATATCCATATCTTCTCCATCGGGTTTGCATAAGGATTTTGAGAGAGTTTTGGGTCTCCTGGACCCTTAATAATGACTCATAAAAGTTAGAAATATAAATTTTGAACCAATTACACAAATTTTGGGTATATTAACCCCTCGAAATATTCTTATATTATTCAATAACCATTCATTTGGTCCATATAGATATGAGAAAATGAAAATATTCTCTTGAGTTATTGACTGCATTCTGAGTACCCTCGAGAGAGGTTTAGACCAAAATGACCACTACTACATTGCTCTATGAAAAATGATCGTTTAAACCCATCCTAAACTCTACCTTGAAATTTATCACATGGATTATAAAGGTTATATTATGAGTTTAGGCACCTATAATTTTTAGGCCTAGTTATAGGCCTAATACACCTAAATGTGTTTGACTATGTATATATCCACCTATGGATGATCCAATGGATGTGAGTAATTTTAAAAATTTGTTCACCTATACTTAAAATCTTTACATCATTTCATATTCAATCAATAATCCCCCCTTCATCCATATCACTCTTCACATACTAGACCTGGAGTTATTTTATTCTTGGAGTGCTCTCTATCTTAGACAAAACAAATGGCATCTCCCCTATTTGCCTAGACAAATTGAGATTATATAGATATTTATTAGGTCATGGAGACCATATTTAATATTTTCAAATGTTATATCACATATAAAAATCTCTCAATTCTCTAAAACCTAAAACTAGCTTCTCAAGCCTATTGACTATGCAAATTGTATATACTCATCTTAGGCAAATGAAATTCCTGTAAGTGTCTATTTATGTTTGGACATTGTGTTTTATACCCTAGGTTCCTATTGAATTAATTTATATCATTACATAGTTTAATGGATGAAAATATTATATTGAGATCATTCTCTTACCCCTATGCTATCATTTTTTTATAGGTCTATAGTTTCAAGGTTCACTTTAGTTCAAATGTTATTGTAGTTTATTAAGTATCTCAAGTGTAGACTTGACTGAATTGGAATCCTACTCAGCCATCAATATATTGATACAAAAAATTCATATTATGCTCATATGTGATATATAATGCCTATTCTACTTGTTTGAATTCATTAGTCTTACTTATACCTCATCAATTTTCATCACAAGATGATAGTTTATAAAGAGAAATCTCTTTTCCAAAAAGATTAAGGTAAAAATTTCCATTTTTTAATCTTATTCAGTTATAATTATAGATGAATTATTGTAAGGTTAAGTATGACTTTATCTATGACATTTTAGGTTTCTTTACCACACTCTAAAACCTTCATTAAATTTTTATTGACTCTGAAGATTTAAACTCATGAATCTCTCAATTGAAGGAAATACTCTTATCTTGACTGTAGGTCACTATCAATAAAACTAATTATATATAGTCTTGGATTATCTTTCATAACTAACCTTAAAACTCTTTTAAATGGTCATTATAAAGTATTTTTACTTTTATAACCTCATCAAAACCTTGAAACCCTGATCTTTATCAAAATTTTGCTTCAGTGCTCTTACACAGTTCTATAGGTGACTGTTTTAGGGATTCTTTACTATTTCAATTATTGGTATTTGCATATCATCAGTGACACTATTGAGACAAAAAAATTTATGAATAATATGATTAAACATATTATTATAGGTTGAAAAAAAATAGTTTATCCCTACCCTAAAATCAATTACATGAGGATGAAAATCTATAAGTCGATAACATTGTTCTACAAGCTTTAATGGTGTCTTCTACTAGCATAATGAAATGGTCCTAATTATTCTATATATCCACACATGAAATGAAGACTATAAATCATATGATAAGGATATTAATACTTCTCAAGATCATGTACACCACTTGGTTTTCTTGGATCAATGCAATCAGTTAAAAAAATTGAAGCCATTATGGATGTAAATGAAGTTTAGCATCACCAACATTATTATTGATAGTTCATGAAGCACAAACCAAAAAACTAGAATCTATTGTCATATAAATTAATTCCATGAAGGATACTATCACCCAAAAATTTCACTTGATTGAAATTTCCTCCTCTTATCCATAATAAAGGAAAATTATTGACCTTTTTTACCTTGTCTAAGAGAGCGATGAAGGTCAAGAATCAGTTTTCCTCAATTATAGGTCTTTCAAAGCTTCCCAAGCATGAAAAATAACATTGGGGATCTGAAGGGACTCTATTTATTTATTACCAAGTTCCAAGTGTGTCACTCAAGCTATAAAACTACCTAAAATTGCCTATTTTTAGTTTATCTCTTTGGATAGATGTTGAATCTATAATTTGTCAATTTCATAATATTTTTTATAAACCTTCCTAACATGGTGGACATTACATTTCATCTTGACATCTTTTTCTTATTATATAAATCATACAAGTTCATTAAATGACCCAAAAGGTAACCTAAGATGATATAGGACCAACTTAGACACAAATAAAAAAGATAAAACATATGTTTGACCTAATTGAAGACTATAGGACCAGTTTTAAACCTAGGAAACCCTATGACAAATTTGAACAATATAGGGGGTTGACCTAATTTGACCTAGGGTTAAATTAGTCAATAGTTCTACAAGCCAAAAAGTAATTAATATACTAACAAGAAACATAAGGTATGTATCCATTACATTATTCTCTTAATTTATTACTTTGGGTGGTGTTATTAATTTTTTTTATTTCATATATTCATTTTATAGATTAGTACAAGCTTGTCGGTTCATTTTTTCTTTAAATTATTGTTATTTACATCTATTTCTTATCCTCAAATTCACCTTTACTGTATATTTAAATATTTGTAATAGTTTGAGCTCTTTCTTCACATTATAATGAAACCTTTAGATTATTTATATCTCTTTCTTTAGTTTCTAATTACACCTTTTACCTTATGGTTATTTCTTGTGCCTAGTGGTACCCTTTGTTTCACATACAGCTTTTGCTTTAGAATATAATTACACATTGTGTATATTTAGGATATTCAATTAGAATTTTATGTGTATTTTCCCATTTTATGTCCCTTACAACCTCATTTTATCATAGATATTTTAAATATACCTAAATCACTTTGTGGATTGATGTCCTATTTGTGTTTTATATATAATGGTCTTCTGCCTTTCCTATTTTAGATGATCCTTATATTAGAGAATATTTTATGATTATATATAATATTTATTTTTAATAAACCCTTATGATTTGTATTTGTAAATATCATTAAAGAGACATGATCTATGTTTACTTAATATGTTATTTTCAGACTCGTGAAGGTAGTTGTAAAAGATGAAATACATGATTAAATAAAATGATGTGAAATATTAATAGCTTTAAAGTAAATTTATGTGATGTATGCATATTTTCATAGAAATTATTTATTAATTATGTAGCATCTCAATATTTTACACTTGTCAAAATATAGACCTTGGTTGTTCCTATCAGTTTTAAACCTCTTCTGCTATTGAGAGGATCATATCATTTATGCCTATGTGATAATTTGTTATATCTTAGTCTTTAAAATGCTACTTTGATGACCTACACCCTTTATAATAATCATAATTTTATAAACCTATATATTATCATGTTTTACATTTTTTGGACTTGCACATGTTTTTCAAATTTTTGGACACTTGCATCTTAGTCAAATGCCTACATTGCACTAGTGTCTTGATTTAATGCAAGTGTAAAGTGCCTTAAAGTCATAAAATTTTCAAATGAAACATATCGCAAAGGATATAATAAGTGATTTAATGTGACATATTCTCTAAAAGGATTGGTATATATTCACAATCAATCCCCATCCATTCCTCACCTAAAACATATCTAACAACCCACAAGGCAAATTAGAAAAATCATTCAATCAATAATTCAAGTGAAAAAAAATTCCTTATTTTATCCAATTTATATATCAGTCATAGGGATAACATATACAAGATTGAATTACTGATGGAACACTCCATGAGTCCTATTTGACATGTTACAAGCTAGGTCACTCATGTACTTGATTTCCAAATTTTACACCCTTATGCACACATAACCCAACACATTATGGGAGAACTTCATCAATCTAAATATCTCTTTAGATTAGTGGATATGTATGAAATACCTACTAACAAAGGGTTATTTAGGGTTATCTTGACATTATGAACCTACTAACCTATTTTCCCATAATCACTATGAAGATGATGAACTAGGGTTTTGATATTTAAAAAGGAGTGATAACACATGATCTAGATATGAGCACACTAGAGTGATGGTGACAAAAAATATATAATATTCTAGGTAATCATATCTATATCCAATAATTATTATATAAATTAAACCTACATCTAGGTTAGATATAAGTGTTGATGTAACTATATGAGGTCGATATAAGTGTCTGAGGACAAATAGGTCAAATTTAGATAATTTGATGATTGATCCAAAGTCAAAATACAATTTATTTTTAGCCTATTCCACATCATATCTACATTCATACTATAATCAATATAATCACCATTGTTTTCTATTTATTATAATATCAATCACTAGTACTTATTATTTTTAGCATATCTTGATATTTAAATAGTTAATATTATTTATCTAAGTTTAAAAATTAACTAGGCTAAAATCGATAAATTTTATCACCCTTTTGAATATTATATATCAAATTTTAAACCTTGAGAGGGTGATTCAAGTCCTCTAAAATTTATCTATGCAATGGGATTGATCCTAGGTTGTGGGTGACCTTTAGGTGGATCAAACGTCTAGGATATAAGGATAGATCCCCTTGACGTATTAATTAAGATATAATAATATCTTTCAAATAAAAATGGAAAAGTAAAAAATTAAAAAAATAAAGAGGGTGATATAGTAAATAGTTGATCTCTATCAACTAGATGCATGTGCACTTATAGACGAAGAAAACTAACCTTACATACATGTCACTCAATTTTGCACCCTTCGAGAGGTAGTTCAATAATAATCCAAATTGATTAAAACAATGAGATTACCCCTATATATTTAGGTTGTATATATTAGGGGTAAACATACATATTGAAGGAATATCTCCCTTGATATGTCTATTGAACATCATCACCTATAATACTAACTTGTTGATATAAAAAGGGATAGAGAGAACATGAAATAAGTATAAGCTAATGAGGTGATGCACCAAGTTAATGTCCAAAATATTAAAATTTAATTTCATGATGAAAGGTGATTCACAAAACAAACTCCAACATCCAATTTTTTTCTAATATAAGTGTTTCAACATGGAGTTAAGATGTAATGCATTTCCTAAAGTGGATGAATAAGAGGTTTGATTATAGACACTATTACTATTAATTACACTTAAAGACATATAAATAAACTAAATATACTTAATATGACATATTAGAGAGTAGAATAGTTACATAAAACATGAAAGAGTAAAGTGAACACAAGGATAGATGATTATCACTTGTCATTCAGCTATGCACTACTTCACACACACACTTAGACAAGAAGTTGAGAACTCAAAACCAGATTGAAATATTTTATTCTAGTGAAAAAATAGTATTCAAGATAGAAATTATTTTCCATAACAAATTTGGATTATATTACAAAGCCGAAAGTGGATGCTTATATAGAGAAGTGTGAAGAGAGAGAGAGAGAGAAAGGGGAATAGTAGAACAAGATTGAGAAGTGTTTCCATGAGTTATAATAATAAAGGGGGTTATGAGATAGTAAAAATAGACTTCCAAGGTTTTTATAACACAATTTTCTCACTCCTAAATATGTTTTAACCCTCCATGTGGCATAGGAGTTATTAATTGGCTTGACACCTTGATGAGCTTATTGAAAATTCCCCTTGTTTGTATGAAAGGAGTGACAAATGGACTTTAAAATCATTATTTTTCCATGAAATAATCTCAAAAAATTCATTGGACATTTTCCATACCTTAATAAACTCCTCTGATATGACATTTCATCATTCATATGCATAGGTGTCTTAAGACTCTTCATTTCCCATGCCTATCTTGGTCTAAGTGGCCCTCAAGTTCATCTTATTCAATTAATATTATCTCCATTAATGGTCTTAAAATATTTTATCAAGGCTTAAAAAACCATTTTGGTTCTTGTAACAACTCCCAAGAACTTGTTTTGTTCCTCAAGCCTTCACTAGCCCTATTTTCTTTGTAACCCTAAAAACCTAAAAACCTCCTTGTGTACAAATTTTTTAAAAGGGTATTAAAAAAGTGAAGGAATATTAGAGTACCCACTATGGCCTTAAAAATACATGTCAAATTTTATCTTTAGATTCTGAGTGGAAGCCCCTTTTTATGCCTTTCTCTCTCTTGAATTAGGCCTCAATTATGCCTCCTTGTCTAGAACCTTGTTTTCTTGATCTTTCACACATGTTAAATAACCTCAAATCATGTGATTATATTTCCATATTATATCACCAAACTCAATTTCAATTCTATGTTCCTAAGACCATGTGAAAGTATCCAAACCATGAAATCACCTTCGCACCTAGTCTCATTTTGAGCCTATTTGAGACCATCTTGGAAAAAGTCCTTGTTTGGTCACATTTAGAATCTAATATGGATATTTTTGGGATTTAATAGTTATGAAATATCAAAAATGACCTCATATAATTATTGGTAAGTTATTCCTTCTGTATAACACATAGAAAACACCAAAAAACATGAAAAATAAGGAATTTATAGTAGTCTATACAACTTTAAGTATAGACAAGGTACATTTGAAGAACCTACTTCAATTCATAAAAACATCCAAGATGTTTAAGGAGAAAAATATTTAATTATATGTTGGTTATAATTCATTTTGTTCTTCTTGGTCACTATTAGGGTTTTAGGGGGGTTTAAGACATATTTGGGGTCTTAACTATTGTTCATAAAGAAAATATCACCAATTAACCTAAATATAGTTATATAACCTTATTTAATGACCCCCCCCACTGGCAAAAATGGATTAGCTTCCCATGCAAAGTGTGAGAGGTGATGTGAGTATGTGAAGTCACTCCTTAGTGGTAGTATTAGCTCTCTTGAACTTGAGAGAGGTCAAATTTGAGTTATGGGCCTCAAAAGTACATATAACTACTAGGATAAATTAATATAATTATAAAAAAAACCTTCCTCGTGATTATACATGACTTATAAATGATCA
Source organism: Torreya grandis (assembly GCA_037957365.1). Taxonomy (NCBI): domain Eukaryota; kingdom Viridiplantae; phylum Streptophyta; class Pinopsida; order Cupressales; family Taxaceae; genus Torreya; species Torreya grandis. Next base: position 225,268 of record JARHVA010008891.1, on the reverse strand, counting down.
TTAATTAAACATATGGATTTGTTGTACTAGTTAGGGGGTTTGGGGTTCAATACCTATCTTCTCTTTGATATCCCTCAAGGGAATTTGGATTGAAAACTAAATATTTTTCAAAATAATAGTGTATTAAGACTATAAATATTTATTTGTGTCTCAAGACTACCCCTTAGCAATGGAGTGGGCAAGGTCTGAGATAAAAAATAGGTATATATATTACCTATATGTTTTTTAGGTGACCATATACATATTATTCCATTCATAACCATCCTATATATCCACTATCAAAGTGTGATTATGCCTATAAAGGCCTCTAAACTTCAAATTCTATCATGACTCACTAGGTCTACCTATGTGAGAACTAGGCTAATAGGCATAAACAAGTTCTCATCTCCATTCCACTTTTTAAAAATAGAGTTTTAGGTTAATATAAAGGTTAATGTCATTTTCAAACCATCTTAAAATGGATTTTCTCCCTTGAGATTTCTCCTTTTCATGTTTACTCAGCCAAGCAAGCAAGCTTGTGTGTGGGTTATGTTCATTAGATCCTAACTGAGCCTTGATCTTTTTACCTTGTTATCAGGTCTAAGTGGTTTAATAAAGATGTTGATTTAATTAATAAACCATTCATAAAGGATTATTAATCCTATTATACTTATCATATTCCTTTACCCTTTCCTTAATCAAGCACAAGCTCTCCCAAGTAGGTAGACCTATAGGTTGTCTTTTTAACTATGTGTGCCCTTTGAACTCAGTTTGATCCATCCTATTCATGTTTAAACATGTTTCCCTTGGTTTAAAATTAATCATATGACAACGTTATCTATCTAAGTTATACCTTACTATCATTTATATCAATTGTTCCTCACTTAGGCTTAGAACCTGTTGGGGGTGTAGATTACACCCTAGCTAGAAGTAGAAGTGTTTAGGTTCTACTTCTAAACCTAGCTCAATATGAGACTAACCATAGGCTATGGGTATCCTATAATGGGGTCAGATATATATTATTTTTAAAGAATCTAGATACTTTTATGCATCATTTTAGCTCATTCCCACTACTAAGACCTACTAATGACTAGGAAAAAGGGAGAGAGAGATAACATGAAAGGGAAACCTAAGCTAATAATGGTTACGCACCTAAATTATGGTTGATCCACTTTTATTGACTCTAAAAACACTAATGAAAAAAGCACAAGGATATATCTAAGATTTTAAATATTTTTCATACATTATTATTTCACGAAGAGGCCTACCAAATGATCGAAAATTGAGGGAAATGATGGAGAGGTCTAATGAAAGACACTAACCAGTCATAGTATCCACATATGGGATTTAATCAAAAGATGTAGAACAATAAACATGAACTGTATAATAAGATGACTATTGACTTAGTAAGGTCAATACCTAACAATGGAGAACATCTATACCACATATGAAAATCAATTGATATGAACACACTAGACAAGAAAATAAATAAATTTGAATATAATCTTCTATTCATTTCAAGAGGTTACAAGCTCCATCTTGGTATATTTTAGTCATGCCCAAGAGAGGTATTAGAGTGATACCTGAGGGGATCCATTTTTTGAATCAAAATCCTATATATATATATATATATATATATATATATATAGAGAGAGAGAGAGAGAGAGAGAGAGATGGGAATAATTCCTTGTAGAGTGGAAAAAATTCATCAAGATCAAGATGTGAAGTGGTATCTCATTTATTTATTTCTATATGTGTTATTTGATTAACAAATGGACCTCCTTTTTCCCCAATAAGCTTGAAGCTCCTCTCATTGGTTAATATATCTCACTAGAGATAAGGGTTTATTATGCATGATGATAACATTTGTTTTATCATAATTAATGCTCTTAATTGATTCTCCAACAACTATCTCACCATATTAAGACCTTAAGTCTACTTGATGTGTTATGAGGATCAAATCTTTGAATTTAAAACTAACAGTACCATGCCATGAGTGGTGGTTTGTCAAGTTATGACTGTGTTGAAGGATAAAAAGCCCCCACCATATCTAATTTATCTTCCCTTGCATGGGAAACTAAACTTAGGTCCAATATAGGTGAAAAACATCCAAATTATTAGTATTCTTATAGTTTTGATCAACAAAACAAGCTCACCAGGTACATGTTCTTGATTTAACAATAAGTTAGCACCCCCTTGGTCTATATTAGGTCTAAAAGACCTATCTCAACTCCATAGATATTTGATATCAATGATTGGTATCATTTCATCATTAAAAATATCAACCCTTTATATTTATTAGGTCTGAAAGACCTATTTGTCCCTATGGAGCCTTAATGGTGATGCCAGATCTTATAATATCCATCTTGTTTAGGTCAAACTGATCTCGATCTAGGTTCCTTCTTTTTTACCTTAAATGATTCCAAGATTGCCCTCTAAAATTTCATCAAAATGTCCTAAGTTCACCCTTTTCTTATTGGTTGTTGACCATGACTTTGACTATCGATATATTGACATTTTTTTACACCATTGATATTGATCTGTATGACTGAGTGAGAGCCATCGATCCTACCCTTAATTTGTCAATCTCTATCTAAGATGGTACTAATTAGAAGTCATAAATTTGTAGTCAATATTAACTATCATTATGTTAACTTCAAGTGCTTACATCATTTGTCAACCTCTCAAGCTCCTTGGCCTTTTGACTCATCTCACACCGTCAGATCAAAATATATGATGTAATGTGGACCATTAGATCTATTGGGGCCCACTATTTGAAATATAATTACTACATCATGAGATAAAATTTTATTTCCATTATCCCATCAAATTATGTTTGTGTGACCATCATTGATGTTTATGAAACCATAAAATTTAATATCAAAAGGGTTTGTTTTGTTTTAGCTTTATTTTGACATTTGCACAAACATCCCATTCTATAGGTTCAACATTGAATGCTCATAACTTGAGCTAGAAAGCTTGTGTAGACATGAAACTTTCAAAAGATAATATTAGCATGAATTAATCCATGGCATTCCATCCTTTTAGCTCATGTGTCTTTCTAAAGTGCATTTATAAAATGCACAAGTTATCTAGTCCATTCATTTTTGCATGACATCTTAGTGATGGTATAACTCACTTAGGTTTATGCTAGGGACATTTTATTGAATATTTGAATATCTAAATGATCTTCTAAGGCTTATGTAGGCTTGTCCATGACCTTGAATTCTTAGACACCATGAAAAATTTCATGATCTTTTCCACTTTACAATCCTAGAACCTGTTTCTAAGCCTTTGATCCACTACTTCATCTAACCATGCAAAAGCTTCATATGTGGGCCAAATTTGGCTAATAGAACCAACCTTTTAGTGTCTTCTATCTTGTAGGTAACCCCTAGAGGATCATGAATATGTTTTTATGTTTTTAGGACTCATCCTTCATACTAATGATCTCATCTTGTTTTTAAACTTGTTTTTAGTCCTAATTATACTCAAACATTTTCAATAATGCTTTGTAATCATTTTTCCTTAGGCTTGAGATTAGTCTAATTCATTAGCCACCTATAGGTGTCTATTAGGATACTTGACTATATTACCTATTTTAATAACTTACTTCCACATACCAACTTCCTAATGGTTCATGAAATTAATGAGTCTTGATTAGGCTCTACGCATCTTTAAACCACTTCTCTACTCTATCCTCAAGCTTTTGAATTATTATCTAGTTAGCAACCTGTAGGTGCTAGTAGGCTACTTGATTTCATGGATTTGACATTTGGAAATTAGTATTCTCACTATGCCATGGTGCTTTGAAGGATATAAATCAAAGGAGTTCATTCCACTATCTATAGGGTTTACCAACACCTTTTTGACATTTTCAAACCACTTCTTACTTTCTCCTTTTATACATAGTACTATAGGTGTTCTTTTGACTATCAACTTAGTTTATTATTTCTCTTTATTATCCAAGTAACCATGTTGATATTCATCATATTATATTCTACCTATAATGAAGTAAACTTAGAGAAGGATTTATCATCTTGACTTTGCTTGTATGTTAATCAGATGTTGATTGATCCAAAATGAAGACCTATAGGCCTAGGGCCTATAGGTATCATTTGATTTTTTTAGGGATAAAAAGAGCCACTTTGTGAGTTCTTGAATTTACAACCCTGTTAAACCATTACACCCCTTTTAAGGTTTTATAGATCTTATAGTCCTAATAATGATTTATATCAACTTCAACTCACCCTATAAAGTGTATATACATGTATGTATACTCATCAAATATGTATGTTATGTGCATTGAGAATTGGATACTCTAGTCAATTTTAACAACTTAATGATGGAAATGGGGTAGTCAAGGCCACATTAATGCATGAATAAATGTATCAAGTCTTTCCCATAGCTTTGAACATATCCTATATACTTTTATAGTCTATAAAACTACATATGAAGTAAACACCCATGAATATTAATTGAATGTGTGTATTAGGAGTCTTATCTTCACCTTTATACACTTATAATAGTAAAATATGATCTCAAAAACTTATAATTATGATATAGCATTGGTATTTGAGCCAAAATGGAAATCAATCATGTAATGAACTATTCAAACCTTGATAATGTTTCCAAAGAGAAGACACTTGAATAATATGAAGATGAAACGTATATAATAAAAGCATCACATGAATTCCATGAAACTAAGGTATCTTTCATGATTGATGAAGCATCCTCTAACACTAACCACCATAGCTTTGATTAGCTGAAAGACCTTGTAGATCAATAAAATTTTCCTCCAAGTGAAATAACTTCATAGAGATGATTCATATGATGAAATAACCATGAAAAATATCTCCTTAACCTCTAAAATAAACCCTCAAAACCGTTATTCTCCATTGAATTCTAAAGTGGAGAAACAAATGCAAGAACATACACCTCTCAAATGGATAGGCCATTATGACCTATTTTCACTCTTAGTGATTGATCACAAAGAAGAGGATACCAATATGCAATATAATTACACTAATTTAAATATTTCTAAGACCCCTAACAATGTATAAAGTTTCATCTCCTAACTCTCTTTTTCCTAGTCATACCATTAAATCAAATTTGCCTTCTTGAGCTTATGAAGGTAGTGATGGAGGAGAAAGAGTATTTGGAGTTTCAGTTTGAATTAAATTTTTTTATAAAGATGTAAAATGATTTTATGGATTTCAAGGGACGCATAAAACCATTTATATCTAAAATATGATCTTATAAGGCATTGCAAGTTCCCAAAAATGCTTATGAAGTGTCATTTAGGTGTTGAACTATAGATTCTATCAGTCTCTAAATATACTTGAACATTATCTTACTAATTTATATAATTGGGTACATTATGAATCTTCCCAAAATTGTTTTCTTCTTGGAATGGCACGTCCAACTCTTCCAAATAGGCTAAAAGGTGGCCAAATTGTCAGTTTTGCATATGAGATTCAAATAAAATGGTAGTGAATGATATTATGATATTAATGACCCTCAATAATCTTTTATAATGAATTTAGACCATACTAAACCTTTAACCATTTTCTAAAATTCCAAGACCTTGAAATAAACCTATAGGACTAGACAAGTGAACATAGGATCAACTTTGGACAATGTTAGACAAGGATAAATATGACCATATGTAACTATTTAAGACCATTTGAGAATATGAAAAGACTATGACAAGTTTTTAATAATTTTTTTATAACCCTATGACTTTCAAACCTAGGTGCTGACCAATTTTAACTTAAGGTAAAAATTTGGTCAACATTCTTGGTGATTCATAGGGTTAGCATGCCTACAATGTTAATGGACTAGTAGCCTTGACCTTTTATTTGGCAATGAAGTCACTCTTAAGATACACTATGTAACTTGTATGCCTTATAAAGACTTAAAACTCACACCAAACACACAATAAGAAAAAAAAACACAATATACTGATGGCATTTAGGGAAAAACACACACAAAAGACTCAAACAAAACACCTATCCTACTATGTATATACCTCAAAACATGTTTGAGGTGATTAAACTTTCCTCTTTATTTAATGAGGATTAAATAGGATGTTTCTTGAGTCGCATCTACTCCATGAGAATAAGTCACCATATGATGGATGATTGTCAAATAAATTTTTCTTGTGAATATGATCAAAGGAATTATCACTCATGGGACCTTTGCTAGTTTCAAGTGAATAACTTGAAACTACATTGAATATTCCTTTATCTCTCCTTGAGGTGTGATTGATAGTGCATCCTACTTAATCTCATTTGTGATCATTTGGTGCTTCTCAATTTACTTCTTCAGAGTCATGAAAACTTTATCAACTTTACCTTCATCTAGACCATGATGTGCTTGATGCCTTGGACCTTCATGCTTGTCTTCCTATTGTTCTATCATATCTATAAGTGACTCAATATTAGATTATTATCTAGGTTTCTCCTCAACCACACAAAATTTTGCCTTAGTCTAATTACATTCCTTCAAAACTATAGTTTGATTGATAGTGTTTTGACACTTCTCTTCATGATCATTAGTTCCAATAATGACCTTACTATCAAACTCATGTTATTTTTGAGGGAGAGATGCCTTACTTGTTCAAACTCTTGTATTATGGTATGGAATTACTACCATAGATCATCATCTTATTCATGATTATCATATTCATGAGGTTATTCATTTTGATTAGATAGATTTTTAACATCTTCATTACCATGTTCTACTACACTTTGAAACTCGTCATCATCAATATCTATATAAATGTAGTAGTTACCCATCAAAACTTGTGTGAGAGATACATCAAGACTTATCTCAGTATGTTCATCACCCTCATCATGAACGATATATGTTTTAAGGCCTATATCTTCAATGAAAATATAGGGATCATACTCATAGGTGTCATTACCATATTCATTTAGGAAGAGATAAGAAATGCCTTCAATTTTGGAAAATGCTCCATCATCTATGATATGCTCCTCTTGTTCATTGATAGTACAATTTAGATTTGAACTAGCTTCCACATATGGTTCAATGAAGAACTTGGATAATTTTTTTGTTCTTATTTTCACCTTATCTCCATATCTCATTATAAAAACCCAAAAATACCAATAAATATAAACATACAATCTTATCTTGGAAGTGAAGTCTGTTGATATCTAATAACAAAGTGTGCAGGCATATCTACCACCACTATGTCTTGTATAATTGGAAAACATGGGTAGTCATGCAAGAACACTTTCAAAACTTTGATGAGATCTATTGAATTGTATAGTGATCCATCAATTTATATCACTCCTTTTTTATAAGTCTCTTATTTTAATCCCAACTTATCTATAGTTAGTTTAGGAATGATAAAGTACTTGCTCCACTATCCATAATCCAATTATGAACCAACTTGTCTCCTATAATGAGGGTAAGATAGAAATTTGGGGTATTCTTAGACTTTTTGGAAGGTTAAAAAATAATATTAAGTGTATTTTTTAGGAATACACCAATATTATTTTATGGTTGGGGATTGATAAGGAGTTGGGATAACTACTCTTGGAGTAACTCTTTTTTCCCATTTAGATGGAGTATTTCCCAAAGGGATATAATTATTTTTGTATTATTTAAAGATTCAATGATATTCAAAGGATAGATAATAAAATTTTATAGCATCTTTAGAGGAAATTAAGTACCTTTATCTTGAGGCAATGAAGATTAGACCACCCTTTCAATGTTCTAATTTTGAGGAGGTGTAAGACTTGTAGAAGCTACCATATTTGCATTCACACCTTGTTACCTTGAAGGGGGTTATTTGGAGTTATATATGCATATTGAACATCTCCCAAAGATCTATTATTTTACCTTTTTTTGGCTTCAACTTAGGTTCTTTGATTTAGAACAAATCTATCCTCTACTTGGAAGTTTTCAAAACTCACTCTTGAATTACCACACTCTCCATTTGATTATGCTTGTATGAAGTTCTCATATTTTGATTTCAATAAAGGAGTAGTCCCTCCTTGAGCTACCAAATTTTTAATTCACCATAATTAAAATTCATTTACTATCCTTGAGTCTTCCATTATTATCCTTGAACTAAGTTGGTATGGACTAGAACAATAGCTCTTAAAGTGGGAGTAGAAATTGGATCTTAGGCATTAGGTGGCCTATTGAAATTAGGCTAACCTTGTCCCCTCCATTGACCATTATGTTGAGGTATAAATATATTTGCTTATGAATGGTAATAATAGGATTTTTGGTAATCTCTAACATGCTAATTTAATTTCCTAATTGAATCTTCTAAGGTCTTATACTTTGATTTCTAATCAATGGTATCATCTGGTTTCTTTGGATCAGCATTGGTATTACTATTTATATTTGTAAATAGATCAAGACTTGGAGTGGTAGTAGGAATGTTAGGCATTCATAATTTTTGAGGAAAATTACCAGCTTAAATCAAACTATTCTCATCTCTAATATCCACATCATAGCCATTAGGCAAGGTGTACCCTCCCATGGACTACAACATTATAGTTATATCAATACCAATAGCTATGAGATAGGCTAAGAAAACAAAACTTATAAGGGGTCTCATGAGAGGTGGTATCCCATTATATTCCCATTATAACATTTCATTTAAATTATGAATGTATTACTTATGACCTCTTTGAATGAAATATAATTGATGAATCAGTGATGTATGTGTTGTCACATGGATTTGCACCCTTTAAGGAGATGATTAATCTCTCATCATCCAATTGGAAAAATGGAAACACCTCTATAATTTTGGGTATCCTAAGGATGAGGTGAATCTCTAGATAGGGTTATCTCCCTTAATGTACCACTTTAAATTGTAACTACACCTAAAAATTTTTTTTGGGGGAAGGGAGAGAGATAAATGAAAGCAAACTATTTTAAGGGAGGTGATACACTAAATAAGACAATTAATTCTAACCATATTCATGCTACACATGAAATCAAGGGACAAACTAAACATACACTTTTCTAATCTACATATTCTCACATCAATGTTATATTATGAGGTTATGGATTGATGTGCAAAGCTAGGAGGACTAGACAAGAGGACTTAAAGGTACTAATGAATTAACTAACTCACTCAATCCTTGACATTTCCTAGAACACTTCATATGCTCTTCAAGAAGAAGATTTCCATTACAAATAGGGTGAAATAATGAGACAACATGCTAAGGAATCCTTAGTCTTCAATAAGCAAGATCCATCGTCCAAGTAAAATAGACTATAACATTCAGGAAGAGGTAAAAATCAATAGTATTATTGATAAAATGGTATGAAAATGATTAGGGATTTCCCATAGGTGGAGCATAAGTTACAATGGATAAAATTGTTAGTTCTTATAGTACTTAAGAGAGAGAAGAGAAGAGAAACGTCCAAGGGTAACAAGGAAAATTGTCAAGATGAGAGAATCAGTTAATTATGCATGATAAGAGGATATGGGATGAACCATGCAATGTTAGGAAGTACAAGTGTCCATTTAAGTCATAAAACTCATGAAAAATGGCATGAAACTCCTCACTTTGGCTCAAAAAAACTACCTTCATGATTTGAGCTTCTTGAATGCCTCATAACTAACTATGAAAATTTCAAACAATTGGAATGAAGGAGAAGGATTTCATGCATGCCTTTACAAACATTAGTTTTAGTCTTGGTCTTTTTGAATCATCTGGAAGTGACCCATCATCATTTATAGTCCAAAAAACTCTTCCTTCATACACCATGCACACTTGGCCTCGAAAAAGGCATCCATTTTCCATTAAAATCCATGGGAAGGAGTGGATGAAAATTTTTATATCATTTATAGCCTTAGAATCATTATATAGACCTTAAAATCACACCACTTGAAGTTTTCCACCCTTCTCATTAGCTTGTCCATTATGCCAATTTTGACTAGCCGAGATGATATTTTTGGTTGAGGAACTTATAAGTTGTTTCATTAAAATGATATTGGGAGTTAACTTGAGTCCTAATATTTCCATCCATGTGACTGGAATCTCTTGAAACCTCATACAACCTAGATAATGTACAAAACTATCAAAAAAAGCCTATTTTATACATTGTCCATACAAGTCCGTATAGATCAAAAGTATGGGAGGGATCCCGAGTGAGTCCTTTACAATTTAAAATCACTATTATGTACAACCTATGCAATTTTATCAGCTAAAAAACCCTATTTCATCCATTTGGTCTTGATTGAGGGTTTGTAAGGCTTTTAGGCCTATTTTGACTCTTAATCTTTATTTATAAAGATCTGACATCCAAATTTCAAAACAAATCTATAAGGATTATTTTTAAGGACCTTTATAACACCTCTAAAGTCCTTTGGAATCCATTCACATCCTCCAATAATATATGAGTATCAAAACTTGACCTATCGAGCTCTTTTCTCCAACTTGCGTAGACCTGATGTAACTTTGGAGCCAAAAATGGATTCCTTATGATTTATCTAACCTCCAAAATAATTTATTACCTTTATTAATACCATAATAACATTCCCAAATGAATTTTAATGCTCTAACAAGGTTACAAAGGAAGTTGGCCCTTCATTTCAACTTTAGGCCTACTCATGCTTAGTAAGCCTGAGTTGTCCTTAAAGCTCAAAATGGATATTTTATGGTTCCTATTGACCATTTTACCCCTACAAGAAAAAATTAGTCTCCTTCTTCCCTTGATATTCTAAGCTAGTTTAATTTCTAATTTTTACAAGTCTTTCAATAAGAGAATGAACTAGTTTAACAACATGAACTTTAAACTTGAACTTTGAACTGTCGCTTGGTTTAATTGCTTGGTTTAATCACTTAATTCAATCACTTGGTTCAATAACTTGGTTTAATCACTTGGTTAAAGTGGTTGGTTTAAGTTATTGGTTCAAGTGATTGGTTCAAGCAATTGGTTCAAGTAATTGTTTCATGAAATTGGTTCAAGCAGTTGTTTCAAGCAGTTAGTTTAAGTAGTTGGTTCAAGAAGTCAATTCAATCAATTGGTTCAAAAAAATGGTTCAATTAGTTGGTTCAAAGCAGTTGGTTCAAATGGTCAAATGAATGAGCAAAACACAGTATTAAACCATTGAACCAATTGTTGGTTTAATCAGTGGTTTAATTGGAAGGTTAAAGGGAGTCTCCCAAAGCCTAAAGGATAAGTGCCCTTGTGGAGGGTAGGGTAAAGGGATCAAAGAAAAGGCTGAAGGAATCAACCAAATGGTGACGAGCACGTGAACATCAATTTTATGACAATGAAATAGCCATTGATATTTAAATAAAAGGCACAAACCTAAAGGAATTCAAAGGCTTAAAGCTATAAGGAAGATATCATCAAGGAGAGAGTCCAAAGAGATAAAGAATTAGTAGAAGATAGCCCCTGAAAGATGAAGGAACTAGAAAAGACAAATCTAGGAAGAGGCAAAAGAGCCAAGTGCAAAAATGGACAAAATAGTCTAAGTGGAAAAATAAGGTGTCGACTCAAGGAGTTACTCTAGTAGTTGACATAGCATATTCCAAGTGGTCATCAAGGGGTGTGAATAGTGAATGGTGTGACCTATTTTTCTTCACTTTGCATTGATGAGTAGATAAACCACGTGAATGCCTTGAAGGAGTGGTCTTGTTTGCAGACAAATGGTGTAGCCCATAATTTCACATATGATGTTTAATATATCTTAAATTCTTGAAATCAAAATAAGAGCTGACACATCATTATCTATCCAGTGGCTTCATCTTCCTAATGCTTATAATGCACATGGGCCATTTGTAAAAGGTCACCAAAAGGCCTCTTTCTTTTTCTTTATATTGAAAAATTCTCATTTTGAGAAAAGGATATCTCATGTTGTAAGGTGAAACCCTACTAATTTTCACCTAGAATCAATATAATACGCATTTTTTACCTCTATTTTGGTTGGATATATCTCTGAGTGTGTATGAGTGTTAAACTTGTGTTCAGTCATTTCTTTCTTAATGCTTTCATAGGCTTGATACCAACACACCTGGTATATACAAAGCACCATTCCTGTAGGTAAAAAGAAGAGTTGTATCTAGAGTGCAGAGGTAGGAGGTTACTAGATAGTGTGTTTTTCCTACAACACCTATGGTAAGTTATTTTTCTATGTGTTTCCATTAAAGCCTCCCTGTCAAGCTCCCTGCAGTCTGGTCCTTTTACCAGTTAAATTTTATGTATGTGTTCTTATGGTTTAGAGTGTGAGTATGAGTAGATCAAAATTGTTTGGTACATCACCCTCTTAGGTTAGGTCCTATTTTATAGTAATCCTTATCTTTTTTCACCCCCCATTATATATATGTATTAGTAACTTACTAGAGTAACTCAGATGCATCAAAGGGAGCTAGCCCTTATCTAGAGACTCTCCTCTCAATTTTTCCATACCCATAGGCAAGAGAGGATTTTCCATTGTGATGCATGGAAGAAAAGAGCTCAGCCTCTTGTCAAGGGTGCAATCCACTACATCAATGGTTTTTGGCACACTTGGTGGGACTCAGTTTTAACACTCAACAAAGTTCTAGGATTGATGTTGGTCCTGTTACAACAAAATCAACCATTTTCAGCATCTGGCGACTCCACTAGTAAGAACATCATTCTCTAACCAAAGATCAGTCTAACCTCCTATGCCTAAAATCACCACATGATCTATTGATAGTGGTGTCCCTTTTGAATTCATTGAATTACCTTTGAAATTAGCAAAGTGACTAAGGTTTGAAAAAACCCATCCTTATTTAGAATAAGATACACCCACACAAGAAGACCCCAGTTGAATCCTGTCATAGCTATGGCTTTACCTTTTATGGCCTTTCATGGTTAGAGTCTTTCAAATCTCTAGCATTGCAACCCAATTCCAGGACTAGTCCTTAAAAGTGTGCCTCCATTTAATGGAGAGGGGCCATTATCACTATCAAACACATCAAAATTATTGCTAACCTTTGCAATATTCACAATGTCACTGAGGAAAACATTGCTATCAGATTGTTGGAATTGTCTTTCAAGGGTAAGGTTCTAAACTAGTATGGGACTTTGCCCATGAATTGAGTCAATTCTTAGAATGAATTGGGCACCCTCTTAATGAACTGATTTGGGGAGAAAAGTGACCACCTCTCACTTGCCAAGCAGTTGACCACTATGAAAAGGGCTCCACATGAATTCATGTAAGATTTTAACACTCAATTTTAGAAGACATGGGATAGAATCCCCATTTTGGTAAGGTCAAATATAAGCTATGCTTTCCTCTATTATTTGAATGTGTTGAATAGTGACATTTCTATTATGATATAGTTCATGGGAGGATATGTGTTGCGTACTGCCTATGACATAGCTATAGTGGCTGAGAATTGCCTGGTGTAGGCTGGAAAGATAGCCCCTAGGCCTCATATGCTGCTCTTTCCCAAATTGTTGCCTCTAATCTAGACTACTACACCTACTTTGGCTCTTTTGCCTCACATAGAAAATCCAGCTGCTACTTCATCTAATGACCCCAATGAAGTCAAAATCTTGTTACAAAGCATAACAAATGAACTAGTGGCTCTTAAAAGGTAGAAAGCTCAAGGCAACCAACTAAATCAAAGATACCAATAGTATGGGCAAGAAAATAGACCCCTTTCCAAAATTAAAATGAAGGGTAGGGTTATTTTACATAGGCCAGACCTTTTTAAGGCTATAATCTAAGCACCCCTTCATCATCCAAGGCTCTAGCACCCGCTCAAAACAATTTGGTACAAGAACATCCCAGTTGCTCAACCATGGGATATGGTAAAGATTAGGCTATTTATATAAATGAAATGCTAAGTAACTACACAAATGCACAAGATAATTAGGTAACTACCCAATTCCCAATATTTGAGGCTTCAGTACAACGTAGCATGAGCAACAATCAAACTTAGCCTGATTCCACTCTCATGAATCACCTAGAAGGTGAGTTTTATACAGTCAATACGTGGGTAGTGTAGATGATCATGGAGACTATGTCATAGCCAACACAAAGTCCAAAATGAGAGCAATGGAAAAATCTCAAACATCAGCACCACCTTCTTCATCACATGTAAACCAAAAGAATCTAAACTTTAGGCCTCTGGTTGCACCTTCAACTCCTCAGCCTGCGCCTCAGGCTGTAAGTAATCCGAAAGAAAATTTGAAAGAAGGAAACACCTGAGTTAACATGGTAGACCAAATGAAGAAGCTACACATGAAAATATATTTGTGGGATTCATTGTCAATACTAGGACAAAAGGACATGCTGTAAAAGGAATTGTATGGGCTGAATGAACAAGCTGTCCCAGCAAAAATTAATAATGTCCTGATGATGAATGGATAGCCTTCCACATCAAGCTAGGTTAAGAAAGAGGAAAAGGTTCCCCATTTTTATTTATCCTTGGTAATAATATATTTCTTGGTGCATAATTGCATCATTGACAGTGGAGAAAGCACCTCATTAATGCCTAAATGCATAGCTGATAAGTTGGGGCTAAAATATGAAGAAATGACTAAGGGAGTCTTACAGGTTGATGGAACACTAGAAAAGATGCTTGGGGTGGTGAAAGGTTTGAGCTTGATAGTACACACCCACCTGACCTTCTTAGTTCCACACAATGTGGTAGTGGCAGGTGTCCCTCCTTACTTTGCTATTTGCTTATCTAGGGATTTCACATCCAAGATAGGCAACTACCTAGTAGCAAATTGGTTTTATCTAGTTTTTAGAACCAAGTATGGGACTAAGGTTAAGATTGAAATAGAGCCACTCCACATAGATCATCTAGAACCATACTCTCTTAAGGAAGTAAATGTTAGTTATGCCATTATTGTCTAGGAAGAATTCCCAATAGATCAATCTCCATCCTCTTCCCTTGAAGGAATTATTATCCTCATTTTAGATGAATGGGGAAGTGACAACTTTGAGCATGATCCTTATATATTCATAGAAGAGGTAGGTATTGGGATTTATTACATACATGAAGATGGTAATTTTATACCAGATTTGATGAAATCAAGTCAAGAAAGCTCAGGTTTATGGCAATTATTCTTTGATGGCTCAAGAAGTAGGTTGGGAGCTAGTGGTGGAGTGGTGCTAGTTTCTCCTTCAAAGGAGAAATACTTTTGGGATTTTAGGTTTCAATTTTATTACATGAGAAATTTTGTGGAGTATGAATCCCTCATCCATGGTTTGGAGTGGGTGAGGAAAAGAGGAATCAAAGAGCTATAGGTTTTTGATGATAGTGAGCTGATTGTGAATCAAACAAGAAGCCAAAAATTGATAAAGAATTCTTTGCTTAAGTCCTATAAACACAAGGTATGGGACTTAGTGGAGAATTTCCTTACTTTCAATGTTACCTCCATTCCTAGAGAGCATAACAAACAAGCAGATAGGTTGGTAGCAGTTGGTGCCCAGTTTGATATCACTAGGGAAATAGGCTGAGACCACAGTTCATGCCACTTAAAGGTAGTAATCCAGCCCTCTACTCTTGAAAACATCACTAACTGGTAGGTGTTTGAAAATAACTAGAAAATAACACTCTTCTTGTAATAATAAGATGGTTTTGATGCTAAAAACTAGACTAAGCTATAGTAGTAGTATGGCATCCAGATGATTTTGCTAAAGAACAATAAACTTCTTAAAGGCTTGGACACTCTTGAAAGTATCTTTAATGAAGATGACTAGTTCAAAAGTGATTATATAAGCATCACAACTAAGGAGGAGAAATATGAGAAAGTTAAAATATTCAAATATAAGCTGCTTACACTTGGGAAAATGTGCACAGACCATGAAAGGTAGGCCTTCACCTTGTTGTGCCAAGAGTTTGTTGATGTCTTCACTTGGGAGTATAGTGATTTGAAGGGTTTTGACCCATATTTGGCCCAACATACCATTGAAATGGAAGAATGTTCCAAGATGATCAAGTAGAAGCAAAGGCTTGTCAACCCAAAGATTGAACCACTCAATAAAAATGAAATCACCAAGTTGATCGAGTCTAGGATAATATTTCCAATCAAACACTCTTCTTGGCTGGCCAATCTTGTTCTTGTCTGGAAAAAGAATGGGGCAATCAGATTATGTGTAGATTTTGGAGACCTCAATAGAGTCTCTTTGAAGGAACATTTTACTCTCCCAAGAATGGATTAGATCCTTCAAATGGTGATAGGCAGTGAGCATTTCTCCCTCCTAGATGGGTATTTAGGATATAATCAAATTTTGGTGCAAGACTGTGACCAGTACAAGACAACCTTCACTACCAAATGGGGGATGTTTGCTTATAGGAAAATGCCATTTGGACTATCTAATGCTGGTACCACCTTTTAGTGAGCCATGGACATGGCCTTTCGAGGCTTGATAAATAACACTATGCTAGTTTATCTTGATGATGTGATAGTATTCTCTAAAGAGGTGGGCCAACACATGAAACACCTCGAACAAATCTTTGAGAGGTGTAGAGAGTTAGGTATCTCTTTCAACCTAAAGAAATGTGTGTTCACTATCAATGAGGGTAAAATCCTTGACTCTGTCTTGGAGTTGTCCTTACTGAAACACAAGAAGGGTCTATAGAGATTCTTTGGAAAAATAAATTTCATTCAGAGATTTATTTTGAATTTTGTGGAGGTAGTCAAGCCATTGACCTCTATGCTGAAGAAAGATGAGAAGTTCACATGGACAATGCAAAGGAGGGATAGCTTTGAAGAGATCAAGCAGGCTATCACCTAGGCTCCTACCTTAATCAGTCTTAACTTCACCAAGGATTCCAACCTCTACACCTTCAGAAATGAAGAGGTAATCTCCTTCATACTTACCCAAGTGAATAGTGATAACCTTGAACAACCACTTGCATTTTTTAGCCAATGCCTAGAGGGTTTTAAGGTTAGGTACACATATGTGGAGAAGCAAGTCCTTGAATTTATACAAATTTTGAAGAGATTTAGGGATATGTTGTCCAACAATAGAATTCACCTCATGGTTTGACATCCCAACATCAAGGATTTCTTGACCAATTGTGACCTGAATGAAAAGAGAGTGGTGTGGATCACTAATGTAATGGAATACGATGTGGATATCAAGATCACCAAGATAGTAAGAGGGAGAGGCATATTTGAACACCTTATTATAGACTTTAAACAACAAAAGGAGGACAATTTACTAATTCATGATGTAGTTACAACAGAAGAACCAACTGTTATGAAAGATTGGACATCAGACTTGAGGCATTTCCTTCTCAGTGGTGAGTGCCCAAAGGGACTTGATAGGACCAAGAGGAGGTATTTAAAACTCTAATCTCTCCCTTATATCATAATTAATTGAGTGCTATTCAAAAAAAATCTCTCAAAAGTGCTTTTAAGGTGCATAGACCCAAGTTAGGCTGACAAGGTGCTGTTTGAGTTCCATGATGGGCCAATTGGTGGTCACTTTGCTCCTAGGCCTACAACTATGAGAATAATGAGATATGGTTACTCTATTCAGAGACACTCATGCCTTGGTATAAAAGTTCCAAAAGAGTGCACTCTTTGATGGGAAGTAATGGCTAGCTGCCATGCCTTTACAACCTATTTAAGTAGACTAGCCATTCATGCAATGGGGCCTTGTATTTATAGGTATGATTAACCCTCCATCTAATGTTAGACACAAGTGGGTCCTAACCACCATAGACTACTTCAAAAGATGGGTAGAGGCTATCACTTTGAAGGAAGCCAATGAAAGTGTAGTCCTAGATTTTTATGAGGACTTAGTCACAAGGTTTACGGTTCCAGCTACCATTATCTCAGATAATGCTTTAGCTTTTCTAGGAACTAAAACAAGTGATTGGGCTTTGAGATATTGTATCTCTCTTATCACTTCATCAAATTACTACCCATAGGTGAATGGGCTGGCTGAGTCCACCAATAAGAATTTGATCAGGATTATCAAAAGAACAATGGAGGATAATTAGAGAAGTTGGCATGCCAAGTTGAAAACATCCCTATGGGCAGATAGGGTCACTCCAAAGAGAGAAATTGGTAATTCAGCATACACACTCATGTATGGAAGGGAATATAGGCTTCCTATTTCACTTGATTTTCCATCTTTGGACATTGATCACTACCTATAGTTACAAGAAGGAAACAACATGGAGGTTAGGCTATGCAAGTTGATGGAGCTTCAAGAGACAAGGGACAAGGCTATGGCTTTTATGACCAGCTACCAAAAAAATATGAAGAAACACTTTGACAAGAGATCTTCATCAAAAAGTTTCTCTGAAGGAGACATCATCTTGAAATAGGATGCAGATCGAGCAAAGCCTAGAAAGTATGCAAAGTTTTACACCATATGGAGTGGTCCATACATCATCACTCAGTGTAAGTAGCATAATGCATTATAACTCTCTAGGTTAGATGGTGAATAACTATATATCCCGATAAATGGGATACATCTTAAGCATTATCACTAAGCCCTCCTCCCATCATGTATATATTTTCATTATTTTTCCCTATTTTCCCTATGTGTTTTTGCACAAGTAGTGTTTTTAGCCTTGTGTGTGTTTTCCTTTGTGTTTGGGGTAAAATGTTCATGATTGTTTATTGGATATCATAAGGGTGTTGCTGACTCTTTCAAAGTTGCATCTCGACTCTGTGCCCAGTGGACTTTGAGGCTACTAATTTATAAGCGTAGTAGGCATGCTTCCCCTGGGAATTGCCATTTTGTTGACCATTTTGGCCCTCTAGGGAAAAATTAGTCTCCTTCTTCCCCTACTATTTTGACCCAGTTTAATGTTTGATTTGCACAAGTCTTTTAGCAAGAGGATGAACCAGTTCAACAACATGAACTTTGAACTTGAACATTTTGTTGTCACTTGGTTCAATTGCTTGGTTCAGTCTCTTAGTTCAATCACTTGGTTCAATCAATTGGTTCAATTTCTTGGTTTAATCAATTGGTTCAAGTGGTTGGTTCAAGTGATTGGTTTAAGTGGTTAGTTCAAGTGGTTGGTTCAAGTAGTTGCTTTAAGCAATTATTTTAAGCAGTTGGTTCAAACAGTCAATTCAATTACTTGGTTCAAACAAATGGTTCAATCATTTAGTTCAAATAAATGGTTCAATCACATGGTTTAATCTACCAGTTCAATCAAAGGGTTCAATTAGTTGGTTCACATAGTCAAATGAATGAGAAGAACATAGTATTGAACCATTGAACTTTTGAACCATTAAACTAATTGTTGGTTCAATCAGTCTATTCAATCAGAAGGTTTAAGGGAGTCTCCCAAAGCCTAAATGACAAGTGCCCTTATGGAGGGTAGTGAACACTTGTAAAGGGATCAAAGAAAAGGCTGAAAGAATTGATCAAATGGTGACACGTGCATGAATGTTAACTTTACAACAATGAAATAGCCATTGATCTTTAAATAAAAGGCACAAACCCAAAGAAATTCAAAGGCTTAAAGCCAAAAGGAAGAAATCATTTAGGAGGGAGTCCAAAGAGCTGAAGAATTAGTAGAAGATAGCCCCCGAAGGATGAAGGAACTAGAAAAGACAAAGCCAGGAAGAGGCAAAAGAGCCAAGTGTAGAAATAGACAAAATAGTCCAAGTGCAAAAAGAAGGTGTCAACTCAAGGAGCTACTCCAGTGGTTGACACAGTATCTACCTATTGGTCATCAAGGGGCACAAATAGTGAATGGTGTGACCCATTTTTCTTCACTTTGCATTGATGAGAAGACAAACTGTGTGAATGCCTTGAAGGAGCAGTCTTGTTTGCAGACAAATAGTGTGGCCCATAATTTCACATATGATGTTTAATATATCTTAAATGCCTAAAATCAAAATAGGAGCTAACACAACATTATATATCAAGCGGCTTCCTCTTCCCAATGCTTAGAACACACATGGGCCATTTGTAAAAGGTCATAAAAAGGCCTCTTTCTTCACTATATATTGAAAATTTCTCATTTTTAGAAAAGGATCTCTCATGTTTTAAGGTGAAGCCCTACTAATTTTCACCTAGAATCAATAGAATACACATTTTTTACCTTTATTCTAGTTAGATATATCTCTGAGTGTGTTTGAGTGTTAAACTTGTGTTCAATCATTTCTTTCTTAATGTTTTCATAGGCTTGATACCAACACACCTGGTATATACAAAGTGCCATTCTTGTAGGTGACAAGAAGAGTTGTATTTGGAGTGTAGAGGTAGGAGGTTACTAGATAATGTGCTTTTCCTATGATGCCTATGGTAAGTTATTTTTCTATGTGTTTCCATTAAAGCCTCCCTATTAAGCTCCCTGTAGTCTGGTCCTTTTACCAGTTAAAGTTTATGTATGTGTTATTATGGTTCAAAGTGTGAGTATGAGTAGATCAAACTTGTTTGGTGTATCACCCTCTTAGGTTAGGTCCTATTTTTCAGTAATCCTTCTCTCTTTTCACCCCCCCAAATTATATATATGTATTAGTAACTTAATGGAGTAACTCAGATGCATCAAAGGGAGCTATCCCTTATCTGGAGACTCTCCTCTCTATTTTTCCATACCCACAGGCAAGAGAGGAGTTTCCATTGTGATGCATGGAAGACAAGAGTTTAGCCTTTTGTCAAGGGTGCAATCTACTACGTCAATAGTTCCCATAGATCTAAATATCATATATGCCTATATTATGACCTCATAAATTTTTTTAAATTCATGTGAATTCTCATCTCATTTCAAAATTGAAATTGACTCTCCATTTGGCCTCTAGGCCTAAATGTGTCTAGCAGGCTTGACTACAACTCCAAGGGTTTAAACCTCTATGTTGGGATTAATTCCTCTATGCTTAGTTTCCATGATTTTTCTTAGTTTCATCCAAATTTTTAAACCCCCTTAAAATATCTCTACATATTTTGTCTTTATGTTTCTATCTTATTCTCCAAACCCTACCAACTTTGATCCTAGGGAAGTACACTATATTTGAGACAAACTAGAGGGTAATTCCCCTATTTTATTAGACCAAATAACCATTTTAATATATTATACAAGTTAAAATGACCCCATAAAAAAATATCAACCTTTTTCTATCCATTTGACCCTCAAACCTCTTCCAAAATCAAAACAAACTATGTGAAGGAGACTATATGCATAGTTTGAGAAATGGATTGCATATTACCACATTTGACACTTTTTCTCTTTTAAAAATCCATCATGATGTTGTCATGAGTTAATATGATTTTTTTTAATGTGATATAAATTTATCTCTTCACTCCAAATATCCATGTTCCTTTCTATACACTCTGCTCAGTCAAAACTAGGTTTCAACTCTTCAATGAGTTTTGCTTGTTTAGAGCTCCTATAGGTAAATATTTTCTCAGTTAGACCCTGATGTTAGTGAGTAAAGACTTTATTTTTAACTTATATTTAAATTTTAAATTATTTAAACTTATGTATCATGTTTTATATAATTCTAACACTAAGCATCATCAGCCTTTATACTCACTACTTTTTGCAGTCGACACAGTCAGTTGTGTTGGGAAAGATGAAGTCTTGTAGGTGTATTTTTTTGGATTAAGCCTTAGGTATAGGTATTATATGATTATTAGATATTATAAGATCATTTAATAAATATTTAGACCCATACATCCATATTTGGGTTAATTCTATGATAACAAACTTAACCTTTTTTCTCTTTTCCCTATACAGTCTTCTATAGTGACTATATATGCATATTTTAAAATAATAGGAGTATTATGATGTTTAGAGACCATTTTTTAAGTTTTAGAGTAAATTTGAATCAAATTAATAGCTAAATTCACCCCTAAAGTGATAAAACACCATCAAAATACCATGCTTAGGTCATTGTTTCCATATTCAATTGTAGGTGAATGTTAAGGTTGTTTGTATGGACTATAGGTGTTGATCATATGACCTAAGCCTTTAATGTATGATTTATACCCTCCATAAAAATTTACACACCATTAAATAAATATAATTATATTATAAATTATTGAAGTGATTTCAATCAATCAAGGTATCTAGTCAACTTTCCATAATGACCCTACAAACAGCCTGTAGGGGTTAATTTTGTGATGAGAAGGGCTTGCAGGTGGTTTTGCATGTTTTAGATTGCATCCTGACTCCTATAATTAACCCTTTGAATCTCATTAGTATTATATTAAAAATTTAATTCAATATATCTTGAATTAATTCTTTATATCACCATATTTAGGAATTAAGGATAATCAACCATCAAAACCCTATAGACAATAGTGAGGGAAATCAGTGTTCAAATAACAACTTTAGGTCTCTTAACAGTCGTCTTCCATTAGATCTTTGTCTTATATCTTTTGAAAGGTGATATTCTTAGTGTAAAATTGAATACAATTTCACCTAGATATCCCAAAACCAATGCAATTTTACTTTATTATTTTGGAAAAAAGGTTTGGATATCTATTTTCCTTCTTTAGGGAAAAAATCCCTATATCTACAGTCATCTCTCCTTCTAAATGTTATTCATTCCTTGTCTACAAACTCAAAAATTATTATGGTTTTTTTATGAAACATTTAACATATAATATCCCAAAGGAGTTTTAAACTTTTTACAATGTTCCATAATGGTATTTTAGCTCTATACTAGCACCTACAAGCAACTGGGCATTTGAGGTATAGACAATAAGTATGAGGGTAAATAGTTTGTAATATTTATGACCTTACATGAGTCATAGGACTTAAAATAACTAAAAATGGATTTTAAAAACCCTTTAATGGATTCAAAGAGATGTATTCCTAGTTTTCATGTGGTTCTGTTCTTCCAAGCACCTGTAGATGAACATTTTCATGGCAAACTGATTGGCAAGTTGTATAGGTAGTGGATAATGATATAAGTAGTATATAAGATATATATGATTAAGATTCATTATAAATATTTAAAAATTTAAAAAAACATTATGTACACTCCTAAATATCTAAAACATCTATAAGAGCTCCTCTTTTATCATGGCATCCTTTTGAGAACTTGTATATTCAAAGAGTTGCCTGCATATGTATAGAGTATTGACTGCATCTTTTTGAAAAATTTGATAATACAAAAAGACTAAAATGTGTGATAACTAATATGGAATTAAAAACATGTAAAAAAACTTATCACAACCATCTAAAACCTTAAACATGCATGAAGCTCCTAATAATGGTGAAAACTATCTGTAACTCAAAAAGGTGTATCCTCTATCAAATTTGAGCTACTTGACTCATCCAAACACCTTGAAACATGAAAAAATCATGTGTGAAATGAGGGGATATAAATAAAATCATATAAAATCAACTTAACAAACTATTTTATATGAACTTGCTAAAATTGGAGAAAAATGTAAAGGGTGCATGAAATATCAAGCAGAAAAGTATAGTCAACTTCATGAGGATGGTTCATGAAGCATAGGACATCACTATTAAAAATATTTATATAAAAATTAAGGTATTTAAGTATTAATTTCACCTCCCCAAGGTATTTGATCTAAAACCTTCTCTAATAGATGTACCAAGTACAAACCTAAAGACTGCTTTTGCTTACCAAGAAGGGTGAGAAAGGAGCAGAATGATTTTGGGCAAAAAATGGCACTTACAAAAAAAATTCAAATGTGAAAGTAAGCTTGAAGAATATATAGGGACATTATATGATCTTCTCCCACATGGAACACTTCCCCATGAACCATACAAGTGCCAAACTCTTCTCTTAACCCAAGAAAACTACCCTTTCTTTTGAAGAACATACCACCTTTTAGTTATGTCAGCTGGTTAAGACCTCTTAGGATACATGGGAAATGACGGAACCTCTTATAACCTTCACATTTCCAAATAAATCCATAAAAGTCATTAATTTCCCCCTTTTTGACCCCAAAATGACTCAAAAATGATATAAGCACTAAAATAACTAATGACCAAGGCTAGTAAAATATTAAGTGACATTAATTGACCTATAAAACACATTGTAACATATGTATTATACCCTTACAACATATAAAATCCCAATTTTTACCTAGGGGTGCCTTAAATTGACCTATAGGTCAAATTTGGTTAATAGTATGATCACTCTTATCTTTAAAACTTTGAGTCAAAAACTCCCCATATTCATCCTGTGTACTAATGCATCCTCCCAACAAGGTTATATACCAATCAAAGTCTTTTCCCCTAAGATACATGGTGATAAATATTATTTTCATGTTAATATCTATGATGTTATGAAAATTTTAAAAGTTATATATGACCCTAATATGCTCACTTGGGGTGATAGGACCTTACCCTTTAAAATAAGGAACACTCTTAGTGGCATTAGGAGGGATATCATCATAGGCAGTAATGTTTATGGGATTTTTATTATTAAAATCTGGTAAAGCATGTTTCTTATCCATGTTTCCTTCAAAATATTCTTCATTATCTTTCTCTTCTTGACTTTAAAAGTCTTTTTTCTCTTCAGGATATTCAAGTGTCAAGATAGGATTAGGGTACTAAACTTCAAGAAGAAGCTTGGGATAAGGGAGTGGATTTCTAGGATGATTACCTCTACTAATATCTAACCTATTAAATACCATGAATCATAATAAAATTAAATAATAAATTGGTCTATAATGAAATGTTATACCTTAAGTGGAGTTTCCAAATGTTAAGTAAGGAACATTTATACATCTATGATGTTGTCAAGAAAAGCATTCACCTTGAAAATAAGTGCTTAGGAAATTGGTCCCACTGAGCATGCTAGAACTATTATCCCTAAAATTTTCATCCTTGGAGAGGTATTTCAATCCTAATCCAAATTGAGTGGAAAAATGGGGTTACCCCTAGACCTGTGGGTTGTCTATACCAAGGGTAAACCTCTATATTGAAGGGATAACTCCCTTAATATGTCTATTAAAAATCATCACCTATAATACTAACTTTTTGAGATGAAAATGGATAGAGATAATATGAAATAAATATAAAATAATGAGGTTATGCACTAATTTAATCTCCAAAATACTACAATGTACTTTCACTATGAAAGGTGATTCACTAAATTGACTTCAACATCCAAGGTTTCTTTAACACAAGTATTTTAACATGGAGATCAGATGTAATGCATTTCCAAAGGTAGATGAATAAGATGTCTAATTATGGACACTACTACTCTTCCTTACACTTAAATTCATATAAGGATACTAAATAAACTTCATGTGACCTATTAGATCGAAGAATACATGTATAAAAAATGAAAGAGTTAAGTGAACACAAGGATAGATGATTATAAATTATCATTCAACTATGCACTACTTCACACACTTAGAAAATAAGTTGAGAACTCAAAACTAGCTTTAAATATTGTATTCAAAGGAAAAAATAGTATTAAAACTACCATGGATTCACCATACTAGATTTTGATTATATTACAAAGAAAAAATTGGATAGTTATATACATATATATATATATATATATATATATATATATATATATATATATAGAGAGAGAGAGAGAGAGAGAGAAAATGGGGCATAGTAAAAGAAGATTGACAAATGCTTTCATGATTTAAAAAAATAAAGGTGATTATTAGATAGTATAAATATACTTAAAAAGTTTATCTAACATAATTATCTCACTCTTTAAGGTTATTTAACTCTCCATGTGGTGTAGGAGTTACAAATTGGCTTGACACCTTGACTAGCTTTTTGAAAACTACCCTTCTTTGCATGAAAGGAGTGACAAATGGACTTTACAATCATGAATTCACCATGAAATAATCTTATAAAAATCATTGAAAACCATACATACCTTAATAAACTCTTTTAATCTGATATTTCATCATTCATATGTACATGTATCTTGAGACTCTTCATTTCCCATGCATAGCTTGGTCCAAGTGGCCTAAGACTCAAGTTGCTCTTACTTAAGTCATAAAATATAAATTAATGGTCTTAAAATATGATATTAGGCTTGAATAAATCTATTTTTTTTATTATAACAACTCCTAAGAACTCATTTTTTCTCCTTAAGCCCTCACTATGCCTATTTTCCTTATAGCCCTAAAAACCCAAAAACCTCCTTGTGTAGGAAAATATATGAAGGATATTGAAAAACTAAAGGCATATTAGAGGACCCAGTATGGAATTACATCTCCATATCAAACTTTATTCTTATATTTTGAGTATAATTCCCTTTTGTGCCTTTCACTCTCCTCAATTAGGCCTCCTTGTCTAGAAAACTATTTTCTTTCTCTAGACTTCTTTCACACATGTGAAATCACCTAAAAGCATTTGATTAACTTTTCCCTAGGGTATTAGAAATATCCATGTCAATATTTGGGTCTTGAGACCATGTATAAGTATGCAAACCATGAAATCACCTTGCTACCTAATCTTATTTTGAGCCTATTTGAGATTGCCTTAGAAATGAACATTGTTTGGTAACCTCCAAAATCTCCTATGAAAATTTTTGGGCTTGAATATTTAATACACATCCTAAATTACCTCATATAATGATTGGGAAGTTTTCCATATCTAAAAACACTTGTAAAACCCTAAAACATGAAAAATAAGGCATTTATGGTAGTCCATATAACTAAAATTATGAATAAGGTACATGTGAAGAACCTCTTTGGAGTCCTCAACAACATCCAAGAGGTTTCAAGAGAAAACTATTTCATTATATTTGATTTATGAGTCCTTTTATTTTTCTTGTTCACTATTAAGGTTTTAGGTGGGTTTAAGACCTAGTTGGGTTCTTAATGATTGTTCAAAAATAACAAACCACTAATTTACCTCATTCCACTTAGATAACCTTATTGACAAAAGTGGATGCTTATATAGAGAAGTGTGAAGAGAGAGAGAGAAGGGGGTGTAGTAGAAGAAGATTGAAAAGTGTTTTCATGAGTTAAAATAAAAAAAGGGGTTATGAGAGAGTCCAAAGGGACTTCCAAGGTTTCTCTAACACAAGTGTCTCACTCCTATAGATGTTTTAACCCTCCATGTGGAATATGATTTACAAATTAGCTTGACACCTTGACTAGCTTCTTGAAAATTGCCCTTGTTTGAAATAAAGGAGA
The DNA here is from genome assembly GCA_037957365.1 of Torreya grandis. NCBI lineage: Eukaryota > Viridiplantae > Streptophyta > Pinopsida > Cupressales > Taxaceae > Torreya > Torreya grandis. The sequence goes on along the minus strand of JARHVA010008891.1, from coordinate 198,282 downwards.
CAAATGGACTTCAAAATCATGAATTAACCATGAAATGATCTCAAAAAATTCATTAGGCACATTTCATACCTCAATAAACTCTTTTAATTTAACATTTCATCATTATGTGCATAGGTATCTTAAGACTCTTCGTTTCACTTGCCTATCTTGGTCCAAGTGTCCTAAAAATCAATTTCATCTTATTAAAGTCATATTATCTCCATTAATGGTCTTAAAATATTTTATCAAGGTTCAAAAAACCATTTTGGTTCATGTAAAAACTCCCAAGAACTTGTTTTTCTCTTGAAGCCCTCACTAGCCCTATTTCCCTTGTAACCTTAAAAACCTATAAACATCCTTGTGTATGAAAACTTATGAATGGTATTGATAAATTGGAGGCATATTATATGATCCATTATGGCCTTATAAACCATGTAAAATTTATCTTTAGATTTTGAGTGGATGTCCCTTTTTCTGCCTTTCCCTCTCTTGAATTAGGCCTCAATTAGGCCTCTTTATCTATAACCTTTTTTTATTTTCCCCTCACAAATGTGAAATAATCCAAAAACATGTGATTAAATTTACATATTATATCACCAATATCCATGTCAATTTTTGGGTCCGAATACCATATGGAAGTATGCAAACCATAAAATAACCTTGCCACCTAGTCTCATTTTTTAGTCTATTTGAGACTAGGGAAAAAATACTTGTTTGGTCACCTCTATAATCTCATATGCAAATTTATCAAGTTTAATAGTCAGGACACAACCAAAATGATCTCATCCAATGATTTGTAAGTTTTCCCTTACTTAGAATACATAAAAAAACACCAAAAAGCATGAAAAACAAGGCATTAATAGGAGTATGTACCAATACAATTACAAATAATGTATATTTGAAGAACCCAATTGGAGTCCTAAATAAAATTCAATAGTTTTTAGGAGTAAAATGTGTTATTTATAATTTGTTTTGTTCTTCCTAGTCAATATCAAGGTTTTAGCAGGGTTTAAGACCTATTTGGGGTCTTAACAATTATTTATAAATAAAATACAACTAATTGACCTAATTAAAATTATAAAACATTCTTGAATGACCCCCCACCTATTCCAAATGGATTAGCTTCACATGCAAAAGTGTGAGAAATGATGTGAGCATGTGAACTTACTCCTTGGGTGGTAGTCTTAGCTCTCTTGAACTCAAGAGAGGTCAAATTTGAGTTTTGGGCCTAAAAACTCCATATAAATTCTAGGAGAGGTTTTAAAACATCCAACAAAACATTAATCATAATTCTACATGCCTTGGCAGTGGTAATTACCTCACTATATTCATCTAGTGTATTATTTAGGGGATTTAACATTTAAGGCCTCTCTTTTTTGCTAGCTCTCAAAGGCATTTAGATTCAAAATTGAAGCTTGTGAAAAATTATAGTGTATTGAGACTATAAATATGTATTTTTATTTCCTAAATGGCACTCTATGGTGTTTTAAATGCTTACTTTGTGTTTAGACCTCAAACAGACCCCTTGGTCTCAAGATTGTCCCATGTCATTGGAGTGACAATGTATTAGACAAAATAATGGGTATATTTGTTACCTAAATGGATTTAATGTGACTATATACATCTTATTACACTAATTAACATCATATATACCCATTATAAAAGTGTGATTATGCCTATAAATCTATCAAAACTTCAAATTCTCTCATGACTAACTAGGTCTGCCTGTGTGAGAACTAGGCCTAAATAGGGTTTCATATTCATTCAACTTTTTCCAAATAAAGTATTAGGGCTATTTGAAGTTTAATTTAATTTTAAAAACATTTTCAAATGTATTTTATCCTTCAATATTTATGCTTTTCATGTTTATTCAGCCAAGCAAGCAAGCTTGTGTGTGGGTTATGCTCATTAGGTTCAAATGAAGCCTTGACCTTTCCAATTTATTATCAGGTTTGAGTGATTCAATAAATATGTTTAATGAATTATGAAACCATTAATCAAGGAGTCTTCATGCTTTTATAATTCTCATATTCCTTTACCCTTTCCTCAATCAAGCATAAACTTTCCTAAGTAGGCATACCTGTAGGTTTTCTTTTTGACTATTTGTGCCCTTTTAATTTAGTTTGATCCATCCTAATCATATTTTAACATGTTCCCATTGGTTTTAAAATGATCTTATGACTATGTTTTATATATTAGGTATACCTTATTATCATTATATAACTTTGTTCATCTCTTAGGCTTATAACTAACCTATCACTAACATGCAACCTGTAGTGACCCTTAGAGGATCATGGCTATGTTTTGATATTTGTATGAATCCTCATTCATACCTATGATATCATCTTGTTATTTAATTTATTTTATGTCCCAATTAGGCTTAAACACTTTAAATCATGCTTTGTTATCTTTCTTCCTTATGCTTTAGATTAGTCTGCTTCATCAACCACATGTAGGTGTCTATTAGGATACTTGATTATAGTCTTTATGCTTAGTAATTTAATTCCACATACCAAATTCCCAATGGTTCATGAAATTGGTTGAATTCATAATTAGGACCTAATAATCTTTCAAAAACTACTCTACTCTATCCCCAAGCTTAGGACCAATTATCTAGTTAGTAACCTGTGGGTGTTAGCAGGCTTATTGATTTCATGGGTTTGAATTTTAGAAGTTAGTATTCTCACTATGCCATGGTGATTTATAGGATATAAATCAAATTATTTCATTTCACTATCTATAGGGTCTTCCAACACCTTTTGCGTCATTTCCAAACCACTTCTTACCTACTCCTTCTATACATATTACTGTAGGTGGTCTGTTCACTATGAACTTAGTTTCTTGATTCTCTTGACTATCCAAGTGACTAGGTTTCTCTTCAAGGGATTGAATTATATCTATCTTCAATGAAGGAAACATGGATAATTATTTACTATATTATCTTTAATTTTATGTTTATTAGATGTTGATTCATCCAAAATGAGGACCTAAAGTTTGAGGGCTTGTAGGTCTCATTTTCTTATTTTATGGCTACAAATAGCTACTTCTTAAGTTATTAACTTTGTAACACTATTAAACCATTACACACCCTCAAAGGTCTTACATAGCTTATATGAATATTGAAATTGCCTTCTATAAACTTCAACTCACCCTATAGTTTGTAAAGACTTATAAGTACAATCATCTTATAAGTATGCTCTGGGTGTTGAGAATTGGAGACTCTAATAAATTTGAATAACTTGATGGTGGAAGTGGGGTAGTTAAGGCCACATGAATGCATGAAGATATTTATCAAGTCTTTCCCATGGCTCTAAGCATATCTCATCTACTTCTATAGTTTGTACATCTACATATGAAGGAAACACTCGTGAATCTAATTGGAATGTTTATATTTGGACTCTTATATTCACATCTTTACACTTATAGTAGTAAAATATCATCTCAAAACCTTATACTTAAGATATAAAACTGGTATCTAAGCCAAAATGGAAATCAAACATGTAATGGACTATTCATACTTTGACAATGTTTCCAAATAGCAAACACTTGAATATTATGAACAAAAAAACACATCTCAAACAAGTAGTAATTGAACTCCATGAAAATTAGGGATACTACATGAGTGATAAAACATTGGAACCTATAAGAGTGACCACCATGAAGATAAAATAGAAACTTATAGATTGTAGACAACTAAAATTGGCCACTAATGGATTCATACCAAACTTTAGAATGATTCTTACCAACCTTGGAAAATTAAGCCTAAGAATCACTAAACATCTCAAATTTGGCTTCATAACATGGAATTTGGCCTATATACCTATTAAATGGGGCAAATTAACCCATGACATTAAACTAAATATTGTAAAATGGTAAAAATCCTAAACATAATTAAAATGAAAAACCTAATTAAATGACAATTCAATCATCCATAAGCAATTAATGAATTATCAAAAGGAAATTAAAAATCAAAGAATATATTAAGAATTAATAATTAACTTTTTATGAGTTTTTAAAAATCCAAAATATCTAAACATGCCTATTCATTGCTAATCATGACCATTTGACACCTTTTAACTCTACTGGGGTTAATTAACTCACTAAAGTTAGGTTAAAACCCATTCCCAGATCTAAATACAATCTAACTCACCTTCGGTTGGGGTTAGTTTATAAATATATAAATATAAGCCTATACCTCTTCATTTAGAGAGCTTGATCATAAGAAATTTATAGTGATGGCTTTCGAACAAGATTACATGATGATTTAACAATTTTTAGAATATTGGTGTATTATTCCTAATTTAGTTAAAGGGTCTGAGTAGTAAAATTAGTAAATAAATAGAAAATAATTAATCTAATAATTTGTGTAAATTAATTTTAATTCAAAATTTTATAAAATTAGTAATAACGAGAAGAAAACAAAACTTAGCTACAAACTAATTGATCTGATTGAGATAGAAGCTAGAAATCATTGTGCAGGACTGATACACTATCACAAACTAAGATCTAAACTTCATTTTGTGATTGGGTAGGAGTTCCATAATTATATAGTAGTGGCACTAGTAATATATTTCACCTCTACTATTTTTTTCTTAAGGATATAAGATTTTTTAGGTCTTGTTCACTATGTCTATGTGACCCTGTATGTGAAGTTTCATCAACAAGAAGTTTGTATAGCTCCTTATAGATTAGATTCAGATTCATTATTAAAACCCTATATTAAATTATTATTTGACCAATATTGAGAAATATGGGGTGGGTTCTTGTGTCTAATATGTACTAGATGTGATTCACACCCCATATGTAGGCACATTACCTACATAGAAATACTCTGAAGAGGGATCAAGCCATATGTAGTTCTCCCCACTTGATGTGTTTTATGCAATTGTGTATATGAAGATACATAATGGTAAAATAGATGTGCTTGAGGTGGTTAGGGACTAGTGTAAATACTTGAATGTGATTACAAGTGTGTTTTATGGTTATATGTAGAAAATAAGGAAGATTGCTTGAGTAGTCTTGCTTGTATTCTTGCTTGCTTAGTGATAATTGCCAAACCTTTCCAAATGATCTTTGAATGGGATTTTATAGGGATATATTGGTCATGGATTGAATTTGATCATATTAGGATAATAAGGATAATGATGGAGAACTAGAATAAATTGATCATTGGGGCTATAAATAGGCTTGGACAATAGCATTGAAAGCAAACAATAATGGCACCAATGCTATAGTCTAGGTATGGCACTACTGTCGTAAGTAGTTGGGACTTGGGGGATTGATTTGTCTTTGAAAGATTAGTCTAGGTGAGCTAGGACCAAGTTTGGAAGGCTAAAAATGACTAGGAATCAGTTAGAATAATCCTAAGAGGGTCATGAAAGAAAGAAAGAGGAACATATGGGTTGGTTGTCATTAGCCATGCTCAAGTTACCATTTTTGTATTTTATATGACTACATTCTCCCCCCTTTATTCTAGTGATGAAAAAAACTAAAATAATAGGATAAAATAAAAATAGAAAGTGTACCTAAACTTACCTATAAGGGTGAAGCTCAGGAAGCTATGTGATGTTATGTTTACATAGAGAGAGCATGCTATGAAGTTTGAATCTATTGTGATATTCAGTAATAATGGATGTGTGTTGAACCAAGAGTACTATCATGAATATAGATAAGTTTTCAATTCCTTAAAAGTGGCTCATGAATGAAAATGCTATCCCTTTAGCTATATCATTTCCCACTAAGTGAATATAGGTGGTCTTGCATGTGTTGATTGATGTTTGGACTATGTGTCTAATCCCTCTGAATAAGTGGCTCAAGAATATAAAGGCTAGTTAGTCGTTTGGGTCCATGATTACTATGTGAAATGAAGCTATAAAATTATATTGGTATGAATTTTTTTTGGTATGAGATGGATCCTGAAGCCCATGAATGCATAATGATCTAAAAATGTTTACATGGATAGATGAATATATGATAGAAACTAGGTCACTCTTAGCCACTCTAAAAGATTGATATTAGGCTTGTATGAAAGCCACTTCAAATTGGTGCACTAAGCTTGTATGAAATCCACTCAAGAACTTAGGAATGTGGAAGTTAGGCTTATATGAAATCCATTCCAAAATTATTCCAACCACCTACAGATGGAATAAGGAATGCAACTATTGAGAATGCATGGGTAATACTAAACTCAAAAAAAATGAATGTGTTGCATATATTGACCCCAATCACCTATGTCCGAAACATGGATTCTAATATTAAATTTATACCAACTACCTTATTTGAAATTATAAGTGAGATTAATTATGATGTGCATGATTCCCCCTATATCTAGATTCTTAAAGCAAAACTAGACTAAAATTATTGAATCTAGTCTAAATTATAGATGTTAAAACTATAATTGAGACTAAATTTCTATTTATTTCTATAAAATTTGGTTTTTAAATTATTTAGATAGGATAATAAAAAGTGGACATTGGTGGTACTAGTGTTGTTATCCAAGTTGGGTACTATTGTCTAGGGCCAAATCTGATGATTGTTCTAGATTCTTGGCTATTTACCTATTTTATTCTAGTTATTTTGATGTTTAGTTGTTGTTCTAAGTGTGTTGAATACTATTTTTTCAACTGTTAGGAGCTTTGACCTTTGATATAAAAACCCTATTTGTCACCCCCTCTTTTTAGGGTAGGAATGAAGACCCTGTAATGACTACCCTCAAAAGAAAGAGCAATGAAAGTGTGTTATGTTACAAATATAATGATATATCAATGATAATCAACAAGATATCTCAAAACATAATATTATTTGTATTGATATATTGTTAAATCAACATGGGTATGCCTAGATGGATATAACAACGTAAGAACATGTGCAATATACTAAACTAGAAATGAAATTTTGGTTAGTTATTAGTTATTAGCTAGGGATAGAGAATGATGTCCATCATGGAATTTAAGAAAGCAAGATAATGAATGATGTGGATCATGAAATTGTAAAAAATGAGAACTAAACAAGAAATAAACACACAAGGTAAGAAGTAAGAAGAATACAAGGATGGCCAAGGGGCCAAGCAAATAAGGGATGTGGGCACATAACACTCAAACTAGAAAGTAAGCATATAAGGCATGTTCAAATGCCACATACACATACAATTGAATCAACCAAAATTGGCATGGAAGCCATAATCATATAGAGTAGTATAGGCAAAGGGCATTGGAAAATGTCTTAAGGCATACACATGAATATAAGCAAAGGACATTGGCAAATGTCCTAAAGCACATGCATGAGATAAACAAGAATTGAGAAATGCAAACAATCTATCTATGTTAAGGAAAGAAAAGAAAGCATGTACAGAGATAGAATTACAATCAAAACTAACTAATCAAACCAAGAGGGAAAGTATGCAAGATATGTGAGGACAAGACTAGGTATATGTTAAAAAATACACAAGTTCTATATACTAGTGAGTGTTGATGGAGTAATTTGCATAAGTGAGTAAGTAATGTACATCAACATGATAGCTAAAGTGTGTGGTATAGGATAAGCTTAATAGGTATGCTATAATAATCATGTGAACAAAAGGATTGACAAAGGCAATGCCTATCCTTGTATTAGATGCACATCAAGAGCCATCAAAGAACATGGTCTAGGTATATGCATGAGTAGAATAGGTAGTAAAATCATCTTTGAATGTGTCACTAAGAGGGTTTGTATCCAAGAGTGGTTCTACTACCAAATGGTATATAATGATTTGGCCCTTTATTGATTTATGGAGAACTATATTTAAGTCAAATTTTGTTAATAACATAACACATTTCACTATGTGACTAAAAAGATGTGTTTTTGCTATGAGGAACTTCAAGGGGTCTACTTTTGTGATATCCTAAGTCTCATTATTGACCATGTAATGCCAAATTTTTTTTGTGGTGAAAATTAAAGCTAAACATAGTTTTTCTACTATTGAATATTTTTTCTCATAATCAACTAGTGTACGATTGATGTAGTAAACTGCTCACTCAGTATGATGATGATCATGTTGTGATAAGATTATTACTAATGCATAATCCATTACTGAGATACATAGTAAGAAAGGCTTATCATAGATAGGTGTTACTAAAATAGGTGATTAAGAAGATATTTCTTGATTGTATCAAAGCTATATTGATAAGCTTGGTCCCAGACAAACTTTGTATCTTTATTTAATAATCATGTGAATGCCTAAGTTTTATTGGCAAGTTGAGCTAAAAAATGGTGGATTGCTTAGATCATGTCTTGTAGGGATCAAAGTTGTTTTAATTTTGTGGGAGGTGGCATATCAATAAAACTTTGACTTTATTAGGGTCAACCCCTATACCACATTGAGAAATAATCAAACCCAAGAGTATGCCTGATGTAACTCTAAACAAACATTTCTTTGGGTTGAACCAAACATTATATTACTTGAGTCTTTGAAATATATTTTTTAAGTCAATAGTGTGATGATGTTGTTCTTGTTGTTGTTGTTTTGATTTATCTAATATATGATCAACATAATCATTGATAGTATGGTGAATAAAATCACGAAAGATATATGTCATGGTACATTGATATGTGGCTCTAACATTTTTTAATCCAAAAGGAAAGACAATATAATAAAATATACCCTAGGGTATTGTAAAATATATTTTCTCTTGATATTCTTCAGTGATTTTGATTTGATTATATCCAGTAAATCCATCCATAAATGATAACATTTCATACCCTACTATGGAATAGAAAATCATGTCAATAGTAGGCAAGGGGAAATCATCTTTTGGGCATTCTTTATTTAAATCTTGAGAATTAGAATAACACCAAATTTTCCCATTAGGTTTTACTATAGGGACTATGTTGGAAATCCATTTAGGGTATACTACTAGTCGAATGAAGCTAGAATCTAAGAGGCATTGTATCTAATATTTGACTAGAGAGCCACTTTAAGATGAATTTTTCAAGTTTTTTGTTAAACTAGTTTATCATCCAGGTATAAGGGAATCTAATGGAATGTTATAGATGTATAAATTCTTAGCATATCGAAGTAAGACCAAGTAAATAGCTTTGGGAAATCTGTTAAAGCTTTATCAATATCTATATCTTGTTCCTTTTGTAGTATAGTGGCTAATAGGATAATGTAGGGATCTTGGTCATTTCCAAAATTGAAATTAACTATTTATTTGTTAATTAATGTGGAATGATCAAGTATGTAGAGAGTGGTAGGTATGATATCATTTGAATCAACTGGTATGTCTTGGGGAGATTATAGGCTTTCCTTGAAGTAGGAATGAGCATTTTCATGATGAGGAAATCTATTTTTATGATAGAAATATGGGAGGTCCTCATATGCTCCTAGAAATTATTGGAGGGATTAATCATTAGAAAATTCATCTAATGTGAAAATGTCTAGTGAGGCTATGTCATCAATGAGATCATGATAGATCAATGATAATGTTGAAATATGATTAATGGTGTATTCTACTGATATAGTGGGTGGATAAAAATTTATATGTTTTGAAGTGGTGTAAAAAGGATTATTTTGAAGATAGGTAATCTAATATCTTATCCCTTATGTTCTATGTTCTGTAAATGCCTCAATAAGATTAATGATTCCTTGTTCATCCTTTCCCAGATCTTTGCAATGATATCCCATTTTATTAAGACATTTAAGTGAAAAAGGAGAAGTAAAATAGTCAATTATTGTTAGTGGTATTATGGTACTTGGAATTTGTTGTTGTTTTGCATGTTCAAAGGGTATATTGCGAATAACAAGTTATGTAGCTAAGTGGCCCAGATTGAAGTGTGAAATATAATTATGTGGAGTTTTGGAAACCTAGCAGTATTTAAAATGTTTGTTATCTATTGGGAATGTGTATATGTAGCCTTTAAGACTAAATTTTAGACATGTATGGAGTGTATAAGGGACTACACACATATCATGAATCCATGGCTGACCAAGTAATATGTTATAGCTAAGGTCACTTTACATGACTTGGCAAGTAGTTGGTAGTGTATTAGGCCCTAAGCTAAGATTGAGTGTTATTTAACCCATGATTTATTGTGGGATATTGCCAAAACCTTTGATGTTCATGTTAGAATGGTCTAGATCTTAGGGTTGTATATTAACATGTTTAAGAAAAGAAATGTTACAAATGTTGAGTCTTAAAACATTATCAAATAACACTCTTTTTACCCCAACAACATTAATTCTGAATTAAATATATAGGTGTAGATGTTGTTGAATGATGTGTTTTAGGATTTAATCCTCTTTCTCAAAGGAAATATTCTCTTTATTCCATTTCATTTTTTTGAGGATAGATGCAACATAATCTAGTTCAACTAAAATAAGGATATTAGTATTATGAAGGGCTACATAAAACACATCTTTGTAAACATCCAATAGTTGAAAAAGATTGAGATTAAAAACTATATCTAAAGGGGTGATAACCTGTGTGATAAATCTATAGCCATGGGTGTAATCAACCTTTCTATCTTTATAAACATTGGTGATAGCTTGGACCGCATGATCTACTATACGCATATAGATGGTAGTAGGTGCAAGATAAGAGCAAGATGTACCAAGCTTGAAGGAAGGAGGGATAGATATAACCTCTAGTGTTTTCTCATGTCTAGGATTGATAGGGGAGACAATCAAAAGTAACCAATGAGTTATATATATATGTAGGCAAAAAGCATGAATGTGGAGTAAAATACATAAAATTTGAGTAGTGAGTTGTATAATAATATGTTTATAAAAAGAAATCCACAAGAGAGATAACAAGCGAGGGATAAAGAACATGTATTTGTGCATGAATGTATAGAAAATTGTTATATGAATCATAACATTTTTAACATGTTTAACATGATAAAATTGAACATATTTCCATATGAGAGATAGAAAGAAAGGGATAAAGAACATGTATTTGTACACAAATGTATAGAAAATTATGACATGAATCATAACATTTCTAACATGTTTAGCATGATAAACATGAAAATATTTCCATATGAGAGATAGAAATCAAGGGATAAACAACATGTATTTGTGCACAAATGTATAGAAAATTGTGACATGAATCATAATGTTTCTAACATGTTTATCATGATAAACTTGAAATGTTTTCCATGTGTGATAGAGAGTATGCAAAAGGAATATTGTATTTTATTGCATTTTTAGTCATGCATTTTTTAATATCATTAGTTATTATAAAAATAATCATGAAATTCAAAGAATAAATCTTCTTATAACATATGGTAAACTTTATCATTCATATACATGATAGGACCAATTATGGTCTCTTTATTATTTGCAAGAAATGTGAGAAAAAATTGTAAATAAGTGAGATCCATTTTGTGCAATCTGATTATAGATGTAAGGTAATATCTCATAGGTAATATGACTTAGTGTATGTCTATAGGGTTTGAAAGATGATAATTTTGACAAATTAATATTAAAATTTGAAATTGAAAGTGGATTTTTGAGTTAGATATAAAAGAAAAGAATCAAAAATTTATTTGAAATTCAGTGATTTATAAGACATAGTAGATGCAACTAGGGTTTTGAAAAATAAAATATTTCTAAGAGTTACTATTTATTTTGGATTTTTGAATGGATTTTATGATTTAAATATGATAGTGATAATTTAGAAAATGATTGGAAAAATATTGGGACCTAGTATGGGTAACTAGGGTTTGAAAGAAAATTATTTTAAAATTAGTAGAAAATTTAAAATTTAATGCTAATTTTTGATTTTATTATTTAGGTAAAAAATTAAAAATATATAGGAAAAATAATTAGCAAATTTACCCTAGGGTTTTTGTGTGAAAATGAACTAAGTTGGGTTCAACAAATGATTTAACAATTTTTGGAATATTGGTGTATTATTTCTAATTTATTTAAAGGCTCTGAGTAGTAAAATTAGTAAATAAATAGACAATAATTAAGCTATTGATTTATGTAAATTAATTGAAATTCAAAAGTTTATAAAAATAGTAATAAGGAGAAGAAAACAAAACTTAGCTAGAAATTGATTGATCCGATTGAGGCAAAACCTAGAATTCACTATGTAGGACTAAGACACTATCGCAAACTGAGATCTAAAATTCATTTTGTGATTGTATAGGAGCACCAAAACTAGATAGTAGTGGCACTAGTGCTATAGTCCACCTCTGCCACTATTTTCTTGAGGATATGAGCTTTATGGGTTTTGTTTTCTATGTTTGTGTGACCTTATCTATGAAGTTTCTTCAGTTAAAAGTCTATATAGCTCCTTGTAGAGAATATTTTTTCTTCAAACCCTATCTTCCATTGTGCTTTGACCAATTTTGAGTAAGAGGGGGGGGTTATTGTGTGTAATATGCACTAGATGTGCTTCACACCTTGTGTGTGGGCATGCTACCTACATGCCAATAATCTAAAGAGAGATAAATCCATATGTAATTCTCCTCACTTGATATGCTTTATGAAATTGTGTATATGAATATGCAAAATGCTAAACCAGATGTGATTGAAGTGGCTAGGGAATAATGTAAGGACTTGAATAAAATTGTATGTGTGTTAGCTAACTGTATGTAGAGAATAGGGAATATTTATTGATTATTACTTCTTGTATTCTTGCTTGCTTAGTGATAATTTCCAAACCTTTCCAAATAATCTTTGAATGTGATTTTATAGGGATCTATTAGTCATAGATGGAATTTATAAATGTTAGGCTAAAAAGGATAATTATGGGGAACCTAAATTAATTGACCATTGGGGCTTGAAATGGGATTAAAAAATAGCAACAATATTTGACAATGGTGAAATTGGTGCTATAGTCCAAGTGTAGCACCACAGTCCTAAGTAAAAAGGACATGGGGGGATTGATTTGTCTTAGAAAGAGTAATCTAGGTGAGTTGGGACCAAGTCTATAAGGCTAAAAATGATTGGGAGTTATTTAAAATATTCCTAAGAAGGTATTTAAATCAAGAAAGAGGGCCCTATGGGTTGGGTGTCATTAGTCATGCTCAAGATACCAATTTTTGCATTTTATATTACACATGATAATAGTGTTATAATGCCAAAATCACAAGCCAAGCCATTGAGATACATTAAGAAAGCATGAGACAAAAAATGGTGCCAATGAGATAAGTAGCCACACAACTCTATTTGCTAAAGACTTCTTGAGCATAACCTGAGCAAGCTAAACAAACACATCATTCAAAGCATTCAAAAAATTGTAAGGAATTTGTAAGTTCTTTACATTTTAGCCAATATTTGTCATTTTTTTTTTGGTTCTCTGAGATCCCACTTATTATTTATGCAAGTAATTTTTATGCATGTTAGTGTGTTTTTATTCAAGTTTTCTTACTTATTCTAACACATGATCTAACCATCCTTCTTAGATTCTTTGATCACATAAATAAATATATTTTTCCTCAAAATGAAATAAATTCATCGATATGAGTTATCTAATGAAATTAGCATGAAAATTAGATCTTTAACCTATAAAATCATCCCTTAAAACCATTCTTCTTTATCAATTTCTAAAGTGGAGAAATATATGCAAGAGCATACCCCTCTTGAATGGATATGCCATAGTGACCTACTATCATTCTTAGTAATTGTTCATAGATAAGAGGCCACTAATATGAAAATAAATACTAATGAATTAAGTATTACTAGGACCCCTAATAATTTCCAAATTTTTATCTCTTAACTCTCTCTCTCTCTCTTGGTGATACCATTTAGTTCAAATTTGCCTTCCTAAGATTATGAAGGCAACAATGGAAGATAAAGAGTGTCTAGAGTGTTATTTCAACTTGAAACTTATTTTAAAGTTTTAAAATTATCTAAGGGATCCCAAGGTATACTTACAAACCATTTCCAACTTCTACTAGATTTTATAAGGCCATACAAGTGCCCAAACGTGCTTGTAAAGTGTCCTTAAGGTGTTGAGATATAGATATTATCAATTTATGATTGTAAATAAATATTATTCAACCCATTAATGACATTACAGACATTTGGAATATTATTGAAATGTTTTATTATTGGAATGACATGTTCAACTCTTCTGAATAGGCCAAATTGTGATTTTTGCATATGAGAGTCAAATAAAAGGTTAGTTCATGATATTGTGATATTAATGACACATAGATAACCTTTTATAATGACCTTATACAATAATAACCCTTTTACCATGTTTTAAAATTCCAAGACCTTGAAATAGACCTATAGCACTAGACAAGTGAACATAGGACCAATCTTTAGACAATGTTAGACAAGGACAAATATGACCATATGGAACTATTTAAGACCATTTGATACTATGAAAAGACTATGAAAAGTTTTTAACAATTTTTTGAAAACACTGTGAGGTTTCAATCTAGGGGGTGACCAATTTTGACTTGAGGTCAAAATTTAGTTAACAATACACTACTCCTAATCTAAATCTTTCACATAAGTGTTTCAATGTGAAGGTAGTGATAGATGAATATGGTATGAGGACTAATCAAGAGTTATTATAGGACACTAGTGAATATATGATATAATTCAAAACTTTTACCATACTTACACACTTCACATGACTTGTAAAATAAGCTTTTATACTGCATCTACATGTTAGAAAAGGACAACATGCCAAGGAAAAAATGTCAAATCACTTGAAAAGAATAATTATTCATAAAAAACCAATTTTAATAGTCATAAAATGAGGTAAAAATATTTGTTTATAATTTATAAAAGGCATAAACATTGTAAAGGCTTCACCATACCTATATTGAGGATTAATACATAGCCAATCCAACCTGAATTTATAGAGAAAGAGGCTAGAAGAGAGACAGGTGTAGAAGTGAGCCATTGACAAGTGTCAAATGAGAGTTAAAACCAAGAAAGGAGTTGGATAATAGTTTCATCATGTTTTTATGGACATTTTTTACTTCGTTGTTTATGCTTCATCTCTTAAATGGCATAGGCATTTATCTAGTTGCTTGACAACTTTATCTTCTTCTTCAAAACTGCTCTTTTCTTGGCTTGTGAGGTAACAAGTGGCACTCCTAATCATCAATTCATGTTTAAATTATATATATATATACACACATTTACACCTTTAAATATTTTAATAAAATCTTAAAACTATAATTTTAATGATGATTACACCATTTAGGTGTCTTGAAGCCCAATTTATCTTACTATGCCTATCTTGCCCAAATGGCTCAAATCCTAAATTTATCTTCATGACTAAAATTATTCTCCATTAAAGGAAATTATCAGTAATAATATACCTAATAAAACTCATTTTTATCCATCAATTAGTTGCTAAGACCACATTCTGAACGTTAAGCTCTCATCTAGCCACAATTCCTTATAGCCCTAAAAACACACATAGCTCCTTGTGTAGGACACTATATAGACGGTCTTGTAAAAATAATCATGTATTTTAGTAACCAATATGGACTTAAAAGTCCATGAAAATTTTCATGATATAAATCTAAGTGGAAGTATAATTGTTCATCTATTTTCTCTCTCTAATTAGGCCTCCATTAGCCGTTTAGGCCTAAAAACTACTATTTTGATCCATAGACCTTCCACACATGTGAAACTAAAAAATAATTGTTTGATTCACTTTTAACATCCATTTAACATTATTCATGACAAATTTCAATAATTAATACCCTATATGGAGGTGTGAACCATGAAATGGCTAAAACCCTAGCTTAGGTGCTTGTACATGCATCATAGGTGATTGGATTATTTTTTCAAGAAATTTGTATGTTATAATATTTTTAATATATTTTTTGAGGACTAAAACATCATAATACAAATTCATACCTCGATATTGAGGTATCTTTAAGTACTACATAGGCTTGAGATAGGCTTTTTGACTAGTAAAATTGTGTATTTCTCACCTTTTGACCCACTTAATGACTTGAATGGATCATATACCACTATAAGAGAACTAAATAGGTGTGTGGATGATTATTTAACATTTTAAAATTATTTATAGACCTTTATTTATTTATTTTGAAACTAATCCTTAATATACACCCTCACAAATAAGCCTACAACCATATATTGAAACCAATTCTATACAGTTCTATCTTTGGCACGTGATAACCAATAGCTTTTCAAGTCTTAAGGATACATTTTAACATCATCAAAATAATTTTAGGTCATTTTGATCCACCATAGTAATATATAATAAAAATCTCCTCAATTAGGTCATTTGAAGGATTTTTGATAGCATGTGAGTGCCTTGTACTCTTAAATATCATTCAAAGAGATCAGGCCCTGGATGAACATCCAAATTCTAATATTAGTGAATTAAAGTTTGATACGGTTGTTAATACCCTCTATACTCTCCCATATTTATCTCATTATTTAAATAAAATTTAAACTATCATTTTAAGAAGAAGAATGAGCCATTGGGGTTTGTAGATAGTTGTAGAGAACCTTGGGTTCTTAATGGTTATTCATAAAGATAGGGTCATAAATATACAAAAAAGTTACATGTATTTTAGTATAATTATGACCCCCTCCTCTATAAAAAATCTTAGGTCCTAAATATCAACATACTATACAAAATGAGCACTTAAAATTGGCCTTTATGAGCTTGCCAAGGGAGTGATGGAGGTTTTAAATCAAAATTTTCATTGATTATGCATGTACCTAAAATATAAGTATGGATTTGACCTATATAATCTAAAGAGACACCTCTAAAAAATTTTCACTTTAAATTGAGTCTTCTTGGTTGGTACAAGTGCTTAAAATTTCCATCTTGGAGGCTAAACCTATAAAACTATCACGGTATAACATCTATTACATATATGGTAGTTATAAAAATCCCTCACAATATTGGAAAAATATTTTTGTACAAAATTTCACTTTGGTTTTCTTTGACACAGATGTAATTTTTTTATATACACTTTTCTCCTCAATTTCACTTACCTTAAACTTTGAAAATTACATTAAACTTTCAAAACATGTGTGAAGTGTTCATGTAAGGTAACTAAGGGGTAATAGACTTAAGGGACAAATTATTAACCTAATACACCATTTTAACAACACTTTTTACACCATTACATTACTAGAATAGTATAATACTAAAATATAAAATTACCTTAATCTTGTCAAATTAAACTTAATTAATAAGACTTTAAAAATACCCTTTTAAGACCTCATAATGCATGAAATGGGTTAGGAAAAAGGTCATGAGGCATGACAAGATTTTTTTTTTAAATTTTATTAATTTTATTAAAAAATTTGGCTAACATCTTTTATGATTTCTTGGGGATGCTTGCTTGTTAAGCATATAGACTGGTTGCCTAGTCGATCCATTAGGCAATAAGTTATCTACTACTCAAACTCAGACTTGAAATGACTTTGAAAAAAGATAGGATAGATTAATTTCCCTCAAAATACACAACACATAAATACAAGAGAAAGGCACAAAGAAAAGGAAAATATACAAAATAATACAACACTTGTGCTCATAAGAACTTTGGTAAAAATAAGACACAAGAAAACACTATACACAAATGAACTCAATATTTATTTCTCCTCTAGGATCAAATGGAAATTTATTGAGGTCATCATGAAACCAAGGAATAATATTTATAAATTTTAATTAGAGTATAATTAGGCATGGTTCATAGAGTGGAGGCCTTTTCTTATATTTGGATATGCTAGCATGCTCAAAGCTTCTTTGACTAGTAACTGGACCTTCTTGTGTCATTCTTAGGTACATAGGCTGACTATGTGAGTCAAGTACCAAATCATACTCATTCCAAAAAAAAATTCTTGACACAAATAACCTCATTTATAATCCATCTATATGATGATCCAAATTTTTTATGGCTTCTTCATGCATATAAGTTGATACCTTCCTAATATCTTTCTCTTGTTTGCTTAAATTCTCATGAACTAATGTCTCACCAAGAAGAGGAAAAAATTTAAAAGCATCTTCATTCTATCTAATATATTTTTTAGACACTTTTATAGTTTTAAATTAGTTTCATATGCTTAGGTACTACTACTACAACTCTTTATCATTCGCTTGACATCCCTCTTAAAGATGTGCAATTATAGCTTGGCCTTGCTCTTCAGCTCCTATAGCATCATGGAGTGGAAAGCCTAGAGAGATGAATTCATCTTAATTGATAAAAATACATTATTAAACCTGAAATAGACCATGACATGTATCTAAAATAATTTAACTTGATCATATGATCTCAAATAAGTCTTTTAATTGATCTTTACATGGTTCTAGTTCACTTATACCTTCTTCAAGCTTGATAGGAGCTAGTATAGAAGTAGTTTCAACACAATTTGAGAAGGAGTTAGAATTTTTACCTCATTGGTCATGTTTATAGGGCTCAAATAAACTTATTTCCACCTCTAATGGATCGTTATAAGCATATTCTATTGTAACAACTTATTCATCTTGTACTCCATCAAAGTCACCATTCTCTTGAGCTTAAAAGGTTGATTGACATCTTTCTTGACTAATAGGTGTTCCAATGATGAGATCCTCATTACATATACTTGAAGTGTCATCTTCATATCCTTCTTGGGAGTGATCTTTAGCTACAAATTGATTGATTTACTCAATAATACATTGAAGATCTTTACAAACCAATTTTGAGTTCTCATGCTCAATGTTCTTGTTATTCTCTTCCCTCCATATTTTTAATGTTTTAGATTTCAAATTTATCTACAAGGGCTTCATTATTCATTTGAATACTCTCTTGAATGGATTCCCAAGATAGAAACTTCATTTTTTAAGCTTATCAACATGGATCTATTATTTATTTTGGATTCCTTCTTGAATTTAATTCTAATATGGGAAGGATTTAGGCACTTAAGGAGGGATGGGACATGATTTAATAGATTAAAATTATTCGTTGATCTCTACTTAATAATATATGCTTTTTATACTTTTTCTATCCCATGATTTCACCACTTGATTCTAACTTGGAATCTTAAAGGTTCTTGGGAGGTTCTTGAGGAAGAGGAGTAGAATGTTATGCCAAGATAGCTTCATTATCTTCCTTCCAAGTAGAAATAAAGATTTTAAATTCTAATTTTTTTTATCCCCAATAATAGGCTGCTCAACAACAACCCCTTTCTTCTTTTGGATGTTCTCATGAATTCATTTCTATGAAGGGAAAGCTTGAGGGGTGTGTGAAGGGATCGAAAGACTTTGAATCTAACTTGAAGTGGTAATTTAAGGGAGAAGGGATGGTACATAAGAGGGTTGAGGTGGTATAGGTGAAGGCACTTGGGGATAATGGCATTTAACCTATTATCTTTCATAAAATCTTAGCTTATCCTCTATATATTTAATTAGGCCATTTATGTCCATCATGCCACTTATGAGTCTTTGCTAATTTGATCTCTCAATAGGTGTCCACTCTTTATTTATCAACTAAAATGAGTCTCTCACATAATGAATGAGATGACTAGGGACATTTTAACCATACTCCCTTTGTGTGTTAATCCATAGCATATACATTTTACATACCAATAATGTTTACTTGAAACTTAGATGGACTGAATTGAAATGTGGCTATGTTGACTAGGGGTAACATGGTCTTGAGAAGGCTGATTATAGGAAAGAGAGGGTTGTCAAAGAGATGGAGTACCTTGTTGTAACTACTAAGGAAGAGAAGGAAGGTAATACTTTTGATAACAAGGATAATAAGGTTCACCATATTGCTAATATGGGTCAATAAATTTCTAACAAGGATGAACATGAGTTTTATATATCTATTCAACTTATGTAAGACAAAAATAAACACCAAATCTAGTCATGAAACCTCATTATAAAGGTATATATGATATAACACCTCCTTTAAATGGTACCTGGGCTACTATAACTAGTATAACAAATTTAGATTCACCATTGATGTTTGTTGAACTACCTATAAAGGTTGGTGCATTGAAGAGAAAAACCAAAAACTCTTTAATTAATTTCAATCTAGTCCCACTGGGCATGCCAAAATTATTATAGCTCAAATTTTCACCCTTTAGAGGGTGATTCAAACCATCTCAACTTGAGCTATGTAATGGGATTGATCATATGTTAAGGGTGACCTTTAGGTGGATCAAACCTCTAGGTTATAGGGATAAATCCCCTTGATTTATCAATTAGGATCTACTACTAACTATCTTAAAAATTAAATGGGAGAAGGATAACATGAAAAAAAATTAAAAGGGTGATACACCAAATAGTTGATCTCCATCAACTAATTATGTGTGCACTTATAAACTAAGAAAACTAACCTTACACTAATATTAATTTAAATCTCTCACATAAGTGTTAGAATGTGAAGGTGGTGATATATGATTAGGGTAGGAGGACTAATAAAGAGGTAGTATAAGACACTAGCAAATAGATAAATTCATTCAACCCTTGAATCACACTTACATACTTCACATGACCTGTAAAAGAAGCTCTCAGACTGCATCTATGAGTTAGAAAAGGATAACTTGCTAAGGAAGACAAGTCAAATCACTTGATAAGATCAAAAATTCATACATAAATAATAATAATGGTCATAGAAGGAGGTAAAAATAGTTGTTTCTCATTTAACAAAGGCATAAAAATGGGTAGAGTTTCACCATACCCAGGTGGAGGATGAATATATAGCTAATCTAGGTAGAATTTATAGAGAAAGAGTCTAGAAGAGAAAGTGAAATAAAAATGATCCATTCAAAAGTGTCAAATTATATTTAAAACCAAGAAAGGAGTTGGATACATCAGGTCTCCAAGGACAATTATTACTTTGTTGATCATGTTTCATCTCCCAAATGGCATAAGAATTTGTCTAATTGCTCGACACATTTGTCTTCTTCAAAATTGACCTTCTCTTAGATTTTGAGGTGACAAGTGGCACTCTTCATCATCAAGTTATTTTGAAATAATATTTTTTTTCTACTTTACACTTTTAATTTGTTTAATAAACTTCTAAAATTGACATTAAAATGATTATTACACCTCTTAGGTGTCTTGAAGCCGAATTTGTCTTATTACACCTATCTTTCGTAAATGGCTAATATCTTGACTTTGTATTCATGAATTAAATTATTCTCCATTAATATAATATATTAGTCATATTATAAATGAGAAAACTAATTTTGATCTATCAAACACTCACTAAGACCTTATTTTGCACCTTAAGCTCTCATATGGACACAATTATTTATAGCCCTAAAAACACAGAAAGATCCTTATGTAGGATAGTATAGAAATTATCTTGGAAAAAAAATAATGTATTTGAGTACCTATATGGCCTTATAGAACCATGCCAAATTTCATGATGTAACTCTGAGTGAAATTACACTTATTCACCTATTTTCTCTCTCGAATTAGGCCTCTATTGACCCTCTAGGCCTAGAAACTAAGATTTTGATCCATAGACCTCCCACACATGTGAAACTAAAAATAAGTGTTTTATTAAATTTTCCATCCCTTTACCATGATCCATGACAAATTTTAAGACTTTATACCTTGTATAGATGTGCAAACCATGAAATGGCTAAAACTATAGCCTAGGTGATTGTACATGCATGAGAGGTGATTGAAGTGGTTTTACAAGAATTTTATAGGTTATAATACTTTTAATAGTTTTTTTTAGGCCTGAAATATCATAATAAAAATTCATAACTTGAGACTTACGTATCTTGAATTACTACATAGGCTTGAGATATGCTTATTAACTAGTAAAATGGTACAATTATCACCTTTTGATGCACTTAGTGACTTGAATTGATCATATACAACTATAAGAGACATATATAGGTGTGTGTATGATAAATAAACCATTTTTAAGTCTTTATGTACCTCTTTTATTTATTTTTAAGGCAATCCTTACTCTACACCCTCACAAATGAGCTTATAACCATGTATTTAAGCCAATTCAATGCAATTTTATCCTTACTACATGCCAACCAATATATTTTAACATGATTAAAATAGTTATGAAGGTAATTAAATTCATTTTTTTTTCATTTCAATCCACCCTATGTAATTAGAATAATAACCTCCTTAATATAGTCATTTGAAGGCTTGGCAGCTTATGAGTGCCTTACATTCTTAAGGATCATTTATAGAGCTTAGGCCCTAGATGAACATCTAAATGACAATAATAATTAGTGAATATGGTTTCCATATTATTCATATAATCTTTTTCCACCATGAATTTCCTCGTGAAATATATGAGGAAGTTTAGGAGACTCTTTGGATCGCAGACTATGATTTTTAGGTCTAAGAGAGAAATCTAGGCTTGATTAACTATCCTGGAGTTTGGTTTAAGTTTACAATGACATCATTAAGTATTTAAAATAAAAATTTACCTATTTTTTTAGTATTACTTATTATTTATTTACATTAATCTGTCATGACCACCATTTGGTCATGCCTAGGGTTCTTTAGCAAACTATTACAAGTGACCCTAACTATTTATGTTAAGACTTTTCCTCTCTATTGAAGGGTTTAAATATTAATATAATGTTACATTAAAATAATAAGATATTACTAATTAATTTATGTTCTCAAATAATCCTTAATAAATCATTATCTTCACAATTTTGTGTGCAAGCCTATGTGTGGGTTTAGGTTTAACAGTCCTACATAGCCTTCTTGTCTTCTCTACTACCATTAGTTAATTTATGATAATTCTATAATTATATGAGGTTTTTTTAATGTTTTATGGTATTTATTGTACCTATCATGGCTCGTCATCATGAATTTAAACATTATTTTGTTCCACCATATACCTTTTTCTTCTTATTCCCTAAAAATAGGCCCGTAGATTATAGCTATATTGTGTGACCACAAGTTTGATATGGATTATATTTATATTTATCATTGATTTATTTAAAACCTACTAGTCCTCAGTGCTTCCATGTTCCTATATTCTCCATTTATAACCCAAAATTTAATGCACAACATTGTATCTTGACTTTTGCTTAATGCTTGAAAGTGAGTTGAATCACTCAAGTTGGTTTGTATGTATCCTTTTATCCTTGTATAGGGTCTTAATTTAGTTTAGATATTATCCAATGGAATATAACATAAATTATTCTCACCATTAATTTTATAAACCTTTCAATACTTCACTTTTCACTTCCATTCATGCAAAACATGCAAATTATATTTGATTCATACACAAGTCTGTGTTACCATTTAACCCTCTTAGGCATTAGGATTTGATACCACCTTTTATCCATTTGGCCTAAACTCTTAAAAAGGTATATAAATTAAATTAATCTCATATTATATGTTTTCAAACTATATATAATTATATTATTCGTTGTATTTCTCATGAAAATAGGCATATAGGTCTGTAGACCTATAGTCTTACATTTTCATGTTTTAGGCCTAATATGATGATTGGATATATCATCTCCACCTTAATAATTTATTTCCATTTACTAATTAATTTTAAATATGATTTCATGAACCTCATACATGTATTAAAATGCATGATAAGACATTTTGAAACCACCTTTGTGCAGGTAACCTACACATGATCATCAAGGCTTGAAAACACTATATGTTGATTGGATAAAATAGTATTGGAATGAGAATGGATAATCATGATATATATATATATATATATATATATATATATATATATATATATATATATATATATATGAGTTGAATTAAAACATGATATATTATCATTAACAACATTCTTTTATTTTTTAGTATCCTTGAAACATCAAAAAACCATGATCAACTACCTATAAAACTATTTTATGGAGATTTGTTGATCATTTCCAATGTCATACATGATAATATTGGTGAATTAAAGTGTGATATATTTTTAAATACCATCTATACTCTCCCCTATTTCTCTCATTCTTTAAATATACTTCAAAATTCCATTTCAAGAAGAAGAATGAGCTTATGGGGTGTTTAGGAAATTTTAAAGCACCTTGGGGCCTTAAAAATTATTCATAAATATGGGGGAATCAATTTGATAACTAATTAAATGTATTTTAATCTATTTAGGGCCCCCTTATATGTAAAAATATAAATACCCAACTGTTACTATACTTTATAAAATGAGCACTTAAAATTATCCTTTATGATATTGCCAAGGGAGCAATGAAGGTTCTGAAGCAAATTTTGAATTTATGAAGCATGTACCTACACTCCAATTATATATTTGAATTGTATAAGTTAAAGAGAGACCTATTAAATGTGTTCACCCAAAAGTGAGTCTTCTTGGTTATTACAAGTGTTAAAAACTTCCCTTTTGGAGGTTAAACCTAAAAAATGATGTGTTCTAACATCTGTGGCATACATGGTAGTTAGAAATATTCTTCAAAATATTATACAAAGGTGGTTTTATGGATATTTCACCTTGGTTGGCTTTTCAACACATGGAATTTGGTTATATACATTTTTCTCCTCAATTTCGCTTACCTTACACTTTAAAAATTACTTAAACCTTCCATAAATGTATGAAATATTCATGTAAGGTAATTAAGGGTTAAGATAACTTTAGGAACAACTTATGAACCTATGAAACCATTTTACCAACCCTCTTTACACCATGACATGACTAGACTAGTATAAGAATAAAATAAAACATTACCTTAATCTTGCAAAATTAACCTTCAATTATGCTAATAGGACTTTAAAAATAACTTTTTAAGACTTAATAAATAATGTATTGGGTTATTAACAAGGACATGAGGCATGAAAAACATGTTTTTTTAGTCTAGTTAATGGTAACCAAAAATTTTGCTAGCAGTTCCCTAGGCTATCTGTACCCCTTTAACCCTAGATCCCTTAATTTATATTATAGGGTTAAAAAATTTAAAGTGATTCAAAATTAAAATGATTTTTTTTGTTATGTAACATTATATTTTAATTTATAATATAATATAATATATAATGTATAACATCCTAAAATGGATGGTGAGTTCCTGTATTGAGTTGTGTCACCTAAATCTAAAATATAATGTTATCTTATGAGGTGGATGATTTTTAATTTTACCATTGGATTTATTTTCATGGGATGAAAAAAATATCCTATTTCCTTCATATAAATTAAAATCCTATATTTTTAGTTATTTATGTAAATTTTTTTACATATTAATCTAGGTATTGTTTAAATATTTAATTGGAATCTATCATAAATTTTGTACATGAGTAAAAATTATTAGGATTTAATATTTTGAGGAATTATTTTGGTGTGCATTATAATATAAATGTAAGTTTTTATAATTTTTGGATGAATTAATCATTAAAAAAATAATATGAGTGAATAAATTAATACCAACACATATATCAATAATCATTTTTTGACATAAAAGTGGTAAAGGATAGTTAATATTTAAGACTACTTAAAAAAGGTTAATTCCAATGTGTAGATTTTTATTTGATTAGGTATATAGACTTATTTTTTGAAAATTATGAATTAATATAAGATGAAATAAAAACTATAAAATATGGTACAAAAATACACATGTAACTATTTACTTTGAAGTAATAAAATCATGTGGACTGATAATGTTATATATCTTGGGACAGATTTAAATTACTAATAAGGTATTGATGAATTTTGGACTATGTACAACTTGAAATATTTAAGGAAAAATGTAATTTTATTTGATTATAAAATGATTTTATGTTCTTAAACCTTAGCTAGTTTAATAATTAAAAACATTAATATTATGGATGGTTATAAATAATTTCAAATGAAATTATGCTATCATAATGTGTTCACTTTTTTTAGGTAAGGGTAAAAGTGTGGGTTTTGATAGGATCTTAGAACATTTATAAAGAAAAATGATGTAACATTGAACTTCTAGACCAAAAAAACACTAACAACTAGCCTACATCCAATAGGTAGACATAATGACAACAAACCTCAACAAAACTTCAATAAAGATTCACCCAAAGTTGAATATAAAACCAAGAAAAAAAAAAAAAAAAAAAACACTATATCTATTCAAATGAGTCCTCCAACTTATTAGTATAATTTATTATGGTGTCAATTTTTTCTCCTTATCTTTGGATTCATTATTCTTCTTGTTACATCTAGTTCCTTTGATCAAACCATAATTACTACCTTCAATTATTCATTTCTTGGAATTTTACTGCTCATTCTTGTTACTCTTATTCAATATATGTTTATCCTTATACATAAACTCTTTATTCTACTCTTTACCCAGCTTTAGATTCTAGGAATAGTTTTCATCACTAGATTTCTCCTTTCGGAGGATGTCCTTTAGAGAAGCGTTCAACATATTTGGAGGTTTCTTCTAGACCTTGACGTTGTTTCCCTTCCCTTGAGATTGAAGGAAAATCATATCCTCTTTAATATTATTAGATGAAGAAACCATATCCTTAAAAAAATCCATTTTCTTACTAATTTTCATCTCAAGCTTGTCTAACCTTGCATTAAGTGATTCAACCATATGATTAGGACTAGTAATAGGGTGTTCAGTTAGCTTCTAAATAGGGATATCCTTATCTATTAAATTTAAATTACTTAAGGAAATAAGGTACATCTCCTTATTATTTATGGGATTAACTATCTCCAATTCCTCTCTCTTAATATACCCTCCCACATCTTCTAATATCTCTATTTTCCTACCCTCATTTGTTTCAACCTTTACCTTGGACTTATTCAACTTCCTTATGGCTTTAGCCAAGGTTTCCTCTTTATCACTAGAAATTTATATAATATTTAAAACATTATCCTTTAGGGAATATATAACTTTTATTGACCCTTCCTTATTCCACATATTCCCAACCAATGAGATAATGAAAGGTTGGGAATCTTATATTGTTAAAAGGATAAGATCTTGAAGTTAGAATAACATTAGTATTATGCAACACTTTTCAAACACCATTTCATGGAACCAAATAAATTCCAATCACATTTAATTTTCATATTATGGTATCAAAATTTGAGAATAATTTGTAGGTCAAGATAGGCAAAAAAAATTAGTTCTTAAGTGAGAAATGCATAGGGTTATAAATTGGCTTCTTGGTTGTTTCCAACTTTTAGATATGGTTAATGCTCACATATCAAGCTCATTTTTTAGAATGGTAAATAAGGTCAAATCTTGTTAAAATTTATCAAGGTGATATTTAAATATAATTAGAGTGAAATGGAAAATATAATACACACATATTATATATAGTGCATAAAATTCATAGCTATCAAAATTAGCTTCTATGCTTATTTTTACTTAGTCATTTTCTGCATCTCCTAGTTGATAAATCTGCCCAGTGAGAAATTTTAAATCCTATTTTTATAGGAGAAAATTAAGTATAAATTCCATAATTTTTTTATGATTATATCCAAATGTCATGATAATGTAATTATATTTGTTTCACAACTATTGGAGTTTACAGTGAAAAGTTATGATGGTGCGAAGTGACCCTCTTAGGAAGATTTATCACCCAGCTAACATTTTACCATAAAGCACTCACAGGGTAGGTCACAAAGGTTATTTTTATTATTTAAAAAAAATACCATTTCTAGTATATTTTCAAGATATTATTGAAATTATAATATATGATGGGTTTTGCTTATATCTTGGTCTATTATTTTCCATTTCTCCATGTTCTAAAGGTGTTGATATGACTGTGTGTTGGTTTTTTAGCCATATCTTTTGATTCATAAATATATTCATGATACTCATGGTTTATTTGTAAATATTATTTCTCCCTCTTTCTAATGA
This sequence comes from Torreya grandis, assembly GCA_037957365.1. Lineage (NCBI taxonomy): Eukaryota > Viridiplantae > Streptophyta > Pinopsida > Cupressales > Taxaceae > Torreya > Torreya grandis. The sequence continues at coordinate 170,597 of JARHVA010008891.1, read as the reverse complement.
GGTTTATTTCAAATTTAATAAATTTATATTTAAAAATAGTCAACATCATAGATGAAATGATGGTTATTGGCCCTAAAGAAACCTTTCTAGGCTATGTTGTGAGCAAATGGGAAATCAATTTCACTTACCTTAATCTTTAAAAATTAATTTAGAATTTATAAACATGTGTTAAGTGTTAATTTAAGTTAATTAATGGTTAATATGAATTTATGAATAACTTATGAACCTATGACAACATTTGACCAACCCTCTTTACACCATGACGTGACTAGACAAGTACAGGAATAAAATAAAACATTACCTTAATCATGTCAAATTAACATTAAATTATGTTAATATAAATTTTTAAAATGGGCTATTAAAAATGTCATGAATCATGAAAAACATGTTTTTTTATGAACCTAGTTAATGGTAACCAAAAAAATTGGTAGTAGTTCCCTAAGCTATCTCTACCCCTTTAACCCTAGATCCCTTAATTTATATTTTAGGGTTAAACATTTTAAAGTGATTAAAAATGAAAATGATTTTTTTTTTTTTTTTTTTTTTATGTAACATTATAATTTAATTTATAATATAATAAATAATATATAACATCCCAAAATGGAGGGTGAGTTTATTTAGTTATCCCACCTAAATCTAAAATATAATATTATATTATGAGGTGAATGATTTTATAATTTTACCATTGGAATTATTGTCATGGGATGAAAATACTATCATATTTATCTTCATATTGATATAAATCATATAGGTTTAGTTATTTATGTAATAATATTTACATATTAATTTAAGTATTGTTTTATTAATTAATTAGAATATATCATAAATTTTGTAGATGAGTAAAAATTATTAGGATTTGATATTTTAAGAAGTTATTTTCATGTTAATTATAAGATAAATTCAAGTGTTTATACTTTGTGGATGAGTGAATTCTGAAAAAACTAATATGAGTGAAGAAATTAATGTAAACACATATGTAAATGTTAGGTTGTGGAGCTAAAAGCTTCACTGATGCAGGCATGGAGGAGGTTGCAGGAGAGTTGCAGAAGTGTCAGAAGTGTTTGGCGTTGGTCTGGCCAACCAGCGTCGGTAGGGTAAGACAGGAAGGCAACTGACATCGGTCATGGATCGGCCGGCGTCGGCGACCCCCAGGCGGACAGGGACCGACGTCGGTCGCCTGTGTGGTTCGGACTGCATTTATTATGGGCAGTTAGCTAACGAACCATGTGTTTACATGAAGAGATCTATTTTTAGACTGAGAGCTGCGGATCTAATTATTGTAATTAGATGTCTAATCATTGTTTGGATGAGATCTATATAATAGACTCATGGTTGTATTGGAAAAGTGTTCTAGTTTGAGTTGAGCAAAGTTTGCTCCTTCTGTGTGTGAAGTGAGTAAGGGTGCTCCTCCTAGTTCCCTATCAGTGCCAAGCTTGGTACTGGTTGGAGAATCATAAGGACTTGGTAAGGCAAGGACAAGGGTTCTTCAGGGTGTAGAGTGATCTACATGGTAAGTAAGATCGTTGATCTGCAGGTGTATGTGTGTGTAAGGTCAAGGTTCACAGGTGAGTAGAACCATTGTTTGATTTGCAGGTGTGCAAGGTCATATAGACAGCAACACAACAGGGAGCAGTATCAGGCAGGATCTACTTGGAGTACAGGTGTGTACTCGGATAGAGCAAGAGAGGAAGGCAAGGGAGTTCCTTCCATAAGTATGGTCTGTTGAACTGCAGGTTGTTGCAGGTTCATGGGAGATCTACTTGAAGTACGTGGAGTACTTGTTTGAGTGTGTGGAGCACTTGTGGTGTGCGTGGAGCACGGGAGGTGAACACCAACTCTATATTTGAGTTGGGTGTTGGGACCTGAGAGGGAGAGCTTTGGGGAGAAGAATTACTATTCACTTGAGGTGTGGGAAACCTCTGTAAGGTGGTGGAGAAGAAGTGGCATCTTCTTTATTGTATTCTTTTCTGTATAAAGTGTTAATACAATTTGTGTATTGTCTCTCATATCTTGTGTTATTCTAAATTCTAGTTACTTGGTGAATCTGGTTAATTTTCGCATATTAAGTTGCTTGGTATTGGTAATCAATTGTGTGCTTCCGGTTTTACTTTTCTCCCAACAGTAAATAATCATTTTTTTGACACAAAAATGATAAATGATAGTTAAGATTTATGACCACTTAAAAGAAGTTAATTCTAATGTGTAAGTTGTGATTTGATTAAGTATATATATATTTTTAAAAATATTATGAATTAATATAGGATGAAATAAAAAATATTAATTATGGTATAAAAATACATATGTAACTATTTACTTTGAAGTAATAAAATCATGTGGACAGATAGTGTTAAATATCTTGGGATGAATTAAAATTTTTAATAAGGTGTTGATGAAATTTGGACTATATACAAGTTTAAATATTTAAGGGAAAATGTATTTTTATTTATTGAGAAAATAACTTTATGTTATTAAACCTTAGCTAGTTTAATAATTAAAAACATTAATTTTATGGTTGGTTATAAATAATTTCAAATGGAATTATGCTATCATAATGTGTTCACTTTTTTGTTAGGTAAGGGTAAAAGTGTGGATTTTTATAGGATCCTGTAACATTTAAAAATAAAAAGGATATAACATTGAAGTTATAGACTAAAAAAGGACTAACAACTAGCCTACATCCAGTAGGTAGACATAAAGACAACAAGACTCAACAAAACTTCAATAAAGATTCACCCATAGTTGAATAGTAAAAAAAAAGAAAAACAAACAACTATATCTATTAAAATGAGTCCTCTAAGTCATTAGTAGAATTTATTATGGTGTTAATTTTTTTATCCTTCTCTTTGGCTTCATTATTCTTCTTGTTACCTATAGTTCCTATGGTCAACCCATAACTACTACCTTCACTTATTGATTTCTTGGAATTTTACTGCTCATTCTTGTAACTCATATTCAATATATGTTTACCCTTCTACCCAAAATATTTATTATACCATTTACCCACCTTCAAATTCTTAGAATAATTTTCATCATTGGATTTCTATTTCCTAAAGATGTCCTCCAGAAAAGGGTTCAACATATTTGGAAGTTTCTATCAGACCTTGACACTTTTTCCCTTCCCTTTAGATTAAAGGAAAATCATATCCTCTTTAATATTTTTATACTAATAAACCATATCATTCACCAAATCCATATTATTACTAAATTTCATCTAAAGCTTATCTATCCTTGTATTAAGATATTTAACCTTATGATTAGAACTAGTAATAGGGTGCTCAGTTAGCTTCTAAATAGGGATATATTCATCTATCAAATTTAGAGTACTCAATAAAATAAGGTACATCTCCTTATGCTTTAGGGTATTATCTATCTCCAATGACTCTCTCTTAATAGACATTTCCAAGTATTCTAAGAGCTCTATTTTCCTACCCTCACTAGTTTTAACCCTCACTTTGGACTTGTTCAAATTCCTTATGGCTTGAGCCAAGATCTACTCTTTCTCACTAGAAATTTCTATAATATTTAAAACATTATCCTTTGGGGGATCTACAACTTCTCTTGAACCTTCTTGATTCCAAGTCTTCCAAACTAATGAGAGAATGAAAGGTTGGGAATCTTATATTAGTATAAATATAAGAGCTTGAAGTTAGAATAATATTAGTATTATCCAACTGATAAGCCATAATAAAGTTTTCAAGGGAATTAAGGAGGTAGTAAATGATGCTAATGGTTGTCTTATGTCTACAATGATTCAAAAATATAGAATGATGTGAGTACAATAGTTAGTCATTAATTAAAGTGTTATGTATTAGATAATCTAGAGACAAACCTCCACCCATGAATGATGTAGGGACACTCAAAGGAAACCATTCTTTTTTTCATGAATACTTCCCCTTCCCTGAAATTTTTTGAATTGGGTCATTTCTCATGAAATTATCCTTATAAGATTTAGCATCTTCAAATGACATACTTATAAATTATTCAACTATTTCTTAAAAAATATTTATTATTATTACCCTCTTATAATCACTCTATCATTCCATTTACAAGATTGGATCAATACCAAAAATCATTTACATAATTATACCTCTAATATTGTGAATTATCCATATGGGTTATTTCACCTTAATTCCATCATAATAAATGGGCTCATTACATTCCTTATTAACACTCATGTTACAATTAATGTGTATGATTTCCCTAATATTATACACTTAATTTTATGGTTTATTTAGCATTGACTCCTAGATAATTAATATCAAATTCATTAGATGTTTGAGGTGAATTATTAATCTATTGAATGAAGATCATACATTAATCGACCGCATTACCTAGATTGAGATTAAGACTAATATAATGATGGATAAATCCATCATCTCCTTAGGTGGTCATATAAATTCTTTTAAGTTATTATATATCATGCATAATGATTATGACATAATGTCTCCTCATCTTGTCCACTACATGTAATAATATCTTACTCATTCATAATAGTAATGAAGGCCTTAGATAGATAATACAACATTGTTCATTTGATGATGTTTTGACTCAAAACACCTATATTTACCATAAATTCTACACAATTTTTACCTTCTCTATAGTTATTATTGATGCTCAACTCATTAAAGTATATCTTATCATCCACAATCAGGTTTAGGATGGGCCAACATGGATTATACTTTCCATTGAGTTAGTTAATGATTTTTTGATATTCACATTTGATAATAAGAATTTTTATATCTATCTCCTTGGGAAACTATATTCCTCATAATGTTTCTCTATCCTCAACATCATCAATAGTTTTAACCCACATAGATCTTGCATAATAGACAATAAATCCTCCATTATTGTCTATAATTACTCCTCTACTTCTATTTCCATTGTATTCTTTTTATCAACCTCATAAAAGCTTATTTTTTACCAATTTTAAGGAGGTTTGATCAATTTAACTTGACTCATGTCAATATTATTCTTTGGATCTTTATTTTATAGTGTAAAACTGATGTTCTAGTATCCAAAAATCATCATTATAGAATCAAATGTGGGTTTTTTTATCATTTTTAATAAATGTTTTCTCGTTCTATTTCATGGCCTTAGTAATCCTTATCCCTAAAATGGCCTAGTATTGCTTTTATTTCTTTCCCTATCCCCCATAATATATGAGAAAGGGTTAACTTCCATATATACTCTATATAAGGATATTTATAGGGTGTGTTACATTGAATAATCAAGTTGAGCAAGGAGTTGGGCCTCACCTATGCTAAATTTAACAAACAAATAAATATTTACATAAATATTTTTGTAAAAGAAAAAACTAATAAGAGATGATAGATTGATTCCACCTCCTTTCACACAAGATAGACATGTTGGGGATAAGAAGCCCTATTTTCATGATTTTGTAAAAAAAAATTATTATTTTGAGTTATTATTTAAAATAAAACATTAACCTTAGGAGTAATGTACTTCACGCAAATATTTACCAATGGAAATAAATATTCATTAATATCCATGTCTAAAAAATAACATAATTTGCATGAATACCCCGCATCTTCCTCTATATGCTAAATTAATTTATGATCTTTTATAAATTATAAATATATATTCTTTCATCTTATAATTTAAGATTCTCAATATTTGAATAATATCAACATATTTTATCTCAAAAATCATAGTTCTCCAAGATTTCCCATATCACTATAATTCCAATAATAATTGAATTTTCCCCCTAATATTCTCTTAAAAATATGACCCACATTATCTTATGGTTATGTATAAATTAGAGGAAGTTAAATATCCAATAATCATCCCAAAAGGATACTTTAATTCCATCCCCAATGCACCACATTCACCCCTTACACAATATATGTCTTATTTTGACCAAGGCCTTCAAAAATGTTGAGCATTGGGGTGTAAAATTATGCATAAGTAAACTATCTTCAATCCTACCATATAGATACTTGGCTCTAATAATGTGCATCTAAAAGGTATTCTCTATCATCAATTTTAAACCCATATTTTCAATAATTTTCATGTTAATACATTTTATCCTTATAAGTCTAAGACCCATATGTCCCTTGGAGAGAAAAGCTCTTTCCCAAGCTACTAGAAGAAAGTTATTCATCTCCTAGTTGACTATGGTTTCGGAGAAATTTTTGTAAATAGTGTTGCATAAAATTATGGGATGTAAGTCCTTTAGATAGCTATATATATACTTATTTAGGATAGGAACCAATAAATTGGTGTTCATTTATTTGAGAAAAAATATTGATCTAAAAAATTAAAATACTGCAACCATAACCTCTGACTGAACTACATCCCAACATTTTTGAAAAAAATAGGGGGAACCATCTGGATTTGGTGTTTGTCTCCATCCATAAAAAAACATGATAAATTTAAATTATTAAATGGATGGTTATTTTAGAAGGATATTATTATCGTATTTATTGATTATAATGTTAAACAAATCCAAAAAATATTTTCCCTTCACTAGATCAAGATTCATCTTGTATGATAACATGTTATCTTAATAAAAGATATGACTTATTCCTTTACTTTAAGTCCTTATTTACACACATATCCATTATCCTTGATGATTTATCTAATTATGTTTTAATAATTAGAAATTATATTTATGATAGTATAATGATGGAAAAATTTAGACTTCATGTCATCCTCTTTTATCTAGATACATTTAGATTTCTACCACCAAAATATTTATTCCTTAGCTTCCAAGATGTGGAATTTAATTATTATTAACTTATATTTCATGAGTGTCTCTTTAATCATCACATTAAATTTTACCTCCTTTATAGTATCAATAATTCCTCCACAATTTTTATTTTATAATAAAAAATTTTCCAAAAAGATTCATTGTTCCAATTTTTAATCTTTTGTGTAATGTGTTCACTTGATTTGGTATAGTTGTTTTATTTTAATATGAAGGCCCATATTTTTTATAACACAATGTATTTAATTTTATACTCTTATTATCAATTAATGTATGTGAAAACAAGATGGATATGACTTTTCCTAATTATATATTTATGAGATACATGTTTTATGATGATGATGATGATGATGATGATGATGATGATGATGATGAAGATTATGATGATGATGATGATGATTATGATGATGATGATGATACTTTAAGGTAAACTCAAAAAAACTTTAAATTATATATGGAACATATATTTCAAATAATGAAATTTAATAAATGATATTGTTATTTTATTTACGGAAATTTATATAAAAACTAAATTAATGGACATGAACTTAAATTATTCACATAAAAATATTAAAATAAAATTAACCTAATATAATAATATTAACATAATACTATGTAGACTACAATAAAACCTCTAGGGAAAAACTTTATGAATTTACTTAAGGATAGTGTTGATTCGTAGTATCCTTAGATATAATCCACGCAAGAAGGAAAGGTCCAAATTAAATATTTTTGAAGTTAGTTGAGATCCATATAAAAAAGGATGTGTTTTATGAATAAGTGTATTAATTGGGAATTAAAACAAATTGCATCAAATTTTAGGATATTAAATTTGGAAATTATAACAACCAAATATAAAACATACCACACTCTTAAATACCTTATGACACATTGATTAACCATTTGAAATTAGAATAAAAATTAATCATAATAAAATACATTATTAGTGAAATGTAACCCCTAATTAAAATAAAATTTATATTTTTTTCCATGAGTATATCATAGCACACCTTAGAAACCCATAGCAACCTTAGATAAGTCTCCAAAAAATGTTTAATTTTGTAAATATTGGATTATTTTTAATCAAGAATTTTTAGGTTGTATAGATGGATCCACAAAATATTATATGAAAATTTTATTTTCCATAAAATATTCCATTAAAACATCATGGATTAACACCTAATTAAATTACCTATAAATATATTTAATCAAATCGCTCATATTATGCTACTTATAAAACTCAATAATTTGTACCTTAATAGATATGGTATTAGAAGACCGAATCATATAAATAAATATTATAATTAAAGAAAAAAATTATAAAAATACATTTAAATTATCTACAATATCAATACACATAAATTATTTCATTTAAAAATAAGATGATGTGATATGTCTAGTACAACATGTGATGATGATGCAATGATCTCCTAATTCACACTTATAATAAGGTTATATATATTCACCTAGACTTATTTAAATAATATTTACCCTTGGAGTTACCTTGTTATATTATTTTGTCATTTTTATCCTATGACAACACATTTATTCAAAAATTTCTATACATGATAAAACTACTACTCATCATGACATGGTTGGTACTCCCAGTTATATAATTGTTGCTTATATTTCAAAACCACCATGGTAGTTTTGTAAAACACCATGGTGTTGATGTTATTATAGGGGTTTTTAATATTAAAATAGTGGTAATTTTATAAATTAAAGTGTATTTTATATTATGGGAACCAATAGTTTCATAATCACACCATGTAAAAGTGGGTGATTCTATCACCTTCTCCTCATCTTACATATTTAGTTCCTGAGATTCATTATTTTATGTATTTTCCCATGTTGGTTTGTGTTTACTTATTTTTACATATTTATTTCACCTCAAATATTTAGAAACTTAATTTCACTCTCAAATTTATCTATTTAAACCTTTCTTAGGTTCTACTCCAAGTTAAACTTAGAAACTCACTCATGCAACCTCCATTTATCTTCTACAAGCAAACCTATTCTGGATTTTTTTTTGATCCAAAAATTTTCATTATATATTTTATTTTTTAATATTTATATATTCATATCATTCTTTCCATTTATATATATCTTTTATTTGATCATTTTCATGTTGACTACACAATTATAAGCAAGGAGAGTCATTATTTTACAACCAAATCTTTACACATAGTGTTCTTAACTAGATACAATAAATTATTATCTATTTGGAGTTGTGTATTTATAATCTTACAAATTTTTTTAGTATTATAAAATTATCAATTTTTATAGGGCTCATATAGTAATTTCTTTGAGTGAAGGATCTAACACATCGACAACCACTTTATGAATACAGCTCTTGTTTCTAGTTAGTTTACACCTTAACCAAGTTGGGGTTTTTTAGTTTTTGTTTAATTTATTTATTTAGTATATTATATTAATATATATATTAATTATTTGAAATATATTAAATAATAATTTTATAAAATTAAAATTTGATAGGAAAATAAATTATTCTCTTTCTAATCTTTGCACAAAAATATTGGTTAACTCCCTTACTCTTTTTAGCTATACAATAGATTATTCAAAAGTAGTTATATTTTCAGTTAAATACCAATTTAAAATAATAAAACAAACAAAAATATAAAAATTTCAACAAAAAATTAATATTTATCTTTCATTCATACACACACAAAAAAAAAGTAGAAAACACTAGTCAAACCTAGGTAATAAATAGGTGTTGTTTTGATCTTGATATATTTGTTTTATTATATTAAAAATGTTGTTTTTAGATTAATAATCCATAAAATTTTAATTCAAATATTAATTTTTTTAGTATAAATCATTCAAACCAAGTGTGGATCCATCTATAAATACCAAAACAAGGTCTAGCTTGCATTTGCAAACATAAATCCTAGATAATTTGTAGTATTGTTGTTAACATCTAGATTTTATTTTTAATTTAATTACATGTTATAAAATATTATGTTTAAAAATATACTAATTCACTCACTATCTAAAAAATAAAAAATAACTTCATCTAATTTGCATCTAGAAAAGTTAAGAAAAATCAACATCTGCATAGTTAGAGTAGATCTCTACCTCTTACCTTACATGAATTGAAAATTAATTGAAAAATAAAAAGATAAGTGATTTATTTTATCAATTTTATTTTATTTATAAATATTTAATTTCATTTATTTAATTTCATAAATTATTTATCTTTCATTTTCATGTTAAACATTCCATAAAATAAAACAAACCAAAAACATTACCAAAGCCTTGCCCAACCATGCAAGCCTCCTAATTGAAACCTTGATTATAAAAAAACTAAAATTACACTAAAATAATAAATTAAAATTATAATATCATATTCTTAAATTTTTACTATTCTCCTTTGGATGACACTTTTTCAGACACCTAGTCTTATCAAAAAAGGTATTTTCCCTAAGGTCAGATCACCTAGTCCTAGAGTCAATATATAGTCAGGCATGAGTGTGAAATTAATAAGTGAGGTATTACATGATAAAACAATAACCAACCTAATTTTTTATACTCTTATTTCCTTATAATAACATGAATGATTTCTTGATCCACCAATCATCATCTTACCATAGAATATAGGTCATCAATATAACATAATTCAAGCCTATATCCTCACCTCCACCCAACTTTATTATCCTTGAGTATAGCTTCAAAATATATCATTAATTTTTTTATGTTAAAATATTTTTTCATACTCAATCCAATATATTTCATCTCATCATACTAGTCATTTATCCTAACCATCCTCATTTCCCTAGTCCTAATATCAATCAGGGCCTTGAAGATGTATTTCCACATAACTAGACAATCTCAATGAGAAATATGATGTCATGGATGAATTTTGATTCCATCATAAGAAACCATTTCCACCATCCATTACAGATCCCATCCCACCAAAAACCCAGCCTAAATAATAGTCCTACCCCTAACCCATCAATTTAATTAGTTATCTCAGCCTGAACTTGGGAGTTTGAGTGCACAATTTAGAATGTTCTAATTCACATGCACCAAAACTAGTGAACCAAATGTTAAATAATTACATATTTATCATACCCATTTATTCATCTTATTATTTCCCCCTTATCCATTCCTCTCTCCTTATATTTATTGTACAAGTATTCATATATCCCTAAAATATGTCTTGATAAGACATAGGTAGATCTATTGGCCTAGAGAGATATAAAAGAATCAAACTCAACTTTAATAATTTTCATTGGTGAGTTTTAATAACATACCTTTGACACCAACATAGACTGCCAATACTATGATTATTATTATCCTAACACCCAAGCTAAGAGTTAGGTCTCTATTCATGAGATATAAGACATATCTAAAACTAATAGTAGTCATCTTGAATCTAATGCTATTATCCTAACTATAGAATATATGGTCTCCCTTCACATGGAAAATAAACCATCACTTAAATTATAAATCCTACATATATAAATTTTTGATAAATATGATCATTATTTAAGAAGGATCCACCACTTGAAGGATGAGGCTAATTACATGCAAGTCGCTATGCATCCCCCTAAAAGGAACCAAGATGCCTCTAACCCATAGATGTAAACAATAATTACTATCCTTAATACTCCCATTCCAAAACAACCTCTTCAAACTAACAAATTTCTCACTCATACCACTTTTATATGAGATATTCTCAACCCTAACACCATCACTAGCCTGAATGAACTCATCAACACTCTAGGGCCTAAATTATTATAATTTTTTTTATCCTTATCCTTTTAACATTAAAAAATGACTCATCAACTACTAAAACAACAAACTTACATGCTTCCCCCATAATAATATCATATGCCCCCACCAAGCTATTCCTCTGATGGACACATTGGGGATCTTCTTATTCATGGGGTCCCTAAGATAGATGCTTCTAATGTCCATCCAGCCTATCAAGATCCTACCCAAACCCCGATTATAATCATTTACACTTACACTCCACATTTAAATAATAATGTGGTGACCCAAAATCCACCATTCCTTACCACTCTACTTAAATAGATAACTACTTTCCATCTCATTCTACTTCACCCTATGAAGTTTCTTATATCTCTTCTAATGGTTATATAACTAACCCCTATGTGATCCCATCTTTCTAATCCAATCCTACCATGTCAACAATGGACTTTAGAAACATAGGGACCTAAATTGAGTAACTAAAGATGCCTCTCAATCTTAACATAGGAGGGGTTATTTTCCTATGTTCATTAAAAAACATTCCCAAGTGTAAAGGGGAAGGATATATCAATAAACATGACAAGGCTTATGTTATGTCTATCAAGAAACTCCTACCTTTGTATGGGTTTGTTTCAAAAAAGATCCCAAAATACCTATATGGAATAGCTCTTGATTGGTATTGTCACCTTCCCAAGGGGTCCATTCATTTCTGTAGATAAATAATGGCCAAATTTATTAAGACATTCAACATGAACAAAATTCTTAATACTAACATTAGATAATTTATTCATATAAAACAAGAACATAATAAATTAGATAACCATTTCATCATGAGATGGCATCAGGTTCTATATTCATCTTCCAATGTGCCTCACATGTATCAAATAAAACTATGTGACATTCTCATTCACTCCCTTAATAAATATATGAGGGAGGATGTATAAAATTACCCATATCAATCCTAAAAGGAAGCTATTGAGAGTGCCTTAAGGATTGACCAAGTGGCCATTGATAGTGATCAATGAACTTATGGGACCAATAGATGTATTATCATATCAAACCAAAATAATGGGCAGTTTAAAAATATAATTATAATAAATACAAGTAACCTAGGTCCAAATATCCTTAATCAAAATAGGAACATCACCATTAGTAGCGTCACCAAAAAAGTAAAAATAAAAACATAGTGAATAAAAATCAATATCAACCCATGAAAAATACCAATGTCAATAACAATACAAGTGAAAATAAATAACCCTCCCCACCTATAGTTCATATGGTTGATTTAAACTAACCATCACTACATAATATGCAATACCAAAACTAATATCAACATATTGAGTAATTTATTCAATTCCAAAACCAACCCTATTACCAAGGAAATAATTAACTTGGGTGTGGTAAACATGGTAAAAACTAGAGGCCTAAGGAATATGATCCCATTGTCTATTGTCTCTTCCACTAGGTTATTATTCATGATACAAAAAAATCTAGGGAGTATAATAGATTCATCCAAAGGATCCTTTAATATTAGAGACAAACATTTGTAGACATGTTCGTAAGGAATGTTCATACAACCCTCTAGGCCCTTTTAAATAGTCATGTCACCCCTTAGAATCAAAATGTCCAAATCTAAATAAACCCTTTCCTTACCATTAAGTGAATGTTACCAATCACATATAATCACCTAATTAAATATAATCAACCCATAATGGAATGTGTATACATAATATTTTTAAACTTAGTCATTTGTTGATACTTTCTCTCTTATAGGAACCTATCAAGTTTCAATCTCTCTCAGTGCACACCTTAAAGGGTACACTGGGAAATGGGTAGGTATACCATTGGGTCTTCAAAAGATTATTATGGATTTGTATCATTCCTACCATTATTTCAACTTAGTTAGAGTTTCTATCCATTCACCTCTTGTGCTATCTCTTTTAAATACTAAAATCATAAAATATGGCTATGTTTCCAATCCATTAAGATGTTCCAAAATATATAATTTGAATTATATCTCCTAAAGGTCCAAAAATATTCTCAAGCATATCTAATGTGTGTGTGTGTATGTGTGTGTGTGTGTGTGTGTGTGTGTGTGTGTGTGTGTGTGTGTGTGTGTGTGTGTGTGTGTGTGTGTGTGTGTGTGTGTGTGTGTGTGTGTGTGTGTGTGTGTGTGTGTGTGTGTGTGTGTGTGTGTGTGTGTGTGTGCGCGCGCGCGCGCGCATGTGTGTGTGTGCATGGGTGCATGTGTGCGTGCATGTGTAGAATTTTCATCATATGTTTCAAAACTTTTCATGCCCTTATCTAACTCCATATGAAATATCACTTCTCAAATATCCCCTAATAATATAAAATACAAAATTTCAAATATGTCAATTAACACATATGCAATTAGCCACTTTACACCTTATTTTCAACTAAGTTAGCTAGGTCGATCTTGTTAGAAATTATTAAGCCACACATTACAAAAGTAGGTTAGCCCAACTGACCTAGTTCAAGACTTAATGGATACGTTTCCCACTTAGAAATATTGATTTGGATAATATTTTTGGCTACATTTATGAAAGGGTTTAGGGTCAATCCTTAGCTATAAAGATCACCTTCACTTAATCCAATAGAGAGGAACAATTATTTTTACATTATTACAGCTCATAGTTCTACAAATTCTACACTTGAGGAGTCATTACTTAGGGTGTTTCCTTAGAAGGAAAGAATATTGTTTTATGGGAATGTCTTGGATGAAAATTAGGATCATTTTATCCTAGGTATGATATATATAGTGTGATCTTTACAAATCCACAACAACCTATTGTAAATCACCATCAAATAATGGAGAGATTGAGGCATGACTAGTTCAATTCAAGGTGAGTATTCCAAACTCTTTCTCTTTCATTTTGTTAGATATATATTATAAAAATTAATAGGTTGAATGTTCTAATCCTTTCTTATATTTACCTCTACATTAACTTGAGTAGAGTTTTCCATTACATTTTGTGTTTTTTAATTTAACTATCCCCTTAATTCCATAAGCTTTAGTGTGCACTAGATTAGATTTTTTTTAATTTCATGTATTTTAGGCCTATCTAGGATTATTATATAATGTTAATTGAATAGAGGTGTTAAAACCCTATCTAGTGGTATTGTGTGATAAGATATCCCTTAGCTAGATTTAATGAATCCAAATTGGTCATGTTCTAATATAAATAGATATGTAATGAGTTATTGGTAAGATTACCTTCTCAAATCTTGAATTCACTAAGTAGGACAAGTTTTAGATCCATATTAATTAATTTCATACAAAATGCACCCATGGTACTAAAGCTTCCACCTCTATAACTACTAACATTTATGTCTCTCATTAGTTAGGATTCCAAGGCAAAACCAAACTGATAGGATTTATAGAGTTAGAAGCTGAAGAAGAGGAAACTATTATTACTCATGCAATAGAATGTCATCATATAAATCCTCATCCCTCAGACATGATATAAGTTTAGTATATACCTAAACCCATGGGCAACTATGATTTGGTCTCAGATCTCACCAAGATGTCCTCCCATATTTTTTCCTAATTTACACAATAACTCTCCTACTCATTGATCATCCTTACTTGACATCTTAGGACTTGGGAATCTATCCAATGTTATTCCCCCAACATAGGATTAAATAAACCACATTTATCTATATATGTTTTCACTTGGTTAGGACCCTCAATATGTTGGCTATTTCTTTGATTTATTTAGTCTTTTTCCTTAATACTATATGTAAAGGAGAGGGGATTCAACCTTGTTTTTAATGGTTTGGATATACAATAATTATGTAAAGTGATCTATGGTTGATGGAGTTTCTATCAATATTATCCCCTTATATTTCCTATAAAATATTGGTTATGGGGAAACTAATTATTCCATGACTTGTAACACCCTAATAGTATATGAGAGAGTCAAATATGATTCCATTGTAACTATTGTGCTCTAAGTTAATCTAGTTCCCAAGATGGTGATAACTTAGTTTTATGTCATTTACAAAGATACCACTGATAACATGATCTTGGGAAGACCTTGTATACATAGGATTAAATTAATTCATTCAAGATTATTCAAATAAATATGATTACTATATCTAAGTATGGTTTTTATATCTTGTGGGATTATTAAAGCTTTTTATATGCTATAGTCAACATGCATAAACAACCCAATTACACATGTATTAACATCTAACTACCAAAAGGGTCATGAAACCCCCATAGTTGGTTGATGTTATTGAACCCACGAATCCTAATGTGGTTATGTTAAATAAAGGGGCTGAAATACATCAAGCTCTACTAAAATATAATCTAAGAGAAAAGGACATAATTATAGCTAAAAGGTCACTAGTTTAGATCTAGTCACTAGTCTGGTAGTTTTCACTATGTCTATAACTAAGATAATTAATATATTATAAAAGGACCTACCACTCATCCTATCATTCAACCCATGAGGGTTAGGAACCTATCAATTATTTGAATCTTAGAACTAGGGCCCAAATGACTAGCTAGTCTACCTAATATTTACATGATAGAGATGTTAGAGAATGACGAGGTTCCCTTCATAAAAATATTTCATGTGAATACCCTCATTATCACCAAATTATCAACCACATAAAGGAAAGATTTAATTTGTGTGATATTCTTATTAATTATAATCCTATTTAGAGCATTCTCTTAGACCACACTATGATAGGGACATGTCAATTTTCTAGACTTTATAATCCATTGGGTTTGATTCTTATTGAGATGTTAATCATTATAATTTATCCTATATCTAATTGTAATTCACATCATATTATGAGTTATACAACATACAATCATATCATTCCTTCTCCCCTAACCATGACAATGCTTAATGATAATATTTTCACCTTAACAATAAGTACCTTAGAGATTAACATGAGATCTCATAATTATTAAAAAAATTGAAGGACATGCCTTATCTCATATTTATTAAGGGGGTATAGAGATCCACTCACTAAGTTCTTAAGATATATCCCACATATAAAAATAATATAAATAAAATAACCTATGTTTTATTATCAGTAATTCAAGATACATAATTTCATTACTAAAACTTCTACCCCAAAATAAGATTATAACTATTTTGGTCTACTTCACACACTAAAAAATCATCATAACTATGATGACATACTTCTCATACTAAAGATAAACACTATTAGGAAACATTTACATCAATATAGATCTTAGAAGTAAGCCATTTGAGTTATTATAAGCGATTCCTTTCCTTAAATCATACCACAAGAGTCATATTTTCAAGTTTCCATAAAATCTTTCATTTATCCCACATTAGATAAAGACTCAACACTATTTTGAGTCTTGATTTCAAGAAACTCATGGGGGATTAATTAATTTGGTTGATATTCACATGGTTGAGATATAAAAAGACTAAGAATTTTTTCCAAGTGATAGTTCTTCTTACACACATAATCAATGGGTCCTATACTATGATAGGGTTAAGTGTCACCTAGGTGCAAGGGTAGGAATTATTATAATTTCTCCTAAGGTATGATTCATGCCATTTTATTTCAAGTTAGAATTTCAATGTACAAATAATGGAGCTAAATATGAATCCCTATTACTTGACATGATCATTGTAAAATATTTTAGAATTATAAACTTAAGGATCAAAGGTGACTCATATATGGCTACCAACTACGTCTCTAAGGTCTACTAAACTAAAGTTGAACATCTTAAATTTTATAAAACTAATGTGTAAGAAATTTTTATAAGCTTTGAATTTATTTTTATAAATGTAGTCCCTAGGGAAAGCAACCAACTAATTGAACCCATGGCTACTTCATACTCATTATTTGACTCTAATCCTACTTTATTATAGTCTAATTACAAAATCTCAATCAGGATAGAACCTCTTGTTCACAAGAATTCAAGTGATGAAAACATTGTCAATGTTATAAAGGAGACATATCATTAATAATTGACATAAATAAGAATGATGAAGCTATTTTTTATTTTTTTGATATTATGATGACCTCTCATATTACCAATAGAAGATG
This sequence comes from Torreya grandis, assembly GCA_037957365.1. Taxonomy (NCBI): domain Eukaryota; kingdom Viridiplantae; phylum Streptophyta; class Pinopsida; order Cupressales; family Taxaceae; genus Torreya; species Torreya grandis. The sequence continues at coordinate 153,073 of JARHVA010008891.1, read as the reverse complement.
GGTTTCTCCCTCATTTTTTATCCCACATCAACCCTTGGGTATGAATACTATGATTCTTATTTCTAATTTTAGGATTACTTTTCCTTTGATGATGAGCACAAAATTTTAAATGTAGAAGGTGAATATCATAATATTCCCCCAGTCCATGAATTATTTGAGGAGAGAAACTCTCCCTTCACTAAAAAAACCATTGACACTAACATTTGGACTGAGGAGATTCCCATAATTCTCAACCTTGTGTCTTCACTTTTTTGCACATGAATTAGAAGACCACAAACAACTACTCACTAATCTCCCATACATTTTCACCTTCTATTACACTGATAATGATCAACATCAAGCTTAAATTAGTTTGCCACAACCTAATTACTATGTCTAACACAAATATTATTAAACAAAATCTTAGGCTAGTTAATCCTAATGTTGAATTTATGGTAAAATAGTAAGTTATAAATATTTTGAAAGTTAGATTGATCAAACTAGTGGATTATTCCACATGGATGTCCAACATTATCCCCATGGTCAAGAAGAATGGTACTATTAGGTTATGTATATAGTTTAAATATATTAAAAAATGATATCCAAAATATGACTTCCATTTCCCTTACATCAATTTAATTGTTTACACAAAAAAAATATATGAGTTTCTATCACTAATGTATGGCTTCTCAAGATAAAACTAGATCCACATTTTTGATGTAAGATCAGATTAAGACTTCCTTTACTAAATTATGGGATATATTTTGATATCTCATGATGAACTTTGGTCTCAAAAATGTTAGGGAAACATACTTGAGGTAAATTACCCATATATTAATTGATCTTATTCAAAAGATAGTGGAGTTTATTTAGATGATCTTATAGGGAAAACAAGGTGATGAATTGATCACTTAAAGGTTTTACGCAAAATATTGATGAACTTGATCAAATATAGTGTTAAACTTAACCTAAAAAACTATGTGCTCAGAATCACAGGTGAAAAATCCTAGGGTGTATCATCTGCTAGCATGGGATTGATATTTATCTGACCAATATCTGTGTAATCTTGGAAATGATCCTCTATAGATAAATTAGGAATCAAAACATTCCTAGTAAAATTAGGTGTTATTCTATGGTTTATTACTAACCTTACATATACAATCCATCAAATTACTTAATTGATTAAGAATATAAGTGGATTAACTTGGACAAATTATTGTTTAGAGGAATTTGAAGTAGTAAGATGCTTCTTCATGTCTCTTCCCATGCTTATGGTGCTCAAGCTAGATAAACATTTGATACTATACATTGAGGTGACTGAGGTGTCTCTTTCCTCAATGTTAACCTAAGAGGATGATACTATAAATAATGAGACATTTAATTCATCATCTTCACCCTCATAAATTATTATACATGATACACTTAAGTGGAAAAGGAATTCATAGCTATGGTATTCATGATTAAGTGGTTGAAATATTATATTCTTAGTCAAGAAATGAGAGTTTTTGTGAAATCTCAAGCCTTGCATAATTTTATAACCCAACCATCCCTCTGTAGGAAATATGAAAACATCATATCATTCCTAAGTGATTTTTAGTTAACTTACGTCAAAAAAATATATTAATGTATAGAGCATTTCTAGTTGATTGGCTAAATCTCTATTTAAAATCATAGATCCCATTAATAATAATTTCCTACTGAATTGATATACTACATAGATAAACCCAATATTAATTCCTCTCTTTGATACATGAATATCATCAACTACATAATCAACCACTCTTATTCTTAAGGTGCTAATTTGTAGAATAAATTGAATCTTCAAATCATCACATCAAAGTATGTTATTCTATACATAGTTATTTATCATAAAGCCTTTGATGACATGTTACTTAGGTGTGTTAAGCAAGAGGAATCAAAAAGGGTCCTCTTTCATTATCATAGTGGATTTTGTGGGGGACACTTTGGTGACCACATAGAAACTCTTAAAGTCCACATGATGGGATATTTCTTAACCACCTTAGACCATTATGTCATTGAGTATGTGCAAAAAAGTTAGAAATGTCAAAAATTCTCACATGAGACACATATTCCCACTAGCGATTTATATCCCATAGTCACTATATGGCCCTTTTCCACTTGGGGATTAAATTTATTAGGTAATATTTCCCTTAATTCCTTAATTGGTTATCATTTCACTATCATTACCACTATGTATTTCAGTATGGGTATAAGCTCTGTTGTTAATAATTGTCACTAGTTCTATCATTATGAAATTTATTTTGAACCAAATCATTTGTCGATTCAGTGTCCCACATGTCATTATTATTGAGAACACATATCCCTTCAAATACCTTCAGGTTCATTATATTTGTAATAAATTCTATATATCATACCACTTAGACTCTTTGTATTACCTATAAACAAATAACCAAGCTAAAGCCATTAATAAAAAATTGAATTCAATATTGGTCAAAAATATTAGAGATTATAAATGAAATTAATTCATATAAATATATACAACACCTTTAGATTATAGGAAAACTATTAAAATTCCCATAAGGGAAACCCCATACTCACTTAAGTTTGGATATGAATATATTCTACCTTGAGATTTATAGGTACCTAGTTTTCACATATCTCTCTAGGGTCTCCTTGATCATGAAGTGTACAAAAAGGCATGGATAGATGAATTAAAAACTTTAGATGAATGTATAATCATTGTCACAAATAATCATTTTGCATACACTAATCATATGGGTAGATAATACAAAAAAATGTTTATGAGAACCTAATTCATTTAGGATACCTTGTCATTAGGCTTGATATCTTGATATACAATAAGGAAGGAGAAGGTTATAAATTTATAACTAACTAGCTAGGCCCTTAATTAGTGACTTGATATTTAAATAATGTAGCCTATTGGTTATACACTTTAGAGGGAAAGTATTTTGGTGAATCTATTAAAAAATTTCACCTTATATATATATATATATATACATATATATATATATATATATATACATATATATATATATATATATATACATTAATATATATACATATATATATATATATACATATATATATATATATAGATATATATATATATATATACACACACATATATATATATACATACATATATACATACATACATATATATATATAAATATATATATATATATACATACACACACACACACACACACACACACACACACACACACACACACACACACACACACACACACACACACATATCATGTCATGTGACCCTCAGCATATTGACTTTTCCATTATTATAATTTATCTTGCATATCTCATGTTGTGTTTTGGTGATTATTTGGTTGTTAATTCACATAACATATAAATTTTAGAATGAAAATATCATATAATTCCATTCTCACACTATAATATTGTGCCATAGAAAATACACTCTCAAAATCAATAGTACATTAGTTATCTCCTTACTTATTATGAGTCGGGTACCTCTCTTTTCCCTATAGCTTCTTGTAGTACTAAAAAATGTTAGCATATAGCCTAATATATATGATTTTTCATGGTACAGTCTAATATTATATTGCCTTTTAAATCATAAAATTATCAAGAAAAAAATGTAAACTTTACTTGCCTATCTTGTTCTTCAGTGATGAGCCCTTGCATCTTACTAGTTGTATGGGATCAAGACATAGGGGTAAATGTCTTGAAAATATAAAACTATGAATTCCTATGAAAATAAATAGATTATTCAAATACAAAAATATCAAATTTGACATTTATTTCTTTTGATAACTTTCAGTGTTGAGCTCTCACATCTGATTAGTTAAATAGGGTTAGCATTGAGGAGAGATGACCTTACTCACGTACATCTAGTCTTTGGAGATAAGCCCATGTGTCTTCCTATTCACATGAGACTTATTTTATGGGGTCATAAATAAATATAATATCTAAATTATATGTCTTCAAAAATATTGTTTATATGTCTATGCTAAAAAATGTAACTTTATCCCATTTACTAATTCTATCAAGACTAGTTATCTATAGATGAAAAAAACAAAGTTAATGTTTTTTAAGTATATGAATAAGTAAATATTCCCATTTGATAATGAGGATTAGGTCATTTTATTTGTACAAAATTTTGATCTATGATTTTCATTCTTTATCATCTCACATTTATCCTATTCCCCTTTTCATTCCTTACTACAAATTGAAAGCCATGGGTTTTGTAAATGAAATAACTAGGTCATCACTTGAAAAAAATGTTAGAACATTCATAATTAAATATATCTATATCCATCACATTAAATCATCTACATACATTTTTTCTCATATATATAAGAATTATCCATAGCATTATAAAACAACATAGAAGTACATGATATATCGTTCCATGCATAGTAATCTAGAGTACATAAACTGAAAAGCAAAACATGTAAATTAAATCCCATAACACATGATGACAAGTCATCAAAAGGTAATCCAAATGTTTATATATATATATAAATACACACACACACACACACACACACACACACACACACACACACACACACACACACACACCACACACACACACACACACACACACACACACACACATCCAATACAATCACCTTTATAGAGGGAAATTATATCTCAAATGTAAAAAATCTTTTAAGAACATATGATAATGGTATTAATACCATGTCCTCCTCTCATGGGATGGTCTTGATGCATAAGAGTGTTGTGGTTTGTATATCCTATGATTAATCCTATTATAACCACCTTGGGATATTATATATCCATCCCAAAATATCCTATCTATCCTCTCATTAGCAACTCCATATGAGGTTGTCCCTCATATCTTGCAACTAGAATAAGCCCAACATCTACCAAATACCATCACATCTACTAAGGCCTATGATATCTTTTATCTTATATAAAAATTATTATTCTATACCCTCAAATTTATTATTAACATATACACATGGTAGGGTAGAGTGAAGACATTAATATGTCAACCTATTTTGATAGACAATTTAGGATATGCAAGTAGCTCATCTGTATACACATTTTTCCCACCTAAAATTGGTTGATTAGGGTATCTCTAATAATGTCCCTCTATATGGTTAAATTATATTTAATCTAAGAGTAGAATAATAGATAATAGTTCTATTTAAACAAAAATCAAAGAAAAAAATAGCTAAGTAATCAAATCTAAAAATGAAGAATGTAGTAAAAAAATGAAATGTGGAAATTATTAGTTTACCTAGGTCATCCTCATGTTCTTTAAGATCAAATACATAATACATATCCTCATAATCACATACATTATGGTTTTAATATATCTCAATGTACTAATTCTCCTTTCCATCTCTACCTTTTGGTTGTTATAGCTATGCAAGATCTTGTCCTAGTGTGGTAGAGGTGGTGGTGGCATTGCCTACTATTATTGTCCTCTTCCAATTATAGCTACATATTAATTAGGTTACCCCTTCACTATTCATATCTTAATATCCTAGGTAATAGGCACCTCAAACATAAGTGGGTGTGAATCCAACCACCCTATTCCCCATACATTTTCATCTTGTACACATATATACACAACTATCAAAACTAGAAGGTTGATCACATACGACATGAAAAAATACTGCAACTCCCTATCTACTATGTATACCAAAACCTATACAAGTTTATCTAAAACCTAATATCCATAGTATCTACTACAAGATAAACAATATCCTCATCCCACTACCTAAGCATGTCCTTATAGGGTATGTCTATCAAAAATATTCTCAACAAAGTCCTAATGGCCTCGGATAATGCTAAAAAAGGTATCACATTTATCCATCTTGATGCCCTAATTTCACATACATTCCCAGTAGGTACTCCCCTTTAGTAGGGAATCGTCCTATCAAATACCCATCCCATGAAAAGTGTAGGGAAACTGATCAAGAGTGATTCTATTCAAGGCATACAATAAAATTTATTATAGGTATGATCCAATATCTCTTAGACCCATGAGAACCAAACTCTCATATGATCTATCTAGTTGATGATCAAGGACTAGCTATATAGTAACATTTTAGTACCCTTGTACACCACTAGTCTAGAGATAAGGATGCCAATGATCAACTTATTTATATCTAGGATCATTGATATTGAGTATCAAAAAGTCATATTTTATACTTTTCACCCATGTTGAGTGCAACTATGTCTCTAAAATGGCTATCGTAACCCACTACCTCAACCATACTTTTGGCCTCCTGAAAGACCACTAACTGACCTATTGTCACTCTTCTAGTGATCTTATAAATATATATGATATTGATAGTCCACTCTCTTGGAGCTTGAGGGAACATGAAATTGTTAATTTTAAAATCATATTAGGTTATCAAGTAACACAATAACCTGATCGAGGGGGATAATCCCCACTTGTAAAATCCATATAATGTCTACTCAATTGAGAATGGCTAACTCATCTTTTGTCAAAAGAGCCATGACTTGGGGGAGAAACTCTTTCCCTTAGGATCTAATTTAACATATATAGGCCCCTTACAATAATAAAATATCACAATTTAACCCTTGGATAATTTTTATCCTTCAAAGATATGCCTTCTACCCTTTGGTTCCAAAATGACATAACTAACCCTTTTACCCTTTGATTTCAAGTGAGTTATGTAACCATTACAAGTGGTTACAAAATCATCATCAAGAGGTGATTTTTTAACTATCCAGTTTACAAACTACAATGGTTATGGTTTTATCATGATGATTACATAACTAATCATCTATAAATACCAACAATTCTATTCTCGATGTAGTGATTCCATTAGTCATTTGTGTCATTATAGAACCCTACAAAAACACCCAAAATCACACCTAAATTATGAAAATTATTAGAAATACATATTATAACCCCTGAGAAGCATGCCTTAGTTAAAAAATTCAAAATTTTAAAGGATTTATAATGAGTTTTAGACATAATGTCAGAATTGGGGGAAAATAGAAAAATACATAAAAACCTACTTGTCCCTACCTAGCTCTACTTCCAGCTAGTATATTCACCATCCTCATCTCATGCTCTATCCATTTACTATTTTTTTACTCAAATATATCATAAGTATCCTACATATTAAAAAATTATCAAATCAATTAGCACAAAAAAATATGATTTTGGAGAGTTTTGAATTTATTGTGCCCTAAACTAGTCATTTGTATTTTAAGACTTTTAAGTATTATAATAATCTCTTATTTAATAATTGTTTTCATGTTTAAAAGACTTTTTTATTTTAATTTTATGATTCACATTTAAAATCTAACATTTTAATATAATCATTATCCTTTGTAGCATGTTTCTTAATTTTATAGGTACAAGATGGTTTGGCACCATATTTGATCCCCTGACAAGATGATTTACGTAGTATGAGCTTCCCTTCATAAATGGTACATATTATCATCTATGTTTTGATTAAATGACATATTTTACTATTTATTTATATTGCACTTTATTTCCTTATTTTTTAACATGTTGGATATAGTCTCAACTGGCTTCATTGTGCCACTTAGGTAAGTATTTATAATTTCCTATTTCCATTCTACATGCCATTACTTGGGACAACATCCTCATCAGTTCATGACAAGAGATATTCCTAAGGGGGAAATATGTAGACACCTTAAAAATACATGGCGTGATATGTCTAATATGATGTTCAATGATGATCTAGTGATCTCCTAATTCACAATAAAATATGGGTTATCCCTAGCCACCTATCCTTTTTCCCTTCATATTCTTTCTTGGAGTCCCCTTAGTCTATTTTGTTTAAACTCTGTAGTTTTTTATAGGTTAATTTTAAAAAAAAATATATACATGATAGAATCACCATATAACATGATATGAATACCACTCCTAGTTACAAAACCACTACCTATATTTTAGAATCTCCATGGTGGTATTGTAAACTATTATAGTTGTTACATCCTAATAGGGTAGTTATGTTTTAAATTAGTGATGGTTTTTTAACTTCAATCAGTGATTCCATTATGGGAATGATAACCTACATAAATATCTCTTTAAAATGGAAAAATTCTATCACCTTATCCCCATCTTCCAAATTTCACTCTCAAGATTCATTCTTTTTGGCATTTTTGCATGCTTATTTTACATTTCTTGATTTTTCCACCTTGAGTTCACCTCTAAACTAGACCATCTCACTTAAACTCTTGTTTTTATCTATTTTTAAACCTTTCCTAATTTCTAATCCTAGTTAAACTTATAAACTCACTCGTGCAACCTATAGTTCTTTTATATGATTAAGCCAATTTTGGCTTGTTTTGGATATATACATTTGCATTAGATCTTGGAGTTTTTAAGACTTATACATACACATCATTATTAAATTTTATTTGGATATTTACTTTGATCATTTCTTATTGAATACATAGTTATAAGAAATGAGAGTCATTTTTTACAAATAGATCTTTGCATAGTATTCTTAACTAGCCATAATTAGTTGTTCTTTGTTTGGGATTGTGTCTTTCTAATCTTACCCATTTTATCATTATAATTAGATAGTTCTCCTTGGATATATGTTTACTATAGTAATTTATTTGAGTGGAAGATCTAGCACACTGAGGACCACTTTACAAATACACCTATTTCCTCCATCTGGTCTACACCTTGATCAATTTATGTGTCTTTTTTATTATTTTACTTTGTTTGTTTAGTATATTAGATTAATTTATATTCCTTATTTGTAATATAATAAATATTTATTTTGAAAAAGGCAAATTTGATAGGAAAATCAATTCTTATATCTCATGTCTTTGCACAAAAATATTAGTTATCTCCATCACTATTTTTAGATATATAATAGCTTATTTAAATTTAATTATATTTGAATTTAAATCCTAGATAGTTCAAAAAAAAAAAAAACACTTCTAGTTTCAATAACAATTAAACTTCATCTTTCATTTGTACACAAACACACACACACACACTACCAAGTAGAAAACCATAATCAAACCTAGGTAACCAATAGGTGTTGTTTGAATTTTGATTAGCCTTATTTTAGTAAATTAAAAACATTTATTTTATCTTACTAATTCATAAAATCAGAATTTAATTAATCATGTTATTAATAACAAATCATTCAAACCTAGTTTGCATCCATTAAGAAATACCAAAACATAGTCTAACTTGAATTTTCAAAGAGAAATCATAGATGAATTGTAGTATTATTGTTATCATCTATATTTATTGTTTCATTTCATTTCATTTCATAAAATATTAGCTTAAAAAATATACTTATTCTCTTAGAATATGAAAAAATCATGAAAACAATAAAAAATTCATCTAAGTTACATCTAGAAAAGTTATGAAAAAAAAATTCATAGTTAGAGTTGATATCTCCATATTACCTTGCATGAATTGATAATAAATTGAAAAATACAAAAATAAGTTCTTTATTTGTTCATTTTTAGTTTACTTATCACTCTTTACATTCAGTTATTTAATTTTAGCAGGTAGTTAACTTTCACTTTTAATTCAAACATTCATTTAAATAAAATAAATGAAAAATATTTCAAAATCATTACCCAATCATTCAAGCCTCTTATTTTAATCCTTTATTATAAAAACACAAGTCCACTCAAAAAATTAATTACCAAGACAAGCTCATATTCTTACAATTTCCCTAGTCTCCTTTCGATGACACTTATTGAGACACTTAGTCTAATCATAGGTGGTCTTTTCCCTAGGGTGAGATAAAAAGGTTCCATAGTTAATATATTTTTTAAAATTAGTGAAAAATTAATAATCAAGGTAATATGTGCTACACCCATCCCACACCTCATCATTGACACTCTTAGTGCCTTAGAGTAACAATACAAAATTCATGATCTACCAATTATTGCCCTCCCTGAGAATATAAGTCATCAATCTAAAGTAATTCAAGCCAATCTACTTACCTCCAACTCCTTTTATTCTCCTTGGGTCTAGCCTCATCATATATCATTTATGTTTTTGGATGACATTAACTAGGTTTAGTCAACTTTATAAAGTTAATCTCATATAACAAGTCATTGAACCTAACCATCCTCCTTTACATAGTCCTAATATTGATCAGGAGCTTCACCTCCTCATAATATCAGACATCAAATGGCATTAGAGTAATGTTTCTACATAGATAGATGATCTCAATAAGAAATTTTAATTTTTGGATGTCTTTTAGTTGTATCATGATAACCCCTTGCCACCTCCCATTCAAAATACCATTCCACCCAAAAGCTAGCCTAACCCATAGTCCTACCCATATCCCATCAATTACATTAGTTATCTCAGCCTAACCTAAGGAAGTCAAGTATGCATTTTATCATGTGTTAATTCATTTAAACATAATCACCAAACATTCCCATGGTAATAATAAATATATATTGAAATTAATTCCACACATATTACAATATTGACTTCTCTTGAATCTATTACATATTTTTTACTATAGGCCTTAGCAATTTTGATCCCTAGTTCTTTCATGATACTAATGGGAATGATATTACCTAAAACCCCACAATTTCACATATATTTATACAAAAACCAATGATATATGGGAAAGGATATGTAAAAAGAATCTCTATCTAGTTGATCTCAATCAAGTAAGTTCCTATATATTTCATAAAATTCCTCATCAACCTTATCATTGGAATTACATTCATCATTATAGATATATTTTGATTAGTCACCTAAATATTAAAAATATATGTTTCTATTATTAGTAATTATCAATAACTTAATTATAGGGACCTAAAATTTAAATTATATTAATACATAGTCCATATCATATATATTATATGTTGGCATAAGATTGTTTTGGGGTAATATAGTGTCATTGAAATATGAGATATATGGATAAATTGTTTGTCCAATGGAATATTTTTTAGGTGTTTAAGGTGAGTAAATATCCTATGGAGGATCATTAATATTAACATATTTTTATCACTCTTCTCATGATTTTATTTAGATATGTTAGGTTCCTTACCAACACTTATCAATAATGACATCCTCACCTTAGTTCTTGACATATATTTCTCTTGATTTTACAAATTAAGACTAGGTCAATTTATTTTATCGTATGTTATGTTTTATTTTTTAGGTATGGAAAACATACTTCTATCACCTTTGGCCATATATTTAATTGTAAGAGAAGTACTCTTTGAATAGAAAAGTAGCTCCCATTTATGATTTTTTAAGGAGCTTTTGTTAAGGATTTTTCCATTTATTTACCAATATTTGACTTTTTTGGGAGATGAATATCCCTTTTTAGGGTTTTTTTTTTTAAATTTAAAGGTATTAACTTGTAGAAAGGATTTCAAAATGATATATAGAGTGTTTAGGGATTCAAAATAAGTATCTCATTTCTATATAACTTGATTATTTTCCTTGCCTAATTAATTTGGTTGAAGGATAGTTTTTATAAAATTTTTAATCAAATTATTGTCTACATATAATGGGAATCATGTGTAAGATGTAAGTTTAGTATATACTTACATTTTTATAATTTTTTAAAAGTATCCTAGTTTCCCTCTCCTTTAATTTCTAAAATGTGAATAAAATTCTTAATATAGATCTAGTTGTTGGAAAACTTTTGGTTAGACTTTTTTAAATATTAGGATGAAACTTAAATACTAATGTATAATGATAGTGAATTATAATTTACCTATTGATTTAATATTTTAGGGTTTAATTATGTAAAAACTATGCTTAGATTAAAGGGTTGAGATGTCTAAATTAGTTAAATAAATTGAAATTATTAAGTACTAATATATTATGACATTTGTCTTTATTTAAATTTATATAAATAAATAGGCAGAAATATATTATTATCTAAAAATTGATTATCGTAGATGATATAGGTTCTAAAAAACTAAGTTCTAGATAGTTCTAAGTGTCATGAATAAGATTTAGGATTTCTTTTGATCACTAGATAGTAACACTCCATATGGACAATAACAACTTGTTGTTATTGTGTCATAAAAGTGGTACTAGTGTACCATTTATGGTATTGTTCCAATTTTATAAGAGTACTTGAGCCTATGTTTTTAGGTCCTATTCCTATGTGCACAAACCTTGAAGCTATATATTGTGCTTGGAAAACATTATTTAGTGTGCAAACCCTAATCCTCATTGTAAGTATGACATGCATAATAATTATCTGTTCATTAGTATGATAGGGTAGAAATCATAAAAACCTTATTATTAAAATATTAACCTATATATTAATACTCTGAAGAGGGATCAATCCCTATGTAGTTATCCATACCCAAGTGTTTGTTCAATTATAAGTGGTGCTAGTATGATAGTGTCCTTGAGTGCTTTGAATGTGCTTGAGATTTGAAATATTTTTAAATGGCACTTAGGTTTTATATATATGGTAGTATGTAAAAGTATAATATACTAGGGATGAAATACATTTATGTTTTTTAACTTGTCTTTGGTTTGAATGTGATTTTGCATATATTTCCCATCTAGTCAGTAGAGGTCAATTAGACTTATATTTAGAGTTTTATAGCTCATGAAGATAAGAAAATGTGCTTAGGTAAACCTTAGGATGGGTAAACATTTAAAAATTATCTATTGGGATGTGTTATGTCCAAGGAGAATAGTGCCCAGTTGGGGACACTAGTGAAATGTGGTTGTAGTGTACCAAATGTGGCACTAATGCCCACTTGGTAGACTATTGATAAATTTGGGTTGGGATCTAATAATATAATCTTGGGACTATGTTTTGAATAAATATAAGTGAATTTGGTCTACACAATGACTAAAAAAGTGTGTCTAAGGATCTATGATAGTTTTAGGGATAAGCTAGGAATTGGGTAACTCAAGTGACACTCTTACAATCTAACTACCCATTTTGTGTGATTAAATCCCCCCCCCACCCTTTATGTTAGTAATGAAACAATTAAAAATGACTATAATATATATAAAATAAGCATACATATACTTACCTTGGAAGTGAATCCTGTGTAGTTGAGTCTACGTATATGAATCTGGGTTTGTGTATGTGAAACATGATGCAAAGCAATGTCCTAAAATGAAACATGAAAAAATTATTCCTTACTTAAGAGATGATAAAAAGTGAAATACATTATTGAAATAATGTAAATGAGTAAGGATGAGTAAAAATATAGGAAAGGAATGAATACACATCATTGGGTATGTGAACCAATGCATGAACTTGGTAATAACTTGTGTGTGTATGGGTGTACATATCATATCATTGAATAAATTGGAATAATTTGATGCTTGATCAATCATCATATAGGTGGTTTAAGAACTCAATCTAGTTTTTACTCCATTTACCACCATACTTGGTGGATCCTCATCTATGAATAACTTGGATACGACTCTAAGTGTGTCTAACCATCTCATGTGTGTGGCTCAAGAACTCAATTAGGCTAGGACACCATCATTTCCCACCTAAGTGAAGTAGATGCATCTATAAATGAAATGTCCAAAGTGATAAAATTATATAACTAAGTAAATATAATTGTGTATGTTGGATCTATGACCACTCAGGTATATTAGGTAACTCTAAGCCACTCAGGAATTCCAACCACTATAGATAGAATAAGACATGAATATAGTGACAAATTATAATGTGATAGAAAGTGTATAAATCATATATTATGACAAGGAGTTTCACATTCCATCTAATCAACCTATGTGTATTTGAGTATGTGGAAACTATGTGTCATGCACATTCCTCTAATATGGTATCTAAGTACACTAAATCTAAACTGAGTATGTAATAGCTAAATCTACGTAGCTTAATGGAATGTGGGAGTGATAATGCCATGCATGATGCCCCCAAATCTAATAAAATGGTATTAATCTAAGCTAAAATGAGTCTATCTAAGCAAAATCTAAACATAACTGTCAATCTTATGACTATATCTATGTAAATATATATTATACTTGGTGTAATAGTCTAAATGATCTAGACTATCCTAAAGTTGGGACTACTAGATAGTAGTGTCCTATAGTGGATGGTGACACCCTGTGGTGTTAGTTTCCAAATATAGGCACTAATGTCTACTTGGTCTAAAATATGGGTGATCTAAAATATTATTTGATCCTCTATTTTTTCTGTGTCTTCCCTATGTCTAGTTTATGAAACTAAGCCTATGTGCTAAAATTTATCTATGAATAGAAAAATAAGATCCTAATTGATATGACAAACCCCTATTAATTCACCTTATTTTTAGGTTAGTTGTTAAATCTATGTAAGAAATTCCCTCTAAAGAAATAGCTCTATAAAATGTGTTAGATAGAGCATATGCATGATATTTCAATACAATGTATAAACATTACATCAGAATTTAAATGAATTTTAGCATAAGTAAGTAATGTATGATGTTTTTTATAATATATACTTGCACAAGTCTGTCAATATATATTTAATCAATATATACAGTATCAAATCTAAGTAACTACCAAAGGTGATATGGCATGATGTCCATCATAACACCAAAGTATGAAGGTTAGATGCATGAGATCCCTCATGGCATAAAAAATTGGTGTGTGTGTAATAAGAAAATACAAGTGTCATGGTGTAGAAGCATACAATAAATCATACATATAAGCAAATTAGGCACACAAAATATAGGCCAAGGGGACATAATATAAGGGACATGGGCACATGCCACTAATTTTGAGAATGAATACATAAAAAGACATATTCAAATGTTCACACATACAAGCAACAAGGAATTAATATTAGAGCCACATAGAAGGAAATTTTCAAATATTTACAAATATAATTAGGAAATGACACACAAGGGACGTGGCCATATGTGTAAGGCATACAAATAGAGAAGTGGTATAAAGACAAAGAATAATGTCATATTCAAATTCCCTCAAATATGGAAGAAGCATAGGAAACACAATCAATTTTAATCTAGGAAAATTAGAAATAAAAACATATATCACTATGTATTACAAATCTATGTAGATGCTAAGATGCATATATACTGAGTCTAACTAGTAATACATATCCAAAAATCTAAGTAATAATTAAAAATGATCAATATTAAGATAAATCAATGCATAAATTAGAATGTATATTATGTAAAGATAAAACTAGGCTATAGAAACTATGTAGGATATGCCCCCAAGTGGGAGGATGTATTAAATATATAAACCTAGATCGGTGTAAATGCCCCCAATGTGTAGATGATAGCTAGTCTGGATTAGGGTAAGAGACTAGATTCCTATTTGGAATCTACAAGCACTAAACAAGAACAAGTGAAACATATGTGTAAGATAAAATTAATTATATTAGGATAGCTAGCAATATGCAATATCTGGTAAGTAGTATAAATGTAAACATAAAAATTCATATAATCTATAAATTTTGTGTTTTTTAAATATTCAAATGTTTTTTATTGACATTTTATATTATTTTGTGTTTTCTAATTATAATCTATGTATAATCAAATGAAAATAAATTATGTACAAGGAGTGAGAGAGAAAAGGAAAGTATTTACAATGGTAGGAAACATACTAACCAATGAGTCTCATGAGAGACTCAATATTGCAATGACCTATATCAAAAATAGGAATGATAATCTCCCATGTTGTGTGATTTCTATGTTGTAGTTGAATGTTATTATAGTAGGAATATGAGTATTATTCATCATTAGAATCATAATAACCTAGAGTGTTAGAGGGAGTTGCCTCATGCTATGGAGTTGACCTTTCTAAATTATGTTTGGGAATATTGATTGTGATTTTCCCCTTTAAAACTATGATTATCATATACATATGGTGGTGTGTAATCTCATTTGATAGAAATTTTTATTTGAGAATGCTTGATGGTTGAGCATGATTTTGATTCTAAAACTTAATATCTTACTCTTTTTATAATATTTCCTATGTATTTGGGTGTTTTTCCTTCATAAAATATATATGTGACTAATGTGTCTTAGGATGTTCAATAAATCCCAAACCCTATTGACTAATTTTATCAACTACTAAAATAGAAGAAGTGATGCCTTGGGACTTTTTTCCCAAACCTTGACCCTGAGAGTCAAACTATTATAGATATTTCTAACTAAAATTATACCATATTGAATGTTGAGCATCCTTTTTGAGAGGTATATTTACTTGATTTATATGTGCTTTTTGTAATGTTTCTTGATGAAATTGTGTTTTTTAAACCTTTTTTGTTCTGATTTATGTTTTGGTAACTATTTTGTATTGTTTCTAAATTTAAACATTTTTAAATTAATAGATGTACCATTTTATGTTATTTGGATGAAGTGTCATTGTGTGAGTCATTTTTATCCATTATATATTGTATTTTCCTTTTCATTTATAAACATGAATCAATGTGGTGTCCATGAATTCTATGATATGAAAAAATATCTAGATCTCCTCATTGGGTGTAGAGGAGGTAGGTTGATCAACTTAGCTTTAATCATTTTCTTTGGTGTCTCACTAGAACTCTGATTTAAAATTTGAATGATTTTTTAATCACTAGTTGTAGATGTAATTTTTTTTCATTTTGTGTCCTAATATGTAACATTATTTTCCACAAATTAACTAGTTGAAGATGTATAAACTTGTTTTACACTATTGTGCCTTTGATGGATTTATCTTGTAAATTATTTTTCTAATGTTTTAATATTTTAATGTAGTAGTTGATTTTGATTTTTTAAACATATAATTATCTTTCTCATAATTATAATTTGATCACATAGAGTTTCACAAGTGTAAACCCTAATTTTTTCTATTTGAACATGTAAGCACACACCCTATAGGGAAAACATATGAATAGGCTAAGTAAGGGGATTAGTGATAGTGTTATATGAAAATTAATATCATGGAGGAATGATATCATGTAATTATTTATATGGAAATTAGTTATCACCCTCATGGAGATGAGGAGGAGAATGATATTTTTTTGTGTGCATAACATATGACATTGAAGTTTCAAACATAGTTGTTAGATTATGTGTTATATCCTCTATGTGTGTATAGTTTTGATTGTTAGTGGAATTCTATATAGGAGAAAGATAACATGCTCTGAGATATTACATATATTTAAATTGATATAAATCATCATTTATACATAAGCTTATGTCTTTTTTGAGTTCATTTTGAATTAAAGGAAATGAGTATGTAAATGAAAGTATGACTTTGAAACAAAAAGTGATTGATTTATTCTATCATTATGGTTATGATGACACAAATTAGAATATATATGAATCTAAAATCTAAATTTTGGAAATAAAATATGAGTAAAAATAGAAAAGGATACAAACCCTAAGTGTTTCTATGGTTAGGTTTTTTTGAATATACAGTTTCTTTGCACTATTTTAAATTAAATGTAAAATAATTTGAAACCCTAATATGAAATTGATTTAATTTATCTAGGTTGTCTAAAAAATCATAAAATTAGTAGGCATACCTAGAGTATTTTATAAATTTTGATTAATTCAAGATGGGTTTTGAAGTAAAATTTGAATTAAGTTAGGTTCATCAAATCATTTAACCTTTTAGGGTTTAACTATGTAAAACCTATGTTTTGATTAAAGTGTTGAGATGTCTAAAGCAGTTAAATAAATTTAAATAATTAAGTACTGATTTGTTATGGAACTTGACCTTCTTTGACTTTATAAAAATATAAATAAATAGGCATAAATATGGACTTATCTAAAGAGTAACTAATATGAATGATTTGGGTTCTAAAAATTGAGTTTTAGACAGTTTTGAGTGTCATCAATAGGATTATGGGGTCTATTTTCTCACTATATAGTAGCACAGCATATGAATAGTAGTGTCATTTTATTGTAGTGTCCTCAAAGTGGGATAATGTCCCATTTGTGAGATTCTTACTATTTTCTAAGAGCACTTGTGCATGTGTTTTTAGGTCTTATTCCTATGTAAATGAAACCTAGAGATATGTGTTGTGCCTAGAAAACCTATTTTCTTGTACAAACCCTAATCCTCTTTGCAAGTTGGCATGAGAATTAATGATTTTTTCTATTAGGACATGAGATACATCCTTAACACCCTAATGTGAAGTAAGTTGCCTACATTCTAATACTTTGAAGAGGGATCAATCCCAATGTAGTTCTCTCACCTATTGCTTGATTTAAGTGCAAGTGAATGCTAGTATGAGAGTGGACTTGGATTCCTCAAATATGCTTGAGATTTAAAATATGAAAAACTAAGATTAAGGTTATTTTATATGGTAGTAATTATAAGTAGGGTATATATGGAACAAATACCCTAGTTTTTCTTAACTTATATTTGGTTTGAATGTGCTTTTGCATCTATTTCCCATCTAGTCAATAGAGGTCAATTAGACTTGTATTTATAGAGTTATTAAATCATGTCTATAATATAGTTTGCTTATTATAACCTTATGAGGGGCACACCTTTGAAAATTTATCTTTTGGGAAGCATTAGGACTAAGGACAATAGTGCGCAATTGGGGAAACTAGTGTCAGGTGGTTTTAGTGTCTCAAATGTGGCACTAATGTCCACTTAGGACACTATTTAGCAAGTTGGATTGGGATCTAAGAAGATAGTCTTGGGATTATGTTTTGACTAATTATATGTGACTGTGGTCTATACAATTATTTAAAAAGTGTGTCTAAGGCTCTAGGATAGGTCTAGGGCTAAGCTAGGAATAAGGTAACTCAAGTGACAACTCTTAGCATCCAATTAAAATTTTTAGGTAATTACACCTACCTATTTAAATCATTATTTTGATTTTTTATAAAAAATAATAAGTATTTTTAGTTAATAAAATATACCCACTTATTACATTATAATAAGGGGCTTTCCTATTTCATTAATAATAAATATAGTATGTTAATTGAGGAGTTGTAACTTGGATTTTATCTTAGTAGTTACATCATAATCTTAGATATCAATTGATATTAACTAATTTAAAGCATGAGAATAATTTTGACATGATTTTAAGTATGTTCAGACCATATTCAAATAAATTTTTGTATTCCACAAATAATGAGTTTTAAATTAATTTATTTGGTTTATTTAAATGCATTTATATAGACATATAATAAACATACAATTATTGTTGGTTTAGCTAAATTTGTCATTTTAATTAATGATATATCATTTATGAAATAATGGAATACATATTAAAAAAAATATGTAAATAATCTCACACACACACATGTATATATGTATGTATGCTCGCTCTTCTATCTCTATAAATTCTAATGTATAATGATATATACATAGACTTTTATGTAGAATATATATTCATATAAAGGAATATATATGTATGTATGTATATATATATATATATATATATGTATGTGTATATATATATGTATGTATGTGTGTATATATATATATATATATATATATATATATATATGTATATGTATATATATATGTATATATATATATATATATATATATATATATATGTATATATATATATATGTATATATATATGTATATATATAAATGTATATATATATATATATATATGTATATATATATCTATATATTCCTTATCCTTATCCTCAATTTGAGCATGGAAGATTTCATTCCAAAAAATCCCTACTTTGAAACATAAACAATAAATCCAAATTAGAAAACAATAAGAAATCAAAAATGAAAAATAATTGATCATTACTTTAGGGATTTCAATCTAATATTGGAGGTTTGTTTGATCCAAGGAGTGGGATCACTTCTCCACCCTTTGGAGGAGATATATTTTTTATTCTTAGATTTTAAAATTTATTTAAAAAATGATCCCATAAATATTTTGACATTAAATAATTTATGACTCCTAATATAGTATAAAACATCCTACCCATTATATCATAATCATATTTGAGTTATTCACCATAATAACAAATAGGTCAATATTTATTAGTTTGCTCAAACACACATAAGGTGATTTGATATACTTGAATATTTGAATTTAAATATTATCTTACTTTATAGAACTCCATTCAAGACTCATAATATAATTTTTTTATATATTTTAGAAAAAATGACACTTTGTACTATGAAACATTATCACTATAAATATAAAATATGAAAATCACTTTGAGAACCTTATTTATCTAGCGAGGTGTTGGAACATGATCATAAAAATAAAATTATGTAATTGGGATTTTTGGTTAGACTATGGTACTTCATAGTTAATAAATAGATGAAACTATATTGATATACTCATAAGTTGAAGTAATGTCATTGATTTATAAAAATGAAGGCTCTTGTTAATTTTATAAGTTCAAATGCTCATGTTAAATTATCATGTACCAAAATTATGAATACATTTTATTAGGATTAATATTATTTTTTACATGGTATTAGCAACAATTCTCTTCCTTAACATATGAAATTGGATAATTATTAAAACAAGTCTTCTATTCAAAACAAATTTAGTAAATAAGTGTTAATTTTTTTTAAAAAAACCAATGGAAGAATCCCATAATTTGAATAAGATAAATACCCATTGTTAAAATTTACTAAATCTAGATTTACAAACAAATTTTAAATGGATTATAAATAATTGATACATGATAAATCATGTTATTATTGATATTTTAAATTAAAATGGTTGAGATTTAAAAGTCTTTTACAAGCAAATTATTATAACCTTTTCTATCTCATAAAAGTTAGTTTGGAACTGATGTAAAATAAATATATGAAAATGAAATTATCATATTTTATAACTCAAACACCTTTTAATGGATTAAAACATACTATTTCAAAATTCAAAGAATTATACTATTGATTTTTGTAAAAAAAATTAGTTTCATAAGTAGTATTTTAGTGCATTTTTTAGCTCATTAATTTTTTTTAGGAATGTTGGGTGTTTTTATAGAATATTACCATAATAAAATTATCTGATGATACATTTTTAATTTAATTATATTTTAAATTATAATAAAAATTTATTTCTTTCTCTGTGAATTTATTTATTAGTGTTTTTTTATGCATTTTATTAACCTAGAATTGGTGTGAAAAGTTTTTGTTTGAAACTATTGGTTACCGCTATAACTATCTAATGTTTCCCTCACAAAAATATTTTTTAGGTGAATTATTTATGTTTTATTTATTAAAAAATTTGAAAAATGTTTATTAATCATTTATGTTAAATAACTATACATCATTTCGTTTGTATTTTACTAGGCTAAAATTGAAGTAGAAAAGATTATTGTAATTGTCAATTAGTTTTATAAAATTTCTAATGCATATATCTATTAAAAAAACTTGGTTTATGATTTCTATAAATTATTTTAATCATAATAAATATATAAATTATGAGTTTTAATAATTGAGTTAAAACATAGCCTAATTAAATATAGGTTTAGTTTCTCTTTGTTGGAACTAGGGAAGATAGTGTTTATTGTAGAGTTAGATTATGTTATTGTGAGAAAAATTGTTACCTTTATCAAATGTGGGAACTATAAATGATACATAAATAAACATTTAATAATATATTTTTAAGACTTGATAAGATCAAACTATAGATGGGGTAGTTAAAAACTATGATGTTACATACTAGGGTAACTATGCAAGTGAACCTTTTGAGGATGTGCGGTGAAGGTTGGTTACCTTCATATTAAAGATTAACACTATTTTTTACAACATGAAAATTATAGTCATCCCTAATTTATATTATTAATGTGGTCATAAGTAAATATGTATGCAAATTTTTAATTGAACACATGCTCTAATAATTAGCTTTTAGGGTGATTTATCTTGTAATCTAGGCCTACTTTCCTACCATGTTAACTTGATAAGGCATATTTATAATTAATATGTGGACTCTAATAATATAAATAAGTGGTAACCTAAATATGATATAATATTAAATTAATACTAAAAAATGTGTACATAACCTTTATATCATTTGTCATTGATGGAAACCAACTCCTTGAAGTAGATTGACTCTTAGTTATGTGAGATTAAATGCTATTAAAACTCCATAAATAATGACTAAAAAACTTTAAAATTATTTGATAATACTAACCACACTAAATTATATATTGTGAGATGGTTCTTTGTTGACAACACAATTAATTAGGAAGATGCAATTACCTTATTTCTCTCTCACTAAAACCAAGGGAAATTATTAATGCTAAGTTTTAATGAAATAAAATGGTTAAGGTTTTAGTGTTACATGTGTAAATGTTATATAATCTTATTGATTCATGATATTTTTATCCCTTTCCTGGATTAGTTATCTATTTATTTCAAAATGGTGTCTCTAGATGAGAGATTCACTCATTTAATTAGAGAATTGTATTTGATCTATATTCTGAGGAGTAAATATGTAAACTATCCTAGTTAAGTGGGCTGTTAGGTACTAGATATTATGATAAGTTATGGTTATTTTATTTAAAAATATAGATTTATTATTATAATATTTTTCAAATATCACTAATTTATGAATGAAATAAAACAATTATCATTAATCTAAGTCCTAAGTACTATAAACCTTGATACTAAGAATATTATGAGATTTTATTGCTAATCTGTGTGTTGGTTTTAGTAGAGTAACACCTCTCTTGGTTGTGTGTTCCATAGACATGATGTTATTCTAAGAATTTTAACTAATAAATTCTATTATTTCTAGGGTGTGTCAACCCTTTCAAATATAACTTGTATCCTAGGTTTACTAATGATTGACTAATGTGTCAAATGCAATTACAAATTGATTTACCTTGGAGAATGATAAATTGTTTTTTTATAATTGAAATAATGAAAAGGATATATAGATAAAAATGACCTTTTTTATATGGTGTCTTATTTATATCTATTATTTATTCTATATTTTTATAATTTAAACAATGATAAATGGTTGTTAAAATAAGTCATTTTCTTTGTCACAAATTATGGGAACCCACTAGGGTATTAACATATATTAGAGATGTTTTATCTAATTTGTTAGGAAAATAATTTGTGTGTCCAAAAATGCCTCATTTTAAATATAGTATTTAAAAATATATTAAATTAATAAAATAATAAATTTGGTACCTATTATTATTTGCACTTGGTTTTGACAATTATGACCCAAAATCCCCATTTTATTCATGCATAAATTATAATGAAACATGTATATATCAATATTTATTCATGATATAAAATCTAAAAAATTATAGATCATTGAATATTTTAAATTGAAAATTGAAATAATGAATACCCATGAGGGTATAAAAACAATTATTTCATTTATTGAAATCATTTGGATAATTCCATGGGGTGAATATGCCCCAAGGATATGAAACCACTAAAATTATTTGTTATCAATTTTTAATGCCTCAACCATCATTGGATAAGGAGAACTATTAGAATTTGAGAGCCATAAAAACCTTAATTACACTACTATGAATATCATCATAATTATTTTTTCAAACCCTAAGATCAAGTTTGTATGTAAAGGTGGAACCCTAAAATGGGTTTTTATGTCAAGGTAGATAACCAAAAAAGGTTTGTCTAAAAATTTTAAACTATGAACCAACAAAATTAGATGTATTTTAGATCCAATGTTTTCATGTATTACCATCTTTCATTGTCAATTCACAATACAAAAATAGAGAATTCTTCACATGAAAAATAATCTATATATACTTCAAAATGCCATAACATCTACCTCACAGTGTCATATAATGTTCCTTAACCTAATCAATCTATAAAATATGATAAATATGGCCCATTTAAAATAATAAATATTGTCCCATCTCAATCACATAAATTCATATAAAATGTGCTTTTTGTTCTATCATAGCCTAAATATTTAATATAATCAGTCATCTTGATAAATATTCACTCTATCATATACCATCATATATATATATATATATATATATATATATATATATATATATATATATATATATATATATATCTGTGTGTGTGTATGTATGTATGTATATATGTATAAATGTATATGTGTGTGTGTGTATATATGTGTGTGTGTGTGTATGTATATACACACACACACATATATACATATACACACACACATACATATATATACATATACATATATATA
Organism: Torreya grandis; assembly: GCA_037957365.1. Classification (NCBI taxonomy): domain Eukaryota; kingdom Viridiplantae; phylum Streptophyta; class Pinopsida; order Cupressales; family Taxaceae; genus Torreya; species Torreya grandis. The sequence goes on along the minus strand of JARHVA010008891.1, from coordinate 129,050 downwards.
CATATAGATATATATATATATATATATATATATATATACATCTACATATACATATACATACATATATATACATATATATATATATATATATATATACATACATACATACATACATATATATATATATATATATACATATATATATATATACATGCATATATATATATATATACATACATATATATATATATATGTGTGTGTGTGTGTGTGTGTGTGTGTGTCTATATACACACACACACACACACATGTGCACACATGCATGCGCACGCGCAACACACACACACACACACACACACACACACACACACACACACACACACACACACACACACACACACACACACACACATGTGCATGCATGTGCATGTGAATGCACATGTATACACACACATGCATGTGGACACACACACATAGGGGACTTTATATACACACTATATGTGTTATTTTTTATATGAGGGATGAATCCCAAAAATAAATCATCTCAAAATAAAAAATTATGTGCACCATGTGTTACATATAAAAAATGTAATCATGTAAAGTATATATAAATATGATAATAGATGTTATTAATATAAATATTTTATCATTAAATCATGTATGTTACATGTAATCTAATTAAATGGTCATGTAAAGTCATGTCAAGAAGATATATTAATTAGGTACACATAAATAATTGTTACAAAAGTTACATGATATAAATCATGGCATTACATGCAACTGGAATTTCACCTAATTGAAATATAGAAAAAAAGATTAAAAAATCATATATATAACCACACACATGCACAAAATATAATTTTCATGAAACAAATAGTCATGGAATACATGACATGAATTTGAATTGACATAGAAATAACATGGTCATTACTTGGACTAGATGATCCTCTAATACGACATGGAAACAACATGGTCATTACTTGGACTAGATGGTCCTCTAACACATTACTTGACAAAACACACTCATTGAAGTCATATAACATGAGATATAACACACATAAATGATAAAAAAAAAACTATAATTATAATGATTATAAATCACATAAGGACAAATTAATGTTAGTCCATGTAATCAATCAATGTCATCATCTAGTATAGAAAATCAAATTATCCATAAGAAATAACACTCTAGAAAGTATGATAATGAAAAATTTGTGTAACAGTCCACTATGATAAATTGACTACTATATTAATATATTACCTTATAAGTGTGAAAATATGCCTCAATGTACCCATGCCCACAATGTAGGAAGATTTACCTTGGGTTTAAATAATATCAATCATATGTATATCTATGCATCATATGTAACCTAAATGTTCAATATCCCACTCATGGTTTATCATGAAAATATTGTTTGTAGAAAATAGATATGTAATTTACCATGTATATGATAAATAATATCAATCAATAATGTATAATAACAATGCATGGCATGCACTCATTTTAGTTTTTTTTTTAATATTTAAATTTTTATTATAATTTATAATATTTTTTTTTTATTTTTAAATTTTTATGATACGACCCTACTAACCAATGATTCCATCAATGGGATTCTCAAATTTAGATCCTAGATTGATTAGTAAAAATATCATATGACATGGGATCAGAATAACATTTATATATTATTTTTGAATCAAAGAAATGGCATTGCCATATAAAATATACAACATTATCATCCTATTCAACATGGTCATGTATACTCCACATAGTTATATTATCCCTAGTATCATGTGGAATTAATTTTATTCGATGATAATGTTTTTATGTTCACTTTGGAATACACATATAAGATTGTATAACTATCTTATGATATGAAAAACTAGTTAAAATTGACTAAACTTGAATATATCACTGATGTAATGGACATTCAATAATTAGTGTCCAAGGAAGATTGATTAACTATCTCTGCTTTTATTTCATATAATGAACATGTATAATTTTTACAATAGGGTGTTGTGCATGTGGTGGAGTAAATTTATCTATCTGAATGTGGTACTCATATAGAATACTAGAATGATAACCTCTTAGTTTTTACACACACACACACACACACACACACACACACACACAATTACAACATTGATGTATTTAATATTATATTGCATGTATATTGTGTATTCATGGGCATCCTAATAATATGTTGAATGTACCAATATTTTAAAACATTAAAAACCAAGTACAAATAGTCATAGGCCCTACCATAATTGGTAACACAATGCCCTCAAAATAGTTTTATTTCTTTTGATCGAATACTTTTTCATTAATAGTAATACAAATTAGTCATATATATGTATATCAAAGACTAGTGATTAATGTTACAGTGCTAATATTTTTGGTTGACCCATTACCCATAATAATACTATGTATAGTATGGGAGTCAATAAAAACATGTATGAACAAAGTTACATTAGTATAATCAGCATTAATAATATCATGGTCATTAAATGTGATTTAATATATTTTTAATAATGTATATTTAAGTGTAAAAATAATACCATCTATAGGATGAACCTCCTTAGTTATAGAAGCATCATAAGTTTGAAGAGAATGTGTATTTAAAGTCAATGTATTTAATTAATAGTCTAGGTTTTTTATGTTGATTTTTTTAAAATGGATCTAAAAATATTTTAAACTTTGCACTGGATTGTGAAACTAAATAATTCATAGGTGTTTTAACATAATTAAAATCAACAGTATTATTCTTCATTAAATATTTTATCTTATCTCTAAAAGTTTAACATATATTATTAGAATTTCCTAAACATCAATGGTAATCACAATACGTATAATATATTTATATGAATGAAGACACACACACACACACACACACACACACACACACACACACACACACACACACACACACACATTTTGTATATATATTGCTCCTCCTTCTCCTCCATTAGAGGATGAGATATTTCATTCCAAAAAATCCTAACCTAAAAAAAATATAAATACAAATGAGGAATTTATAAGAATTGATCATTACACTAGGTTTTTTAATCCAAAGGTAGAGGTTCATTTGATCCAATGGATAATATCACGTATCTACCTTTAGGAGGAGTTTCATTTTTCATATTTAGATTTATAATTTTTATTAAATAGTGATCCCATAAATACTTTGACAATAAATTTCTTATGGCTCCTCGCATAGTCTAAAAAACCTCACCTATTTTATTAAAATAATATTTAAGATATTTAATTTTATAACAAGTATTTATTTATTTATTATTTTGGTTAAACACATATATGGTGACTTAATATAATTAAAGCTCTAAATTTAAATATTATATTAATTTATATAACTCTATGAAGGGTTCATACTATTGATCATGTATGTCATTCCATAAATGGCTCTTCATACCTACAATATTCCTACTATAACTCTAAAATGTGACAATCACTTTTTGAACCTTCTTTATCTATTGAGTTCATGAAACTTGATTTATAAAACATAAACTATTATAATTAGGATTTTAGGATAGACTATAGTGATTCCTAATATATCAATAGATCAAAATGTCTTGATAGACTTGTAATTTGAAGTGTTCTAATTGATTTATAAAAATAATGTCTCTTGGGAAATTTATAAATTGGAGTGCTCTAGTTAACATATTAAGTAACAATAATAGAAAGTCATAATGATTAGAATTATTATTATTATAAGTAGGCATGATTAATTAAAATGCTTGTAATCATGTAAAATGAAAAATTTGATGACTTAGGCATGGATAATATCACCCAACATATAGGTCCTCTTTCTTGCTCACTCGACCCTTCTTCGCTAAACGTTCACTGATTCCCAGTCACCCATAACTTCTTAGAATTAGCTTTTAGAGACCCAGGTAGCACTCTCAGACCTAGATCCATCCCACTAGGGCTTATACTCCTTGGAAAATAACACCCACTTTGGATAAGAGCACCAAAATTTATGGGTATCCTATTTTTGATGCTATTGTCCAAGTTCATTTTCAAGTCTAACAGTCAGATTCTCTTGATTCCTTATCTTTCCCCTTATTAGCCAAATGCAATCTCATCTAACTCACAATCATTAGTTTCCATATATATTCCATTCAATGTCAATTTAAAAGGGTTGGCACTCATTCACAAGAAAAAATCAAAAATACAAGCAAGTATAATCAAGCATTGTTCCCTATTGTTTGCATGTAGCCTACCAAGACCTATTCAAGCCTATTTAAGCATTCACACTAGTCCTTAGTCATCCAAAGTATATTCTAGTTTTGCATCTAGTTGCATACATCACATAATTGCACCAAGAACTTCAAATGGGAGAAATACATTAGCTTGATCTCTCTTGAGAATATTGATATATAGGTATCATACCCACACACGAGGTGTGAAGTGTGTTTAGCATATCCTTTACACACTAACCTCTTTTCTCTTTCCCAAGTTTGATATACAAGTTTAAATACTAAGAGCTCATAAGGGTTTGGAAGATTAAATCAAACACATAATAAGCTCCACATGGAATCAAGATTTGATATTTCACTACTAGGGTGTTATAGGCCTTTTGAGCAAAACCTAAAAAAATTAGACAACTAAGACAATCATGCTAGAAGTGGACAATAGCTCCAAAAAGGGATAATAGCTCTAAAAATTAGACTATAACACCAAGTAGTAGGGTGTCTTGAGTTTATATCTCTTGTCCAATCTATAAATAATGTGGTGGTTCCTATTTTTGATATTTTGTTGTCCCTACACAACAATTTCTAGATCTTGAATCATTCATTTTGACCTAGAATAAGCTTAGTTTGATTTATCTATATTTCCTGCTATTTTTAGAAAAGATAAAATACTTATCTATTTTTTTATAAATTAGTAGGTTAATAAAAGAATATTTATTTTGTGATTTATATTTACTCAGACCTTTATTTTATTAAGAATTAAACACATAATTCACAAAAAGGATAAAACATTTGGGGAACTTGACTTACATAAAAAAATTTGCATAAAAACCCTAGAAACCCTAGGGTTAATTATTTATGATTTTTTTTAATATTTTATTGATTTTTTCCTAAATTTAAAAATAAAAAAACTACAAATTAATTGAAATATTTTCAATAGATTCATGTAAACCCTATTTTTCACATACTAGGTCTTATTTGTATAGAAACACTTTTAAACCACTAAGAAAAATATACTGTTAATTTTAGAAATATTTTCATATTTTTCCTCAAGTTTTCAAAATTAAAACTACAAATTTTCTATAAATTTTTCAAATTAATACACTAATTTTGGAAAAATTCATTCAAAACCCTAGTTTCATCAAATACATTCTTAGTTATTCTTTAGTACTTTTTGCATAATTTTTTGAATTTTTTTTTAGATATTTAACTGAGAGAAATAAATTTCAAATTCAAAAGTTCATAGTATTTTATAAAATCCCTACTTATATATACTAACTCCTTTTTTCTTGTTGAGGTATTGCCTTACATGTTTTAGAGTCTCATATCCTTTTCATGCATATTCCAGTTCCTTATTTAGATTATATTATATTAATATTTTCTATTATTATCTAAGTTATTTTCCTTATGACAACTAAATTCCTTGCATCTTTTCCCTCATGACAAAGTGCAAGACTTAGTGGCAATCCTCCTAAGTTCACCTAGATTCCTATAAATTGACCATATATCATGGATAAAAAACCAATTCACGATCCAATCATAGATTTTACACATCTAGATTACACTAATTTTAATGAGGATAATTTTGACAAAGAGTAGTATGAAAATAAAAATGATGATGTACACACCGATGCTCATGATACACTACATTAGACTACTAATCCACTTATACCCATTGTCTATAATGAAGTCATACTCAACAAAGATTTGGTTTTACAAAATTTCAAAGAAATACTTAAGGAACATCCCAAAGATCATACACTAATTTTATAATATATCATGGAAATAAAAAAGGCTAAGCAAGTTGAATCTTCCAATTAAAGAGAGTATCCAGTTACAAATGACACTATGGGGGTAACTATGTATCAAGAACCTCCTATAGTATCCCAACCTTATTCTATGCCACCAACTATATATATTACATCCCTTTCTCCTTATGTAATCGTCCTTGTGTAAGAGATAAGATCTCTTTAATCTAAGGTGCAACATCTTGATAAAATTACCACTAGACCTACATAGGCATTCTTTTACACTTTTTCATACCCCATTGGCACATCACATTGCTTCTACACCCTTACCACAAAGATTTATTCAACCCAAGCTTACTCTTTATGATGGTAATGTTGATATAGAGACATATTTGATATCCTTTCATGTAGCATATTTGGACTATGTACCCAATGACTGAATACTTACCAAACTCTTTTAACAAATTCTAAAGGATTCTCTACAATGGTTTTATAGTATACTGAATCGGTCAATCACAACATTCAGTCCTTTAGCAGACATGTTCTTAACACATATTAGTATCAACATTAGTGATAAGGTCTCATATGCATAAATTGCACAATAAAAACAAAGGCCAAATTATCCTCTCATGGATTATGTCTTAGACACAAGACTATTATGGCTAATTTAACTAGCCCTATGGCTAATCAAGAGATACAAGACATCTTCAAACAAAGCCTTCTACCAGCACTACATGAATTCATTATGTTTAAAATATTATCTTACTTCACCAAATTATGTCATACACTTAATGGGAGAGAAGTTAAGTTAATATCAATGTGAAAACTCAAGTATTTAAGTACTCCAACCAGAACAAACAAGAGTAATAGCAAAGTCCCATAGAATTTCAAAATCAATGACAACAAGAATTAGAATCAATGAATAGTTAATGCAGCTTTAGAGTCCCCTCAGTGTGTGGTTTTATCAACAACTTCTCAATGTGCATTTATTAATTTATCAATTTCTCTAGCTAGAGTTCTATAGCAGTTATTGGAATGAAACATCATAAATCTCCCACCTATTCAAGAATCAGATCTATAAAATCCTTTTCCATAGAGATATGATCAGCATGCATTTTTTGATTTTCATAGGGCATTAGGCTACAAAACAAACAAATGCATCAATTTGTGACATAAGATATAGGATTTATTTGATGATAATCTACTTGATGTATGTAATTCAATTGAACCTCCAAAAATAAATCCAACACAAGATAAAGCTTTGAAATTATTTTAAGATCCATTTCCACAACATCCAAAATAAGAGAAAGAGGACACATGAGGTGTTCATCATAGATATCATACACATCCTTCAGCAGTTACATATTAGGCATCTTTAATTGAGGCACATCTTTTGAGGGGTATGATAGGTGTGTATAAGTCCAAAGTTCTAGCCAAGCCTTTGATGTCATTTTTAGATCAGGAGATTGTAGAGGATGATAGAGGTTACAATGCACTTTTTATCATATCATTTATCCATAATCAACCTATTTGTAGTGTACTCATTAACATTATTTCTAGTCTTAATATGTGCACCTTCACATTACTAAAAAATTTAGGTTATTTAGAATAGGATATGACTCAAAATTATATAGTTATTAGTGGTTTCAATGTGCATATTCACACTTCATTAGGTGAGATAGTATTTCCTTTATAGGTTGGTCCTAGACATGTGGCTACACCATTCACTATAGTTCTGAACACAAGAGTTTTTGACATACTAGTAGGTTGACCATGGATTATAAAACTCAAGGTAATACAATCTATAGTTCATATATGCCTAAAGTTCATTCATGATAATTAGGTTATTATAGTCAGTAGAGTTCTTTATGAGTCATGACTATAATAGAGCCATCTACCAGCTTCTAGGCTCCAGATCTAGTTCTTCCACTAGTTTTAGCTTATCTTCCAACTTCTATTCTACTTCCACTTAAGGATCAACCATAGTTATAGAACCCATCACTAGTACGAAGGGTTCATACACTCCCATAGTTCTAGGATTCTAGACAAATTTCAGTTATAGTATTCACACCTAGAGTAGTTACATTGTGGTCTCATCTAGCTACATAGAGAACACATGTTCATAGAGATTCTTATCTTACTTTTAGATTAGTCCCAAAGAGCCCTAAAGTAATATCCACTTATCAAAGTCATAGGGGGACCCCATATTCATCTTCCACTTCAGATATTTTAGAGCAATTACAATGAACATAGATTTTAGCTACCCAATCCTAGACACTCCATCATGCCTCTTGATCATGCACGATCCCATTATTTGACATAGAACACCATGATAAGGAGTCTCATCCAAGACTCATCAGTTAGTATCACTACTTTCCAACATTGATTATACATAAACTTTTTTGCTTGATTGTGCATAGTTCAAATATCTTCAAAAATACAAAAACAATATAAAAATATTTAAAACATCAATTTTTTTTTTATTGTATGCATCATCCATGTTCTACGTTACTAATATGATTATATGACTTAAATTTTATATTTCATGCTATTGTATGTTGATTTTTCTACATTACCATGCTTCACTTGATCTTATTTGAGTGTGTGTAGTGACATCTAACTACTTGATTGCTTTATTCTACCCATAGAGGGGGCATTCTTACTTCTACATTTGAAACATATATTGGTATACATACCCATTTGGGGCATCTTCTACATGACTAAACCATCCAAGTTATGTCATTCCTACACTATGCACTCTGATTTATCAAGCTGATGTACATTACATCATGACTTATATAGAATAATATATTGACATTGTAATATTATCTAGTACTTGTGTTTTTTTTAAGCATATACCTAGTCCTATACTAAACGTGTTTTTCATACTCTCACATTTTATATGATTAGTTAGATGTGCTTGTATCCTTATAGTTACTACATGCTTTCTCTTCTTGCTTAGCATAGCTTCTGTGATTGCATTTTTCCATTCCAGCTTGTCTCTTGCTTGTGCCTTTGGAAATTTTCCAATGTCCTTTTCTTATTTTTCATGTGTGTGCCTTAGGAAATTTTCCAATTTCCTTTGTTTATACTCCTCTTGTTCCTATGGCCTATGTGCCAATTTTTCTTATTTCACTTGTATGTGTATGATACATTTGAACATGCCATCCATGCTTGTTTATAGTTTGATTGACATATGCCCATGTCCCTTATTTGCACATCCCATTGGCCCATCTAGTATGCTTCTTACTTCTTGCTTGTTGCTTTTTTGCTTATTACTTGTCAAATGTGTGTAATACCATGATCCATATAATGTATTTTATTTACTTTTTTGGATTCCATGATGGACATCATGCTCTATCCCTCTAATTAATAACTAATAATTAACCTTTCTTATCCAATTCAATATCATACAAATTATTTCACATTGTTATATCTATTTAGGCATATCCCTGTTGATCTAACAATATCTCAATATAAACATTGTTATATCTTGAAACATATTGTCAAACATCAAATGTTATATCATACATCTTTTCATAATTAACACACTTGTATGACTCTTTTCTTTTAAGGGTAGTCATTGCAGGTTCATCATTCCTACCCTCAGAAGAGGGGGCATCCAACAAGGTATTTATCATAAAGATACAACCTCCTAACAATCAAAGTAGTGGCATTCAAAATAGTCATCATAAAATATAGAGGGTAAACCACTCAAATCAAAGCAAGAAAACAATAGTCTCAGATCAACAGTTAGTTTTCACATTAGATAGTAGTGTTAGAAATGGATAGTAGCACCAAAAATTGACATTAGCACCGAAAATGGGACATTAGCATCAAAAATAGGGGTGTCCATAGTTTGGTGATTTTGTCTAGGTAGGAAAACACTTAGGGTTTATAGAAATAGGATAAAATTTTAGTTCAAGAATAATTTTTGTACTTCCAAATCAGGTAGATTCAATAGTTTTAGTATTGTTTTCTTAAATACAAGGGTTATCATGTCTGACATGATGGTTTTCACTTTCAATTTAGATAAGGTAGTTGGCATAATTTCTAGATCACAATCCATGTTCCAAACATCAGTGATTGGGGGTAATGTGCATGACACATTGATCTTCTCTTATTTTTGAGTTTAGTTTATTCTAAGGATTCTTAGTAGTTGCATGCCTTACTCCATCTACAAGTGGTTGGCATCATATTTGAGTTAAAATTAATTACAAGTTTAGCTTTTTGAGTACCCAAGTTCTCAAGCTGGCTTTCATATAAGCCTACTACATTAATTTTGGAATAGTTTTCATATAATCCTAATATCCATCTTTTGAAATGGCCAAGAGTGGCCTAGTTTCTAGCACACATTCAACTATCCATGCCATAGTGCCATATTTCTAGCATATTCTTGGTCTCAATGATCCATCCCATATGACATCTATTTTATATTGATATGACTTCATGGCTTCACTTCATAGGGAAATGATGGAGCCAAAGGGCCAACCTTTGTATTCTTAATCCACATATTTAGAGGGATTAGACACATAGTCTAGACATCAATTATCACACACATGATTTGTTAACTTTACTTAATTAGTGATGATGGAGCCAAAGGGATAGCCTTTGAAATTTTAAGCCACATTTTAGGGAATTGATTACTCATCTCTATTCACAATATTACTCTTGATTTAGTACATACCATAATCTATCATCATAATAGGATTTGTATTAGTTCACGTACCCATTAAGGTGTATTCATTCCTCTCACTTTTTCTACTCAGATTTAGTGCATTCTTGTTTTAGATATAGTGTATCTAGTAAGAACTAATCTACTTCATGTTTTTATTTATAGATTCACACATCATAACATGCTCTCCCTACACACATCTAGCATCACATAGCTTCATGAGCTTTTCCCTTATAGGTGAGTTTAGGTATACTTTCTATTTTTCCTTTATCTTAATATTTCACTTTGTTGCATCAATAGAATAAAAGGGGGCAAATGTAATCATATAAAATGCAAAATTAGATGACTTAGGCATGGCTAATAGTACTCAACCTATAGGTCCTCTTTCTTGCTTACTCAACCCTTCTCAACTAGACTTTTATTGATTCTCAATCACCCATAGCTTCCTAGACTTAGCTTTTGGAGACCCAAGTAGCACTCTCAGACCCCAATCCATCCCCCTAAGGCTCATAATCCTTGGATAATAGCACCCAATTTAGATAGGAACACTATAATTTAGTGGTGTCTTATTTTTGATGTTATTATCCAAGTTCATTTTCACCTTTAATGGTCAGATTCTCCCAATTATTTATCATTTCCCCTGTTGGCCTAATACAAGATCATTTAACCCAAAATAATTAGTTTCCCTATTAAATTCCATTCAATGTCCATTTATAAGGGTCGACACTCATTAACAATAAAATAACAAGAATACAAGTATACTCAAGTACTCTTCCCTATGCTTTGTTTATAGCCTTCCAAGACCAATTCAAGCCTATTCAAGCATTCATAACAGTCTCTAGTCATCCAAAGTACATTATAGTTTCATATCTAGTTGTAGACATAACATAATTACACCAAGAATTTCAAATGGGAGAACTACATTAGCTTGATCCCTCTTCAAAGTATTGGTATGTAGGCAGCATGCCCACACATGGGGTGTGAAGTCTAACATATCCTTTACACACTAACCCCTTCTCTCTTTTCTAAGTTTTTGTACAAGTTTGAATACCAAGAGCTCATAAGGGTTTAGAATATTGAATCAAACACATAAAATTTTCCACATAAAATTAGACTTCAATATTTCACTACTAGGCTGTTATAAACCTGTCGAGCAAAACCCAAAAAAACTAGACTACTAGGACAACAACACCAGAAGTGGACAAAATATCTAAAAAGGGACAATAACTCTAAAAATTAGAATACAATTCCAAGTAGTAGGGTGTCCTATGTTTGGAACTCCTATCTAGTCTAAAAAAAAGTGTTGGGTCCTATTTATGACAATCTTCTATCCCTACACAATAATTTCTAGATCTTGAATCATTTGTTTAGATAAAAAATAAGCTAAGTTTGATTTCTCTATATTTCCTTCTATTTTTAGAAAAGATAAAATACATATCTATTTTTTAAAAATTAATAGGTTAATAAAAGAATATTTATTTATTGATTTACATTTACTCAGACCTTTATTTACTTAGGAATTAAATAAATAATTCCTAAAAAGGATCAAACAATTCTCTTCTTTAACCTGGTAAAATGGCTAATTATTCAAACAAGTCTTTTGGTCCCAATACAATTTATTAAATAAGTGTAAATTTTATTTTTTAAGGACTAATAGAAGAAACCTAAATTTTGAATAAAATAAATAACCATTATTTAAATTTACTAAATATATAATTTTAAATAAATTTTACATGTTTTAGAAATAATGGATCAATGATTGAATGTTTTTGTTACCAATAACTATATTTAAAATGGGTTAGATTCAAAAGTCTTTTTTACAAGCAATTTATCAGGGCCTTTTCTATCTCATAAAAGTTAATTGGGAACTTATGTAAAATAAATATACAATTTTTTTAATCAAATTTGATAATTTAAACACTTTTTCGATGGATTAAAATTACCATTCAATAGTCATATAGTTTTATTACTAATTCTTAAAATTAAAACTGGTTAGTTTCATATGTAGTTTTATAGTCCAGTTTTTGCAAAATTACATTCATTGAGGAATGCCAGGTGTTTTTATAGCATAGTAACATAAAAAACTTATATAACTCTATATTTTAAATTTAATTATCTTAAAAATTATAATCAAACTTTTATTATAATTCATTGTTTTTTTTTTAATTCATTTAATGACATTTTTTTACTCATTTTGTTAACTTGGAATTGGTATTAAAAATGTTTGTTTGAAACTATTTTTTGCCTATGGAACTATCTAGTGTTTCCTTCATAGATAAAATGTGTAGGTAACTTATTTATGTTTTATTTAGTATTAAAAGTGAAGGCTAATTTTAAAATATATATATTAATAATGTTTTGTGAATGTAGATACTTAAATCTTGATTTATATGTTAAACCAATCTTGTATACTTGATAAATATATCTTAAGGATCTATCCTTTAGTTTGAAATTCCTTGTAGCCAAAAGGATTGCACTCACTACATAACTAGGTCTAATTACTTATTTATTAGTCTAACCTTGATTATTTTGATTATCTAGATCATTTGTAATCATATAATGCCTAAAATTTGATAAATATTCATCACTATCAATTACAGAACCTCAACAACTTTATTCAATTCTAGATAGTTATGTTCAAGGTAGAATATTAGCATTAATGTTACTATCCCTACTCCAATCTAAGTTTTCATACTTTACAAACACTCAAATTTTTAAATATTTTAATGTGTATGGGTTGGCTTAAGAATGTCATTTACCCTTCTATGAGGATTATTTCAAAATAACTAGTATAAATAGAAGTCAAATCCAATTCATTTGGACCATCTAGAAAATAATAAGTAAGAACCTATTCAAGCTCAATCAATTAATTTTAAAAATAAGCTATTATTATATATTATATCTATGTGTTTATAAATCATAAGATAAATCATATTACATGTATAAATTACTCAAAAATAAACCAATGAGCCATATTTATCAATTTATAAGTTATATTTCTACATGCATATTTACATAGTATATTTCACCCTTATGTACACACATTCCCACACATAGGTTATAAATACATAAGTTTTAGTCCCTCCTTTGAGTATTGGACATGTAAGCATTGTTCATTGATATAGGGATCACTAAGGTCAACTCAACACTATGAGCCCACTAACATATTTTTGGCAAGGTGCCCTAACCTAAGGTGCAGGGATAAGGTGTGAGATATAAACAAAACACAAATATTATGCATGAGTTATATATAAATCAAACAAAAGGTTACATAAAACCTATAAATACCTAAGCATTCACATGTTGATATAATTAAGATTATTTATAGTAAATTTGTACCAATATTTAGACAATAGTATTGATGTAACTATCTACAAGTTGATGCAAGTGTCTAGGCAGCATGAGAGAATATTTCCAAATTCTAAAGACTAGTTCATGAACATCAAACAACCTATTCCCACACTTGAACATATTAGATATGTCTTCACATCATTACATAAGCTAAGTATTGTTACTTCTTCATGATTCTATAGTCAAAATATTTTTTTAGATTGTACTTTTTATATTTAGTATTTTTAATAATTCAACATTATAATTGAATATCATAAAATGAATTATTTAATCAACATGTTTTTGAGGAATATTATTTTATTCCTCATAAACCTTAATTTAAAAAAAATGGTTAAACATTTGGTGAACCTAACCTCTAATTCTTCCATGTAAACCCTAACTTTCTCTATAGTTTTAAGACTCCTAAGATATTTATTTATTTTTTAAATTTATATTTGCTATATTGTTTACATGAAACCTAAGCATAATCCTAGATTAGGCGGTGTTCCCATTAAATATCTTGAGATACCCCTTGTGAAACTTAAAATGTCTCAGTCTAATATCATGTTAAATTCTCCTAATAATGAGAGTGAAAATAATGATAATGATCCACATACTAAAAAAATATTATAAAAGATATATATGCTCATGAAGATAATGAAACACAAAAATATAATGGAAATGAACAAGTATATCATGAACAATTTAATTATATTGAATTATTGCATGATGTCATGAAAATCATGAAGATATTCATAATATCTTTCATATTATGTTAGACACTACAAAAATTAAGAGCATAGATGAACAACCATTTGCATCTATTGATCATGTTATTAGAGTTATGGGTCATCCCCATATTATTGTTTCTCTCGTATTGATAATAAAATTAGATACTACATTTAGTAGGGGAATGTGTTATGTGTTCAAACCATTATTTTTTGAAAAAAATCAACTATCAATACATCTTACATGGGAACCATTTATACTTTAACCCAATCATTGGTTTCAATTTTATTTCAACACAAGTGTTTACATCCCCTTTGGTGACTTATAAAAATTAAAATATTAGCGGTAAAAATGTGTAATATCTTGTAAAAACTATAAAAAAATTTCAATTTAAGGTTAAAACATTGAGAAAAATTATATGAAATCATCCCATGCTATCGATTCATAATATTTATTGCATAACTATATTACACATAGTATATATTTGTACATATTTGATATTTTTATGCATAATCACTTGATATTATTCTAATGACAAAATTTTGACCAAATTATTTACAAGAAGATTAAAATACTATACTTTGAGATGGTTATATGATCTACCAATAAAATTAATAAGATCATTTAAATACATAACTGGTAAATTTTTAGCATAGTTTTTCAATCAACATTACAGAAAAAGATGTCATATGCAAAAATTTACAAGATCAATCAAGGAATTAATGAACTAATTAATGAATATGTCTTAATATATAAGACAATGTTGGACAAAATTAAAAATCCAATGGCATATAAATAACTTCAAGACATATTACTTACTCCTTTACATGAGTCTATTATTTTCAAAAAATTAAAATATTTTGATGACTTATGCCATATTGTTAGAGATAGGTAAATGAATATTATTGAATTAAAAATTATTAAGTATGTAGCTAATACAGATGCTACATCCACTAACAAGTTTCATATCAAACCAAGTTACAAGGTAAAACCTACTAAGGTTAAAAAGGGCACAACAACATTAATTTATATAGTGTCACAAAAACTAATAGGATCAACTTATCTAATGCACCTAAGCTACAAGTTAAATGATTACCTAATCCTCCAGATTTGTTACTTCCAAAGTTGGCAGAATGTCATCTCATATCTCTCCCTCCTCCTATGGTGGTTGATATGAGTTTATCTTTATAAAAAATATATGATGTTAATTATTATTATTATTATTATTATTAGTATTATTATTATTATTATTATTATTATTATTATTATCATCATCTTCATCATCATCATCATCATCATAAATGTGTGGGGAATTCCAAAAATAAATGTTATAAACTAAAGCATAAGATACAAGACCTTATTGATAGTGATAAACTTACCTTTCAGGATCACAAACTAATGATCATCACAAATAAAATATATTCAACAATCTAGTATAATATCATTCTAAGATAACTTTAGAAGTGCAAATGGGATATCATGCACATCCTCCTCTATCCCATTATGGTCACACATTATATGTGATTATTGGTGCATTTATAAATGATAAATATTGTGGTACTGATAACTTCTATTTCATTTTATGATAGTGATATTGCGGATGATGACTTAGATCTTCATTATTTATTTATCATGACATATATTGATCATTATCCTATACATAGTGTTATTATTGACATTTTTTCTAGTCATAATGCTATGTACCTAGGGATATGATATATTGATGTATATGAGTTGATGGAGATGCCAACATGTGGCACACATCCCCTTAGTTAGTTATATGGGTACAATATATTAGGATAATGGAGTAACTTATGGAATTAGTATATTGGGTAATGGTCAGTCTACATTGGGATTAGGAGGTTACCCATCCATGGGTTAGATAGATGTGTATATATAGGAGATGATTATCTTGGTAAAGATATCAAGTAAGCATTGAGTCTTCTATTGTAAGAGGATATTGGAGGTTGTCCCCTTGAAGAGACATTGTGGAGTTATTCCTTCCTAAAGGAGTATTATATGGTTTTGCCCTACCTTAAGGGTATTTTTGCATATATTGAATATCAATATATCATATCCCTAGGTACATAGCACATAATTTATGTACCATGACATTATTCAAACATTTAAGACACACACAAGATGCTTTAATCCCTTAACTAAAATGATCAAATTATTTGATGGGAATATAAAACATGTTTTTGGTGTTATTAATTTACCTCTTCAAGTTGGTTCTACACATATGACCACTAATTGTTTAGATATACCACATATGAGAGTCTTAAATATGTTATTAGGATGTCCGTGGATACATAAGATCCATGTAGTACCTTCCATAGTGCATGGTTTTCTTAAGTGTATTCATTCCAACAAGGTAATTATTGTTTATAGGATTTTATATGAGCATCCTTTAAAATATACAATGTTTGTTCCATAACAATTGATTATCTAACCTACTAAATTTAATCATGTGAAAAAGGGTAAGAAATAGGAAATAATTTTTCCTAATTTCCCTATATTTGAGAGGCCTTTACATCAGAGATCTAAAATAGATTATTAAAGATACTCATTCACACTTCCATAGCCTACCCATTTACCTACATCAAAACACCATTTTTAAAAATGGGTAACAAGATCCATTATCACATACAGGAAATAAAAAATAAAAAATAGTGGGTTAAATAAAATCATAAAACTTATATTAATAATTCATAACCTCAGAGTCCTATGATAAATACATATATCATTACATATTTTACATATGTAGATTTTACGCATATACATGATCTTTAGTAGCATGACCAATTTATTATATCACATTCAGAGTAGAGAGCACCATATGAGCATTACTTATATGGGATCATCAAATAAAACATTATAGTTCATAAAAATAAAGAAAATTCCAAAAAATATATATATATTAAAGAAAATATAAAAACATTTAAATAATTCAAAAATATCATATAATTTATATACACACATATATTTAATGGTGTGTTTGATAAAATCATACATTAGACACATGATACCTAAAGCATGTAGATTTTGTATCTTTCCTCTTCTAGCATGATACACTACATTAGGGGAATCTTGTTTCTATACCATCATGGTTAACACAAGTTCTATTATTTTGTGATAATTTTCCATTATATTACTCAACTTATATATCTTACACATTTTTATGCTCATTTTATCTTACATTCTATATTTGATATGATATTCTACATGGAATTTTGATAACACATGTATGTAGGGACTAGTATGACATGCTTATACTAGTTTCTTATCTCTTATTACTTAATCTATTTACATTATCTAACTTGAATCTAATTTTTGTTTACTTATTTGTATTCCTTGTATATCACTTGAAAATGTTCCTTTATTTTATAGTGATAGTGACTTGAATGTTGCTTGTTTAATTGTTGTGTGTAAATTTTCATGTCTTACACTTGAGTGTGTGGCATTTAAACATTACCCTTATTTTAAGTATCCTTGGACCCATTTTTGGTGTGACATTTGAGTACTCTTATGTGTGATTGATATATCTTTAATATCATTATATTTTAGACATTATCATGATTCACATCATGTATCTTAAGGATTATTATGTATACATATTGTGATATTCATTGATATATCTACTTCAACATGAAACTGCTATATGTTTAATTACTACATGATTCACGGACATAATTTTCTTATCCTTTTGAGATAACGTGATTATCACTTTTACAATCCTCTCACCTCAAAATGGGGACATATAAATTGGGGAATGTATTATAATAAATGACTAGACATACATATGATTGATAAAATGAGAATAATTTGATTTAGTTTACATGATTCAAATATACATTTTGGGATAAAATTCTATGCATTTGGCATAGAATTGGGACTTATGTTTTCACATTTTTGATATATATTATATACATTTTACCAAGTAGATGTTATATTATGACATATGCTTCAAATTGATACATATTCAAGGTGCACATGTACCAAACTACATAAACACTTTTATATTATACACATATATATGCATTGACCTTACAAAGATGCATTGTTTGAGATTCTACATTTTGTAATAATTGGATATTTTTTTAAAGTGTGATAGATATTTTTCACCCTTGATAGACTTGTCACTACAATTTTATTATTTTGGGATAATATTATTACACCATGCTATGTTAATATATTAACATATCTCATGCTCTTCATTTTTAATTGCATTCCTTAGTTAATTATTGTGTTTGGATGACTTGTTAAGATGCAAGGGTGGGATGAATGGGTGTGAACCCCCCATTAAATCTATATATATGGATGAGTGTGGCTCACTCAAATAATAATATTTATGAATTGTATAATATCTTAAGTATTTTTAGGTTTCCCCTCAAAGTGGCTTAAATATATTTTTCTATATTTTAGTTATCTTGTGATTTATTACTTATATTCTAAATAAAGTTCATTATGAGTGATATCAAAGTAATGATTTGGGAAATGAAATTATTTTCACTATAGATATCAAATTAGTGTGATTTTTTCCAAAAAAAAATTTACATAGAGTGTATAATATAAGGAGTATACATTAAATATTTATATACCTTAAGATCTATTTTGAGGGAGTTATTTAATTTTAACTATTTCCATAAAATATCTCTATAGTTTTTTTTTTTTTTGAATTTTATAGATTTATTTAATTTATGGAAATCACATAAAATATATCATAGGTCCATTCTCTTTTTTTTATGGATTTAGGCTGAAACAATTATGACATTTCTTTGTCAAAGTTAGGTCAATGGTAGAAATCAGGGTGGATATTGGAAAGGTTGTTTATGGCAGGACCACAGACTAGGGGTAGGGGAAAGTGTGGTAAAAATATAAGGAAAAATATTGGAAATGAAGATATGGAGTTAGAAGGTAGATATATGGTTACAATATTTTCTACAACTGATCATAAACTGAGTCAACTAAAGTATGATATATAAGGTGCAAAAACTAGTATACAAGGGTTGTAATCAAAGATGATGAGTAGAGTAGATCAAATCAATCAACATTAGATGATCTCTTAAACAACATTGGTAAAAATATGAATGTTTTTAAACATCCTCAAAATCAACCAAAAATCATTAATACTCAGTGCAATCAAGGTGGATCTTTGGGTCCAAATATCTCATAACCCAACTTGGGTAGATCTTCAAGCCACTCCCAAATAAATCCAAATCCATCACATATAAGAAACATGACTCCAAAAGTTGAAATGTGAAAGTTTGATGTGAAGTAAAACCTTACATAGATAAACTAAATGGAGAATTATTTTGATGTATATCAAATATCATGTGGACAAAACATGTTTATGGAATCCTTGCATTTGGAGCCAAAGTATTTTATTTGGTACCGACAGATTTACACTCTGAAGAAAATGGCATTACTATCACTTTGTCAATGTTCCCAGATGAGATAAAAATTCACTACATCATAGTGTAATATATAATTACTTTATCCAATTAGTAAATCTATGAAAATTATGTTTATTCAAAGATTATATTCAATAATTTCATAACTTATCTTTGAGGGTGGATGATATCTTCTTGGGTGGTCTTAAGGATAAAATATAGATGGATGTTTGAATGTTTAATCCAAGCACTGTATTTGAATCCATAGAATTTTAACTCAATTTCAAAGAAAGAGATATGGTCAAATGAAATTATTTCATTAGAAACAAAGATAATTTTGGTCCAACACAAACCTTCTCTTAGCCTACAAGATTGACTCCTCACCAAATTTAAGAGAAACACTCTAAAGGATTATGTTTCAATTATGATAGCAAATTAAGAAAAGGTCATAAGTGTGATTAGAATAATTTATTCTACATTGAAGGGGTCAATAATGAATAAGATGATGAAACAAAATATGGTGAAGAGGATGAAGTTCCTCTATTAGATTCAAAAGATTCCTAACCCATTATTTCATGCCATGCACTTTCTAGTATTATCACTCCCCAAACTCTCAAAGTTATGGGATACCTAAACAAAAAAAAGTTGACATTATCAATTGAATTTGGGAGTACACAAACTTAAATCAATAAAAAACTAGTAGCATGATTGAATTATTTTATTTACCCTTTATATTTTAAAGTCATGATTATAGATTAGGGTATGGTCTATTATTATGGTAAATTTTATAATATCAAAGTGGCCATGGGAGACTATAATCTTAATTTTCCTATGTTTATTATTCCTATAGGTGGAGTAGATATTGTGTTAGGATTCCAATGGCTCATAGACTTAGGTAAGCTTGAGATCAATTTATAAGATCTCTTCATGCACTTTCATTCTAAAGGAAAGACCCATGAATTAAGGGGAGTACATGCAAAATCTCCATAGTCAATTAGTTCTCATAAAATGTAGAAGATTATTCATAAAGGGGATAATGTATTTGTTTCAAGGTTATGTTCCATATAATTTCAACCATCAAAGATCTCTACACATCTCAATATCTAAAAAATTATTGATGATCACTCAATAATTTTTGAAGAAATGTTAAAAGTATTGCCATCAAGTTGAGATCATGATAGTTCCATTAAAATTATTCCAATTAGTAAACCACCCAACATTCACCCTTATAAATACCTATATGACCATAATAGTGAAATTGAAAAAATTGTACTTGAGATGTTGGAGGTTGGTACCATCAGATATAGACAAAGTGCATTCTATTGGAAATATTGTCATTAATGTTAAAGGTCTAGTATTATTGGTGATAAAGTCCTCCTTGCATTTAATTGTGTTTTTAATATTCATATCTTGGATAATGTGTGTTAATATTTATATAATATTAATGAATATATTTTCGGTTGCAATAAGTCAAAAGAGGGCCCATGGAGAAGTCAAGGAGTCATGGGAATGGGATGCATTATCTCATGAAGAATCATCTTAAGGAATTATAAGAGTCACCGTGTGAAGACAAAAGAGAGTATGGTGAATTTTTACATGAAGGGACACTTTGAAGAATATTAAAAGTCACCAATATAAAGACAAAAGAGGAAAGGATGATTTTCCTTATAAAGGGTCATCATATGACTTTTCAAATGCAAGGATATGAAGGGTCAAGCAAGTTTGGTTCCATTTTCCATGAGGATTGAAGGGTCATAAAGGGTGAATGCCAAAGGTCATTTGGAAAGATATAAATAAAGTCTTGAGAAGTTATTTGTAACATGCAAGAGAGTGAATGGTTTGTATTTGTTTTTGAAGAGAGAAAAGTAGGAGATATTGTAGAGTTCTATAATTTGTTGAGTAAGCAAAACTAATAGATAGTTGTGTTTTATATACACAAGAGGGGTTGGTGCTCCTGTGTGTTGGTACTAATAAATATTTGCAAGGGGTTGGTTCTCCTATGGGTTAGTTCTCATAAATAGTTTCTATGTTGGTGGTCGGTAAAGGGGTTGGTGCTCCTGCAAGTTGGTACTTGTGAACTTTGTATTTTGAGTTGGTACTCATTCATATACTTGAGATTTTTCTCCATGGTTTTTCCCACTTTGGGTTTCCACATAAAAAAATTCTCTCTCTCTCTCTCTCTCTCTCTCTCTCTCTCTCTCTCTCTCTCTCTCTCTCTCTCTCTCTCTCTCTCTCTCTCTCTCTCTCTCTCTCTCTCTCTCTCTCTCTCTCACACACACACACACACACACACACACACACACACACACATGTGGTGCATATCACTTTTTCAATTTTATTTCATATCTTTAATGTGTGATTAAGTGGTTAAAGAAAATAAATAATATTAAGCAAAAGATATATAATATATTGATTCACCCGCTCTCTTAGTATATTTCATGCTTAATAATTGGTATCAGAGCAGGTTCCTTTTGAAAAAAATTTACAGTTTGAAGGTAGATTGGGAAAGTATAATGGCTAGATCACATGAAGGATCTTCTAAAAATAGGGCACTTTTTTATTATGGGATGAATTATGTTTCTTGGAGCATAAGGATGAAGACTTATTTGATAGCCCTTGGATTCAACATTTGGCAAGTAGTGGTGGAGGAATATGAAGAGCCATAAACACTTGTAACTACTCTAGTAGAAAATAAGGCAAGTGAAAATAATGATAAAGCTTTAAATGTTATTTTGTTTGGTTTATGTGAACTAGAATTTGTTAAATTTATGTAATGTAAATCTACTCATGAAACTTACAGTAAAACATGATAATATTTACAAAGTTGATGGAAGGTTCAACAAGCTAAGCTTTAGACTTTTAGAAGATATTTTGAGAGTTTAAAGATGGAAGAAGAAGAAAATATAGCAGGTTATCTTTTGTGGGTTGATTAAATAGTTAATCAGATTCAAGATCTTATAGAAAAGTTATAGCAATTATTGTGGTTCAAATTTTTTTGAGATCTCTACCATTGATATTTGATGCAAAAGTTTCAGCAATTTAAGAAATGAAGAATTTAGCCAAGCTAAAGATGGATGAGCTACATAGTATTCTTATGGCATATGAGATGTGGACCAAACAAAAGAAATCCTCAAAGAGAGAATCTACCTTTAAGACATCAAAGAAATATAAGGCTAAGATTCAAGAATCAAGTGACAGTTCTAGTGATGATAAAGATGATAATGGAGCTCTATTCATTCACAATCCAAAAAAGGGCACAGGTAAATATCAAGGAAAATTACCTTTTAAATGTTTTAATTATGGAATGATTGGACATTTTATAGCTAAGTGCCTAGATAATGGGTAATGCTAAAAATGAAGAAGGAAAGTCTACATACAAGAAGAATTTCAAAGGAAAATTCAAGAAGGGATTTGAGAAGAAGAGTTTGTATTCTAAATATCCTAGCTTAGTCGAAGATAGAGGAGTTAGTAATTCAAAATAAAAAGAGATTATACTCATGTCCATACATGAAGATGCCTTTGCAAACAAAATTACAGATGATTAAGAAGAAGAACAAGATGAATCCAAAGTTAATTTGGAAGGAGAACTCATTGGTGCCTTAGAATAGTTAAAATCTCTTGAGAAGAAGAATTAAATATTAAAGCTCCAAATCAAGAAAAATTAAAAGGAGTCAAAGGAAACAATTGAAGATCTACAAGCACACTTTGAATAAGCCAAGAAGAATGAATAAGATCTAACAGCATAGTTTTAAAAATAAGTAAAGAATGTGAAAGGTATGTTATTGAAATTTCTTCTTTAAAAGTAGATGTTGAGAAAACAAATAAAGCAATCAATGATAGAGTAGCCAATGATTCAAAATTTGAGAATAAAACTAATATGTTGAATAAGATATTATATATTAAAAGATCAATGTCAGATAAGATAGGTATGGGATTTGAAAAATAGAAAGGGGAGGACATTACTTTCACAAACAAGGAAAAAGGAAAGAGCTATGCTAAATCTCTTACAAAAGAGGAAATAAAAATGGAAGAAGTTAATAATATAGAGGACATTTCAAATAAAGAAGGCTAGAAAGAACAATGATACAAAATGAGATCAAGTCAGAGATACAAAAATAGGTTCTATTTTTATGGTTACTATTTCTATGGTAATGGATATGGTTATAAGAAAATAGAATGTCAAAAAAGGGCTAAGAATTTCAAAAATAAGGACAAGGAAAGTCATGTAGAGTCAAGAAGAAGCCACTATTCTTTTGCTCCTCTATCAATATTTAATGAAGAGGGCCATAATATATTATAAGTAAAACAAATTTAGATACATATCTTGGTACTATAAAATTTGGTTCGAGTTAGTTAGGAAGGACCAGAGTTTCAAGGCTCCATTCATCAAGAAAAAAGTTTAGATAGGTTCATGGTAAAAGAAATAACCTAAAAAATCTATGCTGGTGTAAACAACATTACATGCAAGAACTAAAGAAAAGCCATGATTCATTGATAGTGGATGTTCGAGGCACATGATAGGATACAAGAGCAATTTCATAACCTTGAAGAAGATCAATGGTGGCATAGTGAAATTTAGAGACAATACTACTACTAGAATTGCTAGAAAAAGTACACTAAGTTTGGATAATGGTATAACCAAAAATGAAAATGTTTTGTATGTAGAAGGTATTAAGCATAATATTTTAAGTGTATGTCAAATGTTCTATTAGGGGTACACACTAAATTTTTATTTATAATTTGTTTAAATTAGAAGAAAAGATTCAAATGTGTTGGTTGCATATGCTCAAAGAACATGCAATAATTTGTATATGTTATCAGATATCAAAGGTCAAAAATGTTGTTTGAGTTAGATTGAAGAAATTTATCTATGGCACAAGAGAATGAGGCACATAAATTTTGACAATATTGTCAAAATCAACAAAATCAAGAAGGCCAAAATCTTCCAAAGATTTCAAAGCCATTTGACATGCTTTGTGAACCTTGTCAGCATGGGAAGCAGGATAAAAGGTGGTTCAAAACCAAAGAGTACTTGATCACTCAGATGCTAGAGTTTGTTCACACTGATCTATGTGGACCTATGAGAACTCAATGTACTTAAGTTGAGAAATATTTCATGTTGCTTATTGATGATTTTTCACATATTACTTGGGTAATGTTTTTAAAGAAAAATTTAGAAGCTTTCAGACATTTCAAAGCATTCAAAGCATTAGTTGAGAATGAAACCAGTTTGAAAATTAAGTGTTTAAAATAATATAGAGGAGGATAATTCATGTCAGATCAATATATTGATTTTTGTGAATACCATGGAATAAAGAGACATTATTTAGCATCTAGAACTCCATAACAAAATGGAGTAGTTAAATAAAAAATAGAACAATTCAGGAGATGGTGAAGACAATGCTAAATGAATCTAAGATAGTAGATAAATATTGGAGAGAGGAAGTTTTTATAGTAGTGCATATTTAGGAATATAACATTATTGAGAGTCCATAGTGACAAGCTCCTTACAAGCTATGGAAAGACAAAATAGCAACAATTGATTATTTTAGAGCTTTTGATAATAAATGCTTCATAAAGAGAATTGATGAAAAACTTGGTAAGTTTGAATCCAAAGTAGATGAAGGTATATTTATTGCTTATTCTTGCAAAAGTAAAGCTTATAAATGTTGTAACAAAAGAACTAAGAATTTTTTTGAAAGTGCAAGTCTCAGGATAGAAGAAGATGGAACACAAAGCATCAGTGATCTAGCAGACATTCCTGAAATCATTGAAGAGGAAAATTTTGAAGAATCAAATGAAGATGATAAGGAGAAAAAGGACACCAAAACTCCATCCAAATATGTTCAGAGAAATCATAATGAAAGTGACATCATCAGGGATATAAATGAAGGAATTTACACCCAAAAAATGATTGTAAGTGAATCTGAGCAAGTTAATTTTTATTTGTTATCCAAAATTTAGCCTAAAATGTTTTTAGAAGCTTGACATGATAAGCATTAGGTTAATGAAATGGATAAAGAATTAAATTATACTAGAGAAGAATGATACTTGGGAATTAGTGCCTAGACCAAAAGATCACAATGTGATAGGAAAAAATGGGTTTACATAAATAAGTTGAATGAAAATGGAGAAGTAGATGAGGAATAAAGAAAGATTAGTATGTAAAGGATATGCTTAGATTGAGGGAATATATTTTGAATAAAATTTTACACTAGTAGCAAGGCTAGAGGCTATTATAATGTTTCTTGTATATGCAGTGTTTAAAATTTCAAAGTGTTTCAGATGGATGTCAAAATTCCTTCGTAAATGGGAATCTAGAAGAAGAGGTCTACATTGTGTAGCCTGAGGGATTTATTCTCTCAAATATTAGTAGCCATGTATGCATATTGAATAAAGCAATATATGGATTGAAACAAGCTCCCAGACCTTGCCTTGGTATGCAAGACTTGATAAGTACCTACAATATCATGGTTTCAAGAGAGGATTTGTTGATATAAATCTATACATCAAAACAGAAGGTGAGCATCAACTGATTGTTGTGGTATATGTTGATGACATCATTTTTGGAGTAAATATTTAAAATATGAAAAAAGAATTTTTTGATAATATGCAAAAAAATTGAGATGTCTCTTCTTGGAGAATTGTCATTTTTCTTAGAATTGTAAATATTTTAGTCAAATAAATGAATTTTCATATCTCAAAGTAAATATGCCAAGGAAATGTTGAAGAATTTTGGTTTTTAGGATTGTGCACCAATCGGCTCACCAATGTGTATAGGAAATAAGGTGAGCAAGGATGAAGAGTCACCTATTACAAATCAATCTTTGTATAGATCTATGTTTGGTAGTCCTTTATATATGACATCATCAAGGCTAGACATCATGCATGTAGTAGGTATGGTTACAAGATATCAATCAGCTCCAAAGGATATTATTGTTTAGTTGGTGACAAGAATATTTAGATATATCAAGGGGACACTGGATTATGGATTATGGTATCCCATAGGTAGATATTTCACTTTGGTTTCTTATACAAATTCAGATTGGGTAGGGTGCTTGGATGATATAAAGAGTACAAGTGGAGGAGATTTATTCCTTGGTGATAGCTTAGTATCATGGCTAAACAAGAAGTATAATTGAATATCACTTTCTATAGTTGAAACAAAATATATTATAGTGGTATTATGTTGTACTCAAGTGCTTTAGATGAAGTGAAATTTGGAAGATATCAAGGTAAAATATGATGTACACATTTCTATTTTTTGTGATAACACAAGTGTTATTAATATTTCAAAGAATCTAGTGATGCATTCAAGAACAAAACATATTCCCATTAGATATCACTTCTTGAGAGAGTAGGTTGTAGATCAACAAGTTAAGATGGAGTATATCAGTACTATAGAGCAGATTGTAGATATTTTCACAAATGCACTACCAAAAAACACATTTGAGTATCTATAAGAGAAGTTGGGAGTAATTTCTTTTACTTCTTGCCATTGAGGTTCAACATCAATTGAGGGGGAGCTAAGTGTTAGCTCTAGGTAGGCCCTTTACCATTGATGACAAAGGGGGAGAATAATAGGTACACGTGCAAAAATAAGTATAGGGAATAGGTACAAGTTTCTACAATAAGGGGGAGTTTTTGTATGTTTTTCAGATGGTAATATGTATAGGTCTTAGGATGTGGCAGTTTTAGTTTGAGGTTGCCATCAATGACAAAGGGGGAGATTATTGAAATTATTGTCATTGATGTCAAAGGTCTATCATTATTGGTGATAAAGGCCACATTGCATTTAATGGTGTTTTTAATATTCATATATTGGCTAATGTATTTTAATATTTATTTAATAGTAATGAATATATTTTTGGTTGCATATAAGTCAAAAGAGGGCCCATGGAGAAGTCAAAGAGTCATGGGGTAAAAGATGAAAGAGGAATGGGATGCATTTTCTCATGAAGAGTCATCTTGAGGAATTCCAAGAGTCACCATGTGAAGACAAAAGAAGGTATGGCACATTTTTCCATGAAGGGACACTTTGAGGAATATGAAAAGTCACCAAGATAAATACAAAAGAGGAAAGGATGTGTTTGCTTATGAAGGGTCACCACATGAGTTTTAAAATGTAAGGATATTAAGGGTCATGTAAGTTTGGTGCCATTTTCCATGAGGATTGAAGGGTCATAAAGGGTGAATGACAAAGGTCATTTAGAAAGTTATAAATAAAGGCATGAAAATCCATTTGTAACATGAAAGATAGTACATTGTTTGTATTTGTTTTCAAAGAGAGAAAAGTAGGAGATATTGTAGAGTTATATCATTTTTTGTGTAAGAAACATTGATAGATAGTTATGTTTTATAGATAAGAGGGTTTGATGCTCTTATGGGTTGGTGTTCATGAATATTTGTTGTGTTGGTGCTCAGCAAAGGGGTTGGTGCTCCTACAATTTGGTGCTTTCAAACATTGTATTTTGAGTTGGTTGTCATTCATATACTTGATATTGTTATCCTTGGTTTTTCCCACTTTGGGTTTCCATGTAAAAATTTGCTCTCTCTCTCTCTCTCTCTATCTCTCTCTCTCTCTCTCTCTCTCTCTCTCTCTCTCTCCTCTCTCTCTCTCTCTCTCTCTCTCTCTCTCTCTCTCTCTCTCTCTCTCTCTCGTGTTGCATATTATTGTTTCAATTTTATTGCATATCTTTAATGTGTGATTAAGTGGTTAAAGAAAATAAATCAAATTAAGTTAAAGATAATAAATATACTAATTCACCCCCACCACTCTTAGTATATTTCATGCTTAACATTTTCATCCCCGGTAGTCATGGTTCATAACAAGGATGAGACTTCGAGAATGTTCCCAAATTATATATCACTCAAAAATTACCATAAAAGATAAATTACCTATCCTATTAATTGATATTTATTGGATGAGTTACATTGTGTTATTTATTTTATAAAATTAGATATTCATTCAGGATACCATCAAAGTCAGATCCAAAATGAGGATATCCATAAGACAACCTTTAGAACTCATGAAGGACATTATGAATTTTTCGTAATGATTTTTTGTCTCACCAATGCCCCGTCAACATTTTAGAGTCTGATGAACATGATTTTTTAGCCATTTTTATGAAAATTTGTGTTGGTATTTTTGATGGCATTCTAATATATAGTAAGACTTGGGAAGAACACTTGTAGCATGTGAAAAAGGTTTTGGTCACTCTATAAAATCATAAAATTTATGTAAAACCTTCCAAATGTTCTTTTGGATTAAAATAGGTGGAATACTTGGGTCACATTGTTTCAAATGAAGGAGTCAAGGTAGACCCTCAAAAAAAATAAAAGCTATGATTGAGTGACCAATGTCAAAATCTACCAAAAACCTCTACATTTTTTTGCGGTTAACATGTTACCATCACTAATTTATGAAAATCTATGGTAGAATCTCAACCCCACTTATAAAATTGTTAAAACTTAATCATTCCATTGGAATGAAATAGCCACCAAGGCTTTTGAGAAACTAAAAGTTTCCATTGTACTACTACAATTTTAGATAACCCAAAATTTTCAATGACTTTCATTGTTCAATGTGATGCATCAGGACATAGAATTGAGGAAATACTCATGCATGAAGTTAAACCAATGGCATTTAAGAGCCATCAAATCAAGGGTATTAATATTTTAAATCCAATATATGATAAGGAAATGATGGATTTACTTCATGTATTTAAACAATGGTGACCTTATCTAACGGGTAGACATTTTAAGGTAAAGATTAATCATGATAGTCTCAATTTTTTTTGTAACAATGATTATCTTCCAAAAAAAAAACAAAAGTGGGTAATTAAAATGTCAGGTTATGAATTTAAAATAATATACAAGAAAGGTACAAATAATGTGGTTTTTAATGCACTATCTAGGAAGGATGAATACATTGAGGCATTGTTGTGTGTCATGACTATTTTGAAGGTTGATTGGGTGGAAGAGGCTAGATTTGAATGGGAAAATGATGTGAATGTTCACACTTTAATTCATAGTCTCCATCATGAATCTAGTTACTTATTAAAAATTTCATGGAAAGGGAATGTCTTATGATATAAAGGTCAGCTATACCTATGGAACAATTCCTCCCACAAAAAAATATCCTTAATGAGCTTCATTCATCTCCCATAGAAGGGAATTCATGTTTTTTGAAAAATTATAATCGAGTTAAAAAGGATTTATTTTTAGAAGTAATAAAAGGGGATGCAAAAAGATTGTGGTTGAATTCTTAGCATGCCAATAAAACAAGGGATAAATAATTAAGTTATCAAGTCTTCC
This sequence comes from Torreya grandis, assembly GCA_037957365.1. Lineage (NCBI taxonomy): Eukaryota > Viridiplantae > Streptophyta > Pinopsida > Cupressales > Taxaceae > Torreya > Torreya grandis. Next base: position 98,715 of record JARHVA010008891.1, on the reverse strand, counting down.
CAAACATTTATCTTTTTTTATTCAATGGTGGGAGAAGGTGTCTATAGATTTCATCACTGGTTTGGCGAAGTCATAAGGTAAAAATGTCATCATGGTGATAGTAGATAGACTCAAAAAATATACCCATTTTTATACCTTATCATAAACCTTTACATCCAGCATTGTATCTACTTCTTTTTTCCATACACTTTAAAAGCTACATGGCACCACTAAGAACATAGTGAGTGATCGTGATCCAATTTTTCCCATTAAATTTTGGACTATATTATTTTAATGTCTGTGTACTCAATTGGCTCCTAGTTCATCCTATCATCCTCAATCTAATGGGAAAACTAAGGTTGTTGATAAATGTCTAGAATATTAATTTCACTATTTTACATCAGATAAATAAGAAAATTGGGTTCACTGGATACCACTAACTTAATGGTGGTATAACACTTTGTTCGATGTGTCTTCTAAAATGTCTTCATTTGTTACACTATATGGGTACCAACCTCCTTAATTCACCTCATCATTATATATCTAGACTAAAGTGTGTGCTGTTGAAGAGCACATTCACCACCAACAAGAATTTCTTACTAGTTTAAGAGAATTTATCCATGATACATAATCTCATAAAATTAAAATTTGATCATCATCACAATGAATAGACTTTTATAGTAGTTGATTGAGTGTTTGTTCATATCCAACCACATAAGTAGTTTTCCTTAAAGCAATATAAAAAGGATAAAAAATTAACTCCTAAGTATTATGGTATTTATCATATACTATAAAATATTGGTATTATCACTTATAAGTTGGAGCTTCCCCATTATAATTGTATTCATCCAATCTTTCATGTTTCTTACTGTAAGTTAATTGGATAAACCATATCTACATAGGCTGAGTTACCTATACTAGATGAGGAAGGCCATGTCATATTTGAACCTAATAAGATTATAGATACATGCACTAAATGACTTTAGACTAGAGAGATTGATTATTTGGTTAAATGAAAAAAAATTCCTTATGAGGATGCCAATGGGAGGATACCACATTTTTGCAATAACATCCCAAGTTGTTCAACATTAAGGGAAATATTATTTTGAAGGAGGGTAGCATGTTAATATCCTAATATATGGCATATTATTCTTTTATAATTACATTATTTAGTTAATTATTGTGTTAGGCTGACTTATAAAGATGTAAGGGTGGGATGACTAAGTGTGACTCCCCCCATTAACTCTCTATATGTGAATGATTGTGGCTCACTCCAAACATAATATTTTTGAATTATATCTTATTTTAAGGATTTGGAAGTTACCCCCTCAAAGTGGATTAAATATATTATTCTATGTTTCTATTATCTTGTGATTTATTGCTTAAATTTTGAAGAAAGTTCGTTACATTTGACATGGGTGTGATTGGCTAAATTAGCTAAATTGGTTAGGTCTGTTATACTTGAGTTATGTGGTTGATATTTTGTGATCTAAATAGACTTGGCACAATTCATCCTTAGACCAGATTGGGGGCATGACCACCCTCCAATTACCATCTTCACATCTCCAAGGTTTAGTGTGAATCTCTCTCTCTAATGCTTAAATTGGGAATCATCTCTACCAAGGAAAACTACAAAGTGGAAAAATGGTTGCATCCACACACATGTGAACTCTTTCCTTCATATATTTATTTAAATTATTTTTAAATTATTCAATATCAAACTATGTGTACTAATTACATCCATAACAAGATCTTTTTTACAAGTCATTCACATATATCAAATTCATGTGGGATAAAGTGAATATAAGGTGTTTTATACACACATTGTATGCTTTATTTCCTTTAACATAGTAAATTCATCTTTGTTAATTAATAGAATAAAGTGGGAGTAAATTTAGAGTCTTAAATTTGTTTTTATATGTTAAACTACTCTTGTACACTTGACAAAGATATCCCAAAGCTATGTCACTAATTTTGACCTTATTTGTAGCTAAAATGTTCATGGTCACCACCTTCTTAGGTCTAATTACTTATTTTTTAGCCCAACACTTATTATTCTAATTGTCTAGATCACTTATAACCATAAAACACATAAAATATAATATATATCCTTCACTATTAGTTAAAAAACCTTAACAACTTTCTTCCATATGGGATAGTTATGTTCAAAATAGAATGGTAGTATTGATGTTATTGTCCCTAATCCAAAACAAGTTTCCTTACTCTAAAAACTCTTAGATTTGTAAATATTTAAATGTTTATGGGTTAATTTAATAATGTCATTAATCCTTCTTTGATGATCATTTTAAAATATATGGCATAAATATAATTCAAATCCAATTAATTTGGACCATCTAAAAAATACTAAGAAAGTACCTATTCAAGCTCAATAAATCGAATGCACAACTACTCTAGTATACCCTATTCATTCATATTCACATATCAACGTATGATTAGTCATACCACAATTTTTAAACACTAAAAATATATTCCATGAACCATATTTGTCAATTTACAAGATATATCACTACATACATATTCATATAATATATTTCAACCTTGTGCATACACATTCCCACACATATGGGATAAATGCATAAGTTTGAATCAATCCTTAGAATATTGGATATGTAGGAAACACTCATTAACAAAGGGGTATTTAAGTTCATCTCAACACAATGAGACCAGTTTCCCATTTTTTGCAAAGGTAACCTAACTTAAGGTGGAGAGCTAGGGTTTGATATAGGAAATAGTGATACAGAACATATGCATGACACCCAGATATATAAAATGAAAGGTAAAAACATATATAAACACTTATATGATCATATATTAATAAAAATCATTTTGTATATGATATTTTCATCAAGATTTAGATAGTAGCATAGATGTAAGTGTTTATAGGTCGACACAAGTGACAAAATAACCTAAAAAAATATTTATATAATCTAAACACTAGTTTCTAAATATCAGATAGATTATTCATACATCAACATACATCAAATATGTCTACACATCATTTCATTAGCAAAATATTTTTTATCCATGATTATGCAATCAAAATATTATTTTACATTGTACATTGTCTATTTAGTATTTTTGGTAATTTAACACTAAAATTGAATATCATAAACTAGATTATTTAATTGTCCTAATTTTGAGGAATAATTTACTTTAATATTGATTATTTTATTCCTTGCAACCCTTAATTTTAAAAAATGGTTAGACACTAATCAATAAGACATCATTTCATTTGCATTATACTAGGCTATAATCGATGTATAAAAGATTCTTGATATTATCATGTAATTTTATGAAATTTTTAATTCATAACTATATAAATAAATTTGTTTTATGAATTTTATAAACTCTTATTAGACTATTAAATAAATTAATCACCAATTTTAAAATTTGACTCAAAATGTAAGCTAACTAAATAGTTATTTAATTACTCTTTGTTATAACTCAGGAGGATAATGCCGATTATAGATTTAGAGCGTATTCTTGTGAGAAAAATTATCTTTCTTAAAATTTAGGAGTATATATGAGACGTAATTTCATGTGTAAGTGTATCTAATTTTAAACCTTGGTAAGGTGTAACTACACAATGTCCAATTAGAAGTTATAATGTTACCCATCAAGGTAACTATGGAAGTGAACTTTGTGAGGATGGGTGGTGAAATAAAATTGACTTCATATTAGGGACTACCATTAATTTTTTTATTAGTGAAATATAACCATGCCTAATTTATATTGTGATGTTTTTTATAAGAATATATTCTAGTAGCTCATTAATTGAGTGTAGGCACTAATAACTAACTTTTTAGGGTGTTTTATCTTGTATATTAATTGTAATTACCTATCTAGTTAAAATGATAAGATGTATGTCTAATTTATGTGTGGAATATAATAATATAGCTTAGATGTAACCTACAAATGATATAATATCGATGTAATCTTGTGAAACATGTATACAATATTAATATCATCATCATTAATGGAATTTAACTCTTGGAGGTAGATTTAATCCTAATGGTGTTAGAATAAATGTCATTACAACTTTGTAAATAATTAATGAATAATAAAATTTGGACTTATTTGATAATAATAACCACACTAAATTAAACTTTTTTTGGATGGTACTTTGTGAGAGAATAATGAACTAGGATGTTTAAATTAACTTGTTTATGTCTAGAAATTACACTAAAGGACAACATAAAATGCTAATAAATAATTTAAAAAATGGTTGAGGTTATAATGTTACATGTCTAAAGAATATAAAATATTCTTGATTCATAATATGTTTATCCCTTTCTTGACTTAATTAGCCAATTATTTTGAAATGACATCTTGTGGAGGATAATTTCACTCATTCAAGTGAATAACTAAGTCTATCCTTGTTTCTAGATGTTAGATATGTAGATTTTCGTATTTGAGTGGGGTGTCATGTCCTCCATCTTAGGAAAGGTTAGGGTTTAATGATTATTGACTCTAGAGTCTAATCTAAAATATTTTGTAAAGATGATAAAATTATGAATGAAATGAAACATTTATGGTTAATCTAAGTCTTAAGTACTATAAACCTTGATACTAAGCATATTAAGAACATTTATTGTATAAATTATGTGTTAGTGTACACACTATTTTTAAATTATATATAACCTCAGTATTGTAAACTTTGAAATTACATATGATGGATGTACCTTTAGTTTCTAAACCTTTTCAATTGATAAAAAGATCAAATACACTATATATTTGTTCATTTTTTATTACCTCTTAGTTTGAACCATGTTATTTTGATTTCCTATAATGTTGTAAACCTTCTTATCCTCCATCTCTACAATTTCTAGACATGCACCTATTTTAAAACTACCCAAACACTTGCATCCCAATCAGATGTTTTCATCAATGCAAATGTCCTACCCTAGCACAAGTGTCTAGTGCCCTAAATTTATCTAATTTACAAATGAAATATATCATATTAGTTGACCTAAGTGATTTAATGTGAGATATTATCCAAGGGGATTGGTATAAATATAAGATCAACCCTCATTCATTCCTCACCTAGAGAATACCTAGAAAATATTTAGAGGGACAAAGGAAACTTACCAAAAACTTCCCTATTTTATCTTATTTTATTATTAGTCATAGGTAAAATACATATATTGGTATGATGTACTAAAGGATTATCCCAAGACATATATATGATATGTTCAAATCTAGGTAATTATTTTAGTTAGTTTATCACATATTTCATGATTCACACATAAGCCAACATATAGGGGATAAATACATAATTTTGAGGCCTTATTTAGACTATTGGATATTTATGTAGTGTTAATTAATAGAGGGTATTTTGGGTATCTCAACATCATATGCCCACTAAACCATTTTTCCTATAGCTAAAATGAAGATGAAGAACTAGGTTTTTGTTATTGAACAAGGAGAGACAATCCATGACCTAGATCTAAATACACAAGAGTAAAGGCATCATAGAAAATAAAAGGATTTAGGTGGTCAAATATTATTTTATCAAGTATACTATATTAGACACTTACATCTATGTTAAATATTAAAGTCAACACAACCATCCCAGGTCGATGTAAGTGTCTAAAGCTATAGAAGTCAGATTTATAAATCAGGGGATTGTTCCAAAATCTAGATATAATAAACTTTATTCATATTATATATCTCTATCTATGTTATCATTGTAATCAACTATACTAATTTCATTTTTAATTACATATCTATCATATTTAATTATGTATATGTTTATTTGAGTTTCATAAATAATTGGCTTTCTTTAGAGATAATATACCATCCTTTTGCCCTTGGATATCTCTACCCATTTAACCCTAGATCCACCATAATATATATTATAGGTTTAAACATTTGGTGAACCTAATTCATGAATCATTGATCACTCATCTCAGTAATAAGGGATTAATAGATGCATTTTTATATGTTACAATATATGAAATTAGTAAGCATGATAAGAATAAGGCTTTCTCACCTAGTGATGGTGACTCCTTAGATGTTACTACAAATTATTCCATGTAAATAAATCTACCTACATCTAGTTGAGGCATGAATTATGTATTTCAACCTTTGTTCCTTAAAACTACCATTGCCACATCTTACATGGGAAGCTAAAATATTTCAACTCAAATACCAGATTCAATGCCTATATCTCCCAATCAATGAGTACAACTCCTTTTGTGACTTCTCAAATATCTAACCTAAAATACCAAGAGGTGAATTCTATTATCCAAACTATAAAGTTTTTGCAAACTAAGGTTACAAATATAATATATATATATATATATATATATATATATATATATATGAAATCACCTTATGCTATTGATTCATAAGAAGTGTTTCATAATATTATTGCACTATAGATATATTTTCAACCCTTTCCAACTAGTTTTTTTACACCTAAGTTCACATTTTATGATGGAAAGGGTGATATTGAACATCATCTTCAATATTTTTACATGGCATGCCTTGATTATGCCACCAATGATTAATTTTTTACCAAATTATTTCTAAGGAACCTCAAGGATTATTCTTTGAGGTGGTTTTATGATTTACCAACATAATCAATAAATGCCTTCAAATTCGTTGAGGATCAGTTTTTGGCACACTTATGTACTAACATTACCAAAAAGGTTTCATATGCCCAAATTGAAAAAATAAAATAAGGAACCAATGATTATGTCTTAAGATACAAAAAAAGATTTGATAAAATGACAAATCCTATGGTAGATAAATAACTTCAAGACATATTAAAGTATATTTTTACTTCCCCATTACATGAGTCTATTGTTTTAAAAAAAATCAAATCTTTCAATTACATGCCATATTATTCATGATCATTAAATGAAACTTATCTCATTAAACACACTTAAATATGTATAAAATAAACCAACTACATCTAGATATAATAAAAAGTTTACTATCAAGCCAAGTTATTATTGGAAGCATAACCACTAAGAGGAGGGGGTGAATCAATGAGATCTTAAAAATTTATTCAAATTATTTATTTTTTTAGTCAAGTATAAATTGAAAATCCATAGAGCAATAAAACCACAACAAATAACATAAATACATGATACATGATATTGGTGAGAAACCATTAAAGGGAAAAAACCCCACATTGATCAATGCATGGACTACATGTCCTAATTAAGATATGTAATAAATAAAAAAAATGTTGATCACTAACTCAACTTGAGGTAATAACCCCAAATAGTCAAGCACCAACTTGATAGGAAGCACCAACTCCTTGATTTGTAGATACAAATCTATAGGAGGCTTCTACCCCCTTTGCCAGGCACCAACTCAACTTATTCAAATCATCCACCTTTCTCAATTGCTTTTATTAACAAATGATCATATAATTCAACTTTCTCTACTTATCGATCTCATATTGATTTTATTGTTTTTTTCCTTAACACTTTTAAATTCATTCTATCATTTTTATTCTCTTCATTTTAAAAGAGTCTATCCACTCTACCTTCTCTACTCATCTCTTTTAGTTGATTCTATATACTCTATGGTTCATATTCTTATGAATCATTTGATGATTTCATACTCATACCTCTCTTTCCATCCATTCCTTAATAAACCTTTGCTCTACTCCTTAATTAATAATAATCATCTTTTTAACACTAAAATTGATAATTTGATCTTACCTACATACAAGATGATGATAAAAACCATCTTGAAAGTTAGCCAAGCAAAAATCTATAGTCAGATATATAAGTATTTGTTCTCTTTTGAAAACATAATTCACATTAGCTTATATAAAAGATCACTCACATAGGTTGGCTTGAGTGAAAAAAATATAGAATAGACCAATCAATCATTAGAATAAATTTATAAATACTTTCTAAAAAAGTCCATAGCAATTTTATTAAATTTTATAGTAGTCTTGTTGTAGTTTTTAGTATCTCTAATGTAGTTTGTAGTACTCCTGATGTAGTTTTTAGAAAACTTGATGCAATCCCTAGCAAACCTGATGCATTCCATAACATTTTTGATACAGTCCATAAAAAAATTGATACAGTACATAGCTACTCGTCCAGTAGCTCTGGACATGATCTTATTCTCCATAATCATTAGATCACCTTCATTCACATAGAATAACTTATTTAATGGTTTTTAATCTAAATTATTTTTGTAGTCTATTTTTTTAATCTCCATATGATGTAAAATATAAATAACAAGTCTCTTGGCCAATTGTCTAATTCACCAAAAATAAATTTCATGGAAAGCTATAGACTTAGCTAGAAGTTATAGGCTCTACAAAAACTATGGACTCTTATCAACTAAAATTGCTTGACATCAATGACCATATTCTTTACTGAATAGAAAATTGTTTTACATAAATGACAACATCTCAACAAACTCTTCCTTTGTCATTAATGGTAAACCTTTAAAAGATGATGACCTAAGTAGATTTTATCATTAAATGAACATAGATTTACACTATAAATTGACCTCAATTTACTCTTTCCCCAGTCATTTCTTCACCAAAGGAAACTAGATAGCAATTACACAACTTGATACTTCTCTCCCTTATACAGTTATCTCTATTGATGCACTATTTCTCCCTAAAAATAATTATCTTTCTAATTCTCCCCCTTTGAGATAAATTAGAAAGGGTTGTACAAGCTAAAATCTATTTGATCTAAAATAAAGTGTTTCTTCTTTAAAACTAATAATATCCATCTCCATTTCCCTGATGAGAATTCCATACACTTATCTTTATAGAACTACAATATACTACTCACTTTTACTTAAACATATTTTGACTATCATAGAATCTTGAATATTAATCCTCAGAACAAAAATATACCCAAATGTAAGATCCCCCTTAGTCGATACCTTTCTTAGTGACTAAAAAAATAGGGAATTTCTCCCTATTCTTGCTTTAAGAACTCAAATGTTTCCCTTGGTAGAGGTTTTGTAAAAATGTTTTCAACTTGTTATTTTGTGGTTACATACTCTTGTTTGATAATATTATCAACTACTTGCTCCCTTATAAAATGATACTCTATTGGAATATGATTAGTATTGTAATGCATGAATAGACTATTAGAGATGTTAATGTCATTGGTATTATCACTAAATATAGAAATTGGACTATCATTCTTAATCTTAAATTCACTCAAGGTATATTTCATCCATAAAATCTATATACAACATGATGTTACTACTAGGTATTCAAATTTAGTTGTGCACAAAGAAATTGATGGTTATTTCTTACTCAACCATGACATAAGACTCTTTCCATGAAAGAATTTGCCACCAATTATTCTCTTTCTATCATAAATGCTACCTACCTAGTTTTCATTAGTATATGATGTTAAAGTGAAATCCTCACCTTTTAAGAACCACAAAGTAAAGTCCATAGTACCTTTGAGATACATGAATATAATCTTAACTACTTGTAAGTGTGTCTTTTTTGGGTTTTCCTAAAATCTTAGCACTAGACCTACTACCTAAAAGATATCAAGTCTTGATGCAATAATATACAATAAATCTTCAATCATATATCTATACAAGGTCTGATTAAATTTTGATGACTTATGTTCTTGACTCAAATTGTAACTTATTATCATTGGGGTACTTACTAATTTATAGTCTTTCATATCAAACTTATTCAACATTTCCTTAATGTAACTATCTTAAGAGATAAAGATTCCATTCTCTGATTAAACTACTTGAAATTTAGGAAAAAATTATATTTACCATAACATAGACATCTCGAATTATTGTTGCATTACTTCTATGAACTCTTTACACATCTTGTCATAGTCACTACCAAAGATAATGTCATCAACATACATAACAATAATTAATTTATGCTCACCTTCTACTCTGATGTAAAGGTGTCTATCACCAACACCTCTCTTGAGACCTTGATCAAGAAAGCATCTATCAAGTCTTTCATACCATGATCTAAGGACTTACTTTATCCCATATAATGCTTTCTTTAGTCTATAGATATAGTCCTTATTTCTAGACAAAGAGAAACATTCAAGTTGCTTTATATACATTTCTTCTTCTAAATTTCCACTGAGAAATGAAGAATTTACCTCCATTGGATATATATTATAATAATTGAAACCAACATATGTAAAAAATAGTCTTATGGATTCTAATCTTGCCATACATGCAAAATTTTCTTCAAAGTCAACACCTTCTACTTGAGCATAGCCTTTACATACTAGCCTTGGTTTATTTCTTGTGTTCTGACCATCTTCATTTAATTTTTTCGTAAAACCCCATTTGGTTGCAATAACATTCTTATTCTTAGGTATAGGAATAATTTCCCAAGTCTAAATTTTATCAATCAAATTGAGCTCTTCCTCCACAACATTCACCCAATACATATCACTTCTGGCTTCTAAAAATGTTTTTGATTTTATCTTTGAAAATAGAGATAAATTTACATTTTATGATGTATTCATAAACCTTCTCCTAGTTTTCACTCCATCATTTATATCACTAATGTTTAACTTTATTCATGATTTTTTTCAATGACTATAGAAGTTGCCCTTGTATCTTCCTATTCTTCTTATTCTTGACTTTCTTCTACTACTTCTTATCATGTTTTTTTCCTTCCTTGAGTTCAAGATCCTCTACATGAACTCTTATTTGTGTACTAACCTTATTATATCTACTTTCATCAACTCTTACATGTATACTCTCCATAATATTTAATATTTTCTTGTTGTCGAATCTATATGCATAACTAACTGAAGAATATCTAAGGAAGATGCCTTCATCAGCCATTGACTCAAATTTTCCTAGATCCTCTTCATCTCTCTTGATGAAACACATTATTTAAAATAATCTAAAGTGTTCCACTAAAGTTGGTCTACCTTTCCATAGTTCATATGGGTCTTATTGTTATTTATAATAATTTGACCTTTGTTTAGAATGTGTACTACTAGTTTATAACCACTCTCAAAAATCTATTAGATAATTTGAACTCATTTAACATTATCTTAGTCATTTATTGAATAGTTTTATTTTTCCTTTCTACCACACCATTCTACTATGGTATCCTTGTAGCCAAAAACTATCTCTTGATTTCATGTTCCTTAAAAAACTCATCAAAATTATTTGACTAAAATTCTCTCTCTTTATCAAATCTTAGACGCTTGATTTTTAAGTCCATCTCATTCTCAACTAGAACCTTAAATGTATTGAAATTTCTAGAGCCTTGGATTTCTCCGTCAGAAAAGCAACCCAAGTCATTCTCATGTAATCATCAATAAGAAGCATGAAGTAACTTTCACCATGAATACTTTAAATTATATTTAGACCATATTTATCTATATTAATACACTCTAATCATTTTGTACTTGAATATTCATATGTCTTGAACTTTCATCTTGTCTATTTTCCATGTTGGCATGCATTACATAGGGTGTTTATAGGCTTAGTGATCTTAGGCATAGTCCTAAATAATTTATTAGTACTTATTTTTATTAAAATATCCAAGTTTATATATCCCATTATTTTGTTCCAAATACAAATCTCATCCACTTAATTCATAAAACACCTATCCTTATTAATCTCATTCAAAAAATACAAATTATTTGTAGTCCTGTCAACATCTGCTATCAATATTCTTGAACTTGATCTTTTTTATTTCATATCCTTTAGAATGAAAATTCAAAGTATGTCCTTGATTTCACATTTTAATAACACCCAAAAAATTATGCTTCAGTTCTTTTACATATAAAACATTCTCAGTTTTAATTTTCCCATTGTTAAGACTTAGTATTCCCTTGCCAAAACTATTAGTTGTTGTATTATCCCCAAACTTGATTATACCTTCATTATTCTTCTTCAAAGATATAAATTTATTCATGTCATCTATCATATGGATTGAATAAACACTATAAATGTACCATTTCAAACTCTCGTCTTGAATGTGAAAAGTAGTTTGTGCTAACATGGATTCTTCTTCCTTTGGACCATCATTTTCTTTCTCTTTTTTTTAGTATTTTTAAAGGTTCTAACTTCTTATCAATTTCAACATACACCTTCATATTTAAACTAGGGGATTTTACATAACCCAATCTATAGAATCTTGAAATATGTCAAATTATATTATAATTGTAATAAATCACACTATTTATATTAATATTTGACCCTTGGATAAATGAATTTGAGAATACTTTTGGTAATCCATGACTATTAATATCACTTATCCATGCTTAATTATTTATATCATTCAATCTATAATATATATATATGTGTGTGTGTGTGTGTGTGTGTGTGTGTGTGTGTGTGTGTGTGTGTGTGTGTGTGTGTGTGTGTGTGTGTGTGTGTGTGTGTGTGTGTGTGTGTGTGTGTGTGTGTCCAAATGATTACAATAAAAAAGGTAGCCATAAAAGGAATTAATGTACCTTATTGCATTTTGTTTTCTAATAAGAAATGATCTCTAAATATTTTTGAAAGGCACATTGACACTTTTGCTATCTTTTAGAGGAGAAATAATCTTCTTTACCTATCCTGACCTCTGACTGTCATTCACAATCTCAAATTTATTGAGAGCATCAACATATTTTTTGGCTTATTGATATTCCACTCTTTTGGTCATCTATGTATCTAAGGTTTGTTTTGATGAGAGGTGACCGTTGATTGTTCAATATTTCATCAATAATTCCATTTTTCTTTTAATTATTTTGACAATTTTTTAATTTGACTATCAACTATTCTAAATTTGACTTCAATGAACCTATCTTAGATTTGTACTCATTTAACTCTCCTTGCTTGGACTTTAGAATTGAGTTTTCTTATTATAAATATGTCTTTAGATTGTTTATTACCTCATCAACTTCCTCGGTACTCTTATCATCTTAATTTCTAATATACATATATGTTCTTCATGACTTTTGACTAAATACTTCAACTTTTAGTTTTTGTTTCTTTGACTCTTTAATTCATCCAAAGCACTGATAAGTTATACCTCAAGATCAACCTTTGATTCTTATTCATCTAGTTATTAATCATCCATGAAGATTTGTTCTTTTAAACTATTCCCATCTTCAACTTCAAATTCCATGATTAAAGTTTCATCACTTTTATGGTCTAAAATGTAGTCATCATTCTTTGAGATATCTTTATTACAAAATTCAGAAGAGTTGTTGTCTTCTTTAGAATATAGACTTATTTTAATTATTGAAGAAATTTTTATTATAGTCACCTTGTTTGAATGTTTCTTTCTCGTGTCATACTTTTTAGACTTTTTATTCTCTTCACTATGTTCTTCATCATGATCATGTTTTTATTTTTTAGGAAACTTGGAAACAAAATGACCAATCCTACCACAATTGAAAATTTTTAATGGTAGATTGCCTTTGTACTTACTTGAACATGTTAGTAGTTTCCTAAAAACAAGGATTTGGTTTTATCTTCATCAAAATCATTATCACTATCAATTTCAACCTTTTTTATTTATGTTTTCTTTGCATCCTTGAAGACTAGTTACCTTTTGGAATATCTTTCATCATCAATCCTCATCTCATTAGTTGTAAGTATTCAATGAAGTTCATCCATTTATAACTTCTCTAAGTCTTTTATTTCTTCAAATACTGACACCTTTAAGTCAAATATTAGGGTAAAGGATATTAGAACCTTTTGAACAAAAGTTAACTCATTAACCTTTTCTCCATGACCTCTGATTATGTTAGATAGTTCATCAAATCTAAGAAGATATGTTACAATATTAACTTCTTTAATATTTAGACATTAAAAATATATTTTATAGTTCTGAAGCTTTGTCAATTTTTCCTTGGTGTCACCTTCATATATGAGCTATAACTTATCCCAAATTACCTTAGCTAACTCATATTGCATCACATTGAAAAAATAAGATTATACCAATCCACACAATATAACATTCATAGAATTTAAATTATTCTCACTTGATTTCTTTCCTGTAGTGTCAGTTGTAGGAGTTTGAGGGATAGTATACCCATCTAAAACTAACTACTAAATGTTGAACCCAAGATCCATGAAATAGGTCTTCATCTTAATGCTCTAAAATTCATAATTGGTTTTTATAAATAAAGGGGCCTTGTTTATTGAAAACACTTCTTGCACTTGATTACTACACATTGTGCTTATTAGGATCTACCTTCTAGTTTTTAGGATTGACCTTGAAGAACCCACTATGATACCAATTTTTGGAAGAAAAACCATTGAGAGGGGGTGAATTAGTTATCTCTTAAAACTTTATTCAAATATTTAGTTCTTTAGTCAAGCATCAATGCAAAATCCATAGAGAAATCAAACCACAACAAAGAACATAAATACATAACACATGATATAGGTGGGAAACCCATAAAGGGAAGAAAAATCACATTGATCACTACATGGAATACATATCCTAAATTATACATTAAATGAGTTAAAAATATTATTGAGTACCAACTTAGCTTGAAGCACCAACCACAAATAGTCAAGAACCAACTTGACAAGAAGATTTAACAAGCACCAACTTCTTAGGAATTACTAACTCCTTGATTTGTAGATACAAATATATATGAGGCTTCTAATCCCTTTGACAATCACCAACACAGCTAATTTAGATCATCCACATTTCTTAATTGTTTCTATCAACAAATGATGGTACAATTTTGGTTTCTCTACTTATTGATCTCATATTCATTCTATTGTTTTTATATTTATCACACTTAGATTCATTCTAATTTTTTTATACACTTCATTTTAAGAGACTCTATCCTCTCTACCTTCTCTATTCATCTCTTTTAGATGATTATATATACTCTAGTTTTCATCTTCCTATGAATCGTTTGATGGTTTTATACCTATGCCTCTTTGGCCATCCATTCCTCAACAGACCTCTAATATGCTCCTTAGTGAATAGTAATCCTCTTTTTTCACAATTTAAAATTATAATTTGATATTAATTATATGTAATATGATGATCAATAACCACTTTAATGTTGGCTAATAAAAACTTTATAGTCAGCTATATAATGATTTATTATCTTTCAAAAATGTAATACACATTAGCTTATATAAAAGATCACTCACATAGGTTTACCTATACAAAATGAAGATAAAATACACCAAGTAATCATTATAATAAATTTAGAAATACTTTCCAAATAAATACATAGTGGTTTTGTTTAAGTCTATATTAGTCTTGATGCGGTTCATAGTAGCTCTGATGTATTTCATAGTACCACTGATGCAGTCTATAAAAAACCTAATGTAGTCCATAAAAAATCTAATGTAGTTTGTATCATTCTTGATACAATCCATATCAAACCTAATATAGTCCATATTTGTTCACCTAATAGCTTCAAACATTATATTATTTTCTACAATCCTTAGATCACCTCCCTTTACACAAAATGGCTTGTTCAATGGTATTTAGTCTAAATTAATTTTGTAGTCTATTTTTGTATCTCCATATGATGTAAAATATATATAACAAGTCTCTTGTTCGTTTTTATACTTCACGAAAAACAACTTTCATGGTAAGTTATAGACTTAGTCAGTAGCTACAGACTCTACAAAAACTATGAACTTTTACTAGAAAACATTCCTTGACATTAGTGACCATACTCTTTACTAAATAGAAAAACCTTTGAAATTATTGAAAACATCTAAATATTTATAAGTTAAAACATCATTATCTTAAAAAATAAACAACTACCATGATTAGTATGGTGGTACGATAACTTAATCAGCTTGTCTTATCCAATGCACCATGAAAGCAATTTACATGCTTAATTGAGTCTCCCACTTCATTACTCTCATGGTTTTTAGAGTGTAGTATTATATTTATCCCTCATCCTATAGAGGTTAATATGAGTAATATTATACCAAAAGGGTATGATGTAAACTCTTATTATGACTATCACCAAGGCCCTCAACATTCTAGAAATATATGTCTTACCTTGAATAACAATATCCAAGACCTATTCGATGATCAAAAGATTACTTTTGATGATCCTCTAAAGGAATTAGGTTCATAACTTGGTGACCAACATAAATATAAAATATTAATAAGCCTTTGAAATATCATTCAAAGAAATATACAAAAGTTTAAATGGCATATAATATGCACCCTCCTCCATCTCATTATGATCACCCATTGGGTGGGATTATTGGTAATTATACAAGACATACACCTCATATGGCTTAGATACCCTCTATTAATTTTTATTAAAGTGATACTAGGGATGATGACTCATACATCCATTGTTTATTCATTTGAGCATACCTTAATCACTAGCCTATACATAATGTTATGATTGATAATGTTGCGAACGAAACCACTTATACCAAAACATTACTCATGTATCTGGGTTACACAAATCATGATTTAAATCCTTTGACTAAGTTATTTATAACATATAATGGTGGGACATCACAATATGTTCTTAGTGAGATTGATTTACATTTACAAGTGGATCATGCCCATATGGTTACTACCTTCTCAATTATACCTTCCAAAAGTGTCTTTGATATGTTACCAAGATGACCTTGGATACATACAATCTAAACAATACCTTATATAGTGTATGGCTATGTTAAATACATTCATGCCATATAGGTAATTACATTTTCTAAAGTTTCATATGAACATCCTCTTGAAAAAGGTAAATTTTTACCCAGGCAAATAATTATCAAACCTCTTACAGTTAATCTTCCATAAAAGGGTAAGTCATAGGAAATCCCCTTTACCAAGCATCTAGTACTTGAGATATCACCACATCATATGCCCATATTAGATTCCACATAATTCTCATCTTCTACACACCATATTTAGATATCTAGAGCACCTATAAATGTTCATATTAATACTACTCCAAATAAACCATATAACACCCAATGATGGGTTTCACAAACCCTTACTCTTATCGTTTCTACTTCAAAACCTTAAAGTCCTATTTTACATATATAGAGCATCACATATATGATCATGATAGATATCATGCATATACATGTTCCTTGATAGAATCACAAATTTATTACACCAGGTTAATACTAGGGAGATATATAAGATCATCCTTTGGATGTAATCACATGATAGTATTTTCTTGTCACATATGCCAAAAATTGAAATAAAAAATCCAAAAATATTTCCAGCATCTACATGTTATTTTAAATTGTTGGCATATATGTTATTGGTTCCATGTTGGTATATGGCATACAAAATATTTATAGTATACATGTGTTTCATACATATTTTGATTTGTATTTAGGCATATACAAAAATATAATTGATACACTTTGATATGTTGATATTTCCCTCTATTTACATTACCAAAACATTGGGGGCATCTATTTCTATTATTAGGATACATCCAAGTTATGTCATTCTATGTTCATTTTACATTATCATGTTTGAGCTCATATATGTACTTACACATTATTTTATCCATTCTTATATATTTCATATTGTACTTGATATGATATGTTCTTTACATTTTTTTATAACACATATATCCATAGACTAGTATGGCATGTTTATGCCATTTTCTTATGCTTTCATTTATATACTTCCTTGAGTGTCTCACCTTGATATTGTCTTGATTTTTTAAGAATTTAAATATGCTCATTTTTTATGGCCCCTATGCCTTTATTTTCATCTTTGACATTTGAATATTTTATTGATTATTGTATGTTAACATTTGAATATGTCATTTCTTTCTTTTTGGACATTTGACTAAGACATGTCCCTTCAATTGTGTGGCTTTTAAACATGCCCCTTATTTGAGGTATCCTTGGAATATTGTCTTTCACTTTGATTTTGAATGCTATTACACGTGTGATTTATTTCTTATTGAGATTATATTATTACTATGTATATGTTTCCATGATCTACATCATTCATCTTAGGACTTGGTTTGATCACATTCTTAGCGATTCAATGATATGTCTACTTAGACATGTTCCCTCTATATGTGGCATGGTAAAATCATAGATTACATGGTTATCTTATCCTGTTGAGGTAAGTTAACTACTATTTTTTTCATCTCCACACCTAAAAAGGGGGGAATATCGATGGGAGTGTGCTATGGAGGCATGACTTCCACATTACTTCACAAATTGAGATTATAATGGGGGCATACTTTGGAAACATATTATCCACACTTCTTTAGTATTCAACATACCTAGATTATAGTTGGGGCATGTTTTGAAAGCATGTCCTCCACATTGGCACTTACACCAATTCTTAGATATAAATTATAGTAGAGGAATGTTATGTAAACATGTTCTCCATATTAGAAATTATACAAGTTTTTCTAATATAATGCCATCATGTTTTGAAAACATGTTATCTACACTTGTAGAATTTCAAATTGGCCAAATTCAAATTTATATGATTTAGATATACATAGAATTATATACATTGGTACCATTATTTTACATAGTTTTAGCATGAAACATATATAAGGTGCATATGCTATTAAATATGCACTTAATATTAAAAATTCAAATCAGTTTTAGATTTCAAACATTTTTAGGGAATGTCATCACCCACCAAGTTGGACTATATTGAGTCAATCTACTATATTATTTTATTTGCTTTACGGTATGGTTTACGTGATTAAATAACTCAATATTTCCAATATTATAGTTTGTACTTGATTTCATCATCCAACCTCACCAATAGTGTGAGTTGACTTGGTAAACTCACACTTACTAGGTTATAATTATTATTGGGTTACACGGTTGACCTAATCTCAATAGATAGGTGGCAACTCATATTTTCTCCAAACATGGGGGAAAGTGCTCTCCAATATCTATCTCTCAACCTCTTTATATATATGTAATTTCTAGATTTATATTTTTCATAATCTCAAATTTAGTGATTTATAATGATATATATTTCAAATTAAATCATCAAAAGGTAAGATGGTTACATCAATACATAGCTATAATCATAAACCTTACCATCTTTCAATTTCAATCATTTCAATATTTTCAATTTTAGATTATATGCATTGATTATATATTATAACATGATCTTGGTTAGAGGTTAGTCACTAGAAAAACTCCAAAATTGGACTCAAGAAAAGATAAGGTGTGTTATAAGCACTTAGGTAAGCATTTCTTCTCCTTTAAACTAGTAATTTCATTATTAGATTAAATTGGGGGGGAAGGGGGGATGGGAATGTAGAAACTATTTTTTAATTATATATCACCTCAATATTATACACATAGAAAATGCATATCATGGATGTACCTTCAACTTATAGACCTTATTGTTGCCAAAAGGATCACACACACTATCTCTTATTCTGACCCATGCTATTATGATGGCTCAAGCCTTATATCTTTCCCAAAATGTTATAAACCTACTTATCTTCCACCTCTAAAATTTTTGGACCTGCACCTATTTTCCAACTACCCAAACACTCGAATCCTAGTTAGATGCTTGAATTGACATAAGTGTCCTACCCTAATGCAAGTTTCCCATGCCCTAAGGTCATCCAAATTGAAAGTTAAACATATCCTAAAAGTTTACCTAAGTGATTGAATGTGAGATATTCCCCAAGTGGATTGGTATAAATATAAGATCAACCCTCATTCATTCCTCACCTAGAAAATACCTAGAGGGACCAAAATAACTTATCAAAAAAATTTATTTAATCACTCAAGTGATAAAACCTTCCTTATTTTATCCTATTTCCATATCAATTATAGGGAAAACATAGCTATATGTTTTAAGTACTAAAGGAACATCCCAAGAGATATATTTTCCAAGTTATAATTTAGGTCATTAATGTACTTTCTAATCACACATTTCATGATCCACACACAAGCCAACATGTACAGGAGAAATACATAAGTATAAGGCCCTCTTCAGAGTATTGTCTATGTAGGTAGTGTTTATTGATAGATGGGTCTTTGGGGAAGATCTATAATATGTGCCCACTAACACATTTTACCCTAAACCAATATGAAGATTAAAAACTAGGGTTGTACTATTTGTTAAGGAACATCAGTTCATGACCTAGATCTGAATGTATTAGAGTAAAGGAAAAATAAAACCCATAAGCATAAAGGTAGTTGCATCTAGTTTTAGAAAGGATTCCATACTATACATATATGTCCAAGTTAGATAGTAGTATTGATGTGATTGTCCTATGTTAATGCAAGTGTTCATAGTTATTAAGGTCAAATTTATAGAATTAGGTGACTATTCAAAAATCCATATCTAGTCCACTTTATATCTATTCTATATCTAAATATGTATCGACATTATAATAAGCTAAGTATCTTATTTTCATTATTTCCATTTCTAGAATAGATGCACTTTCCATTTTATCATATCTTAAAATAATGAATTAAGTATATGTTTATTTGATTTTCAAAAGTAATTTTCCTAATTTATACATAGTTTACCATCCTTATGCCGTAGGTTATCTCTACTCCTTTAACCCTAGATCCACTTTAATCCATATTTTAGGGTTAATTTTTTTTCTGTAGTAGACTAACACCTCTCTTGGTTGTTTGTTCCCTTGAAATTATGTTAGACTAAGAATTTTACTTGAGGCCTTATATTTTTTCCAATTTGTGGCAACCATTTTCAATGTAACTTGTAACCTAGATTTACCAATCTTTACTAGTGTGTCAAATGCAACTACTAATGTATTGACCTTAGGAGAATGATATCTTATTTTCACACACTTAAAGTAATGAAAATTATATATAGATAAAAGTGACCTTTTGATATGGTGTATAATTTATCTTTATTATTTTTTTGAGGTTTTCCCATGGGAAACAATGATAAGTGATTATTAAAATAGGCCATTTTCTTTCTAGAAAAGTATGTAAACCTACTAGGGACTTAACATCTCTTAGATATGCCATATGCCATTTTTTACCATAATAATTGGTGTTGAATATTCTAATGATAAATAATACATAAAAAAATCTTATTTGACTTGATAATTAAATTAAATTTAAGGTCTTAAACATTTCACAAAGGAATTAATGTTCTACTAATTATATAAGAAATCTATTTCTTCATGTACTTAATTCAATCAACTATATCTTCTTGTTTTTATATGTTAATTTAATAATTAAGTTTTGAATTAGACTTCCTTTATGAATTTTGTGATATTTTATTCAATAAATAATCAATAAAAAGGTACTGTTTTACTTGGGTTTTTGGGATGAATTTCTTGTGCATGAAAATTTGGTATCAAAACACAATTTTAGCATTGGGACTCTGAGTAAATCATATTTTGATGGTTCATTATCTTTCATAGTGAATAAAAAAATTGTTTAAAAGTTTTTTATTTTATTTTCATGGATAGGAAAAATTTAATCATAAGGTACTTATGATACTTTTGATGCACTTAGATATTATGCATAGGGATGGCCACTTTGATAAAAATTGAGAATCATGATTGATATGTGATTTAAGAATATAAATAAACCATCTATATTTTAGTTTTGGGTTGATTAGGTGACCACTTACCTCATGTCTATTGATATTGTTCATGTTTCATTATTTTCTTATGTTCTTGTATCCCTTATATCAATTTTCACCATTTTTGAATAGAGTTAGTTTATTAACATGTTTTTGGAACGTTAGTATCATTATAAGATATACATATGATAAACCTCTTTCTAAAACATTTGTATCATTTTGTATCTAGACAAACCCTATGGAGAAAAACTCAACCTCTCTAAAATAACCATGTTGTTGTGTGATTATGATTTATGTGTTACGGTGAAATTTTTTAATTAAGTTATTTAGATAAAATTATATATGTGAATGTGAATGTAATTTTAATGTGCCTCATGTGTATAATACCCATTTTAAGCAATTTTGTAGTTTTCTTATTTGATAAGGTAAAATCTAGGTTTTATAGGGATCTTGGAACCACCAAAAGTGTAGTACAAAAGTTTAGATAGGACAAAACAAGGTTGAGAAACCAATGCAGAAAAAAATATAGTATTAAACCAAGAACCAAAAAATAGGAAAACAAAAATAACCTAGGAGGAAAGCCCTTCTAGAGGGTATTTAACATCTTTAATAATCTTCATCAAGATGATTTGTTTACCTTATAAACCTTTGCCTGAGTGTAGTTCCTGGGGCCTTCAGTAGCTTCATTGGGGAAGAGCATGTGGGGGTGTTTTCATCCTTGAACCTATAGGGATACTATTTTGGGGTAACCCCCTTGGGGGAATTTGGAGGATGGGACATCAAGGTTTTTGATGATTAAATTGGAGGGGACATGTTAGTTTGAATAGATTAAATAAAGGCTTAAACTAAGGATTTGAATTGTCTATGAAAAGAGTTATAGTCTTGAATGAGTTTAGTAAGGGCCATCCCTAGTTATTAAACCTTACAATTAAAGGTGTCTAGTTATGATTTGTTCCTTTTTATTACATCAGTCAAAATGGCCTTCACTTTTTGGGTGGTCTCCAACGGGGTACTCACATTGAGAGAAATAGGCTTAGGCTTGGGAGTAAATACTTATGTGGGATGTCATCAGATGGAGACATGGATAGGCTATCATTAGGGGAGTGGGAAGAGGTCTATTGGGATTATGTAGTGGGAACATCCACCAAGGAGTCCTCCCTAGAGTAGGATCCCACAAGGGGAACCTCTCGATCATGAAGGGCTTAGCCATTCATGATAAGAAGGAGAGTCAAACCTTGGTGGAGGATGGGATTAGAGTTATTCAATTGATGTAGTAAGATAGTGCTTTTGAGGGAATTCAGAAAAAAGTAAGGCAAACTAATTGTGTAGCCAATGAAATGATTTATCAACATAAAGTGGTGGGAAAATATAAGATTTTATTTACCCTCAAGAATTATGTAATTCATAAATTAAAGAAAAATGTTAGGCTAGTATCATAGGATATCAGTTTGTGGATACCCTTGTTTATCTATCTACACTAAATCATTAGTCCTAAAAAATCATTACAGTAGCTCCTTTTTTTTTGATTGGTTCTTTAACTCCTTGGTACCTTCACATGACATACCAATCACTTCATTGATAATTTACTTTGTCACATTAATTATTATGCCATGAATGGTCACTTTTTGCTTATTTTGAGCCTTAGTAAAGTTTTTCAAAACAACTGAATTGTGTTCCATGACTCATTTCATGAACCTCATAAGATCCCCATATTTCATCTTTTTCCAAACTTTTATCTATCTACGAACTTCCTTATAGGTGTTTTTCAATCTATCCTTATCGTCTCCCATTAAAATGGTGTGTGTAGAGCCAAAGTAAGAAAGAGGAAGTTTCTAAATGTAAAAAATTTGAAAGAGACAAGAATGGTTTAGGAAGCCCATAGAAGACTTGTTATAGCAATTAAGTCCCCTTCTTTATAAATTATTGTTTATTATCCTAATTAAGATCCACTCCTCTAAACTAAGATCATACACATGCAAAAACATGATGGTTTTGACATACATCAGTAATTTCATCTCATAGGGCATTAAGGACATTAATGAGGATGTTATTTACACTGCCACAATGGCTCTTACTTGGTGGAATCAAGACATGCCACTAAACTTTACTTGGAAAGTGAATGGTATTTCAAGAAAATATTTTAGGTAAAACATTTAACTCCCAAATTTTATTTATTTTTTGGATTGTAGTGTAGGATAAAATTTTGACAATGGATAACCTAGCCAAAAGAGGATTGTTATTCCCCAATAGGTGCCCAATTTATTGGATCATGGAAGATTCAATTCACCATCTCTTCCTTGAGTGTCACTTTAGTATGACACTATTGAACTAGTTGATCATTCACCTTAACTTGTCCTAGGTAAATATAACAATGTCTTGGACCTCATTACACAATGGAATTCCCCCTAGAAACTCCCTTCCCTTATATTCCTCTGGCATCTTTCTCTCCTTCATTGGTTCTAGTGTGTCAAAAAAAATACAATGATGGAATATTCCTTAACAAGAGAAACCAACTAAAAGGCATCTTCCTTTACCTTTGCCAGACCATTTCAAAAAATTTAAAAGCCTTGCCTCCCAAAGATAAATAACTTTCCCCTCACTCTACCTTATAAATCCCCAAAAACTAGGATATTACATAGGTGTTACACTCTCCTTCAAAATATTTAATTTATAATCACACTAAATGGAAGGCTCCACCATAAGGTTGGGTGAAGCTAAACTTGAATGGCACCTCCAAAGGTAACCTAGGTCCTATGGGTGGAAGAGGATTTATAAGGAATTCAATAGGGGAGATGGTGGCTGATTATGTAGGTATTATGTTAACCCAGAAAAACCACCTAGTAGAGGCCAAGGTAGCTCTCTAGGGTCTACAATTGACATTAATAATTAACCATAATAGGATAATTATGGAGGGTGACTCATTGAATATTATAAATGCATTAGAGGGGGAAAAAACCCCCTCTCACACCATCAAAGACATAATTGATGATGACAAATAACTACTAAAGGGCATGTCTCATGTCCAAATTATCCACACCTATAGGGATAGAAATGGGGTGGCTAACCTCCTTGCCAACATTGGAGTTGAACTCCACTCTTTAAAAATTTTGTAGTTTAATTGTCACACTAATTAAATTTTGAGACTATCAAGATAGACTTTAATGGTGTCAAAGATTTCAAAGACAAGAAGAGAAAGGAGGAGCTTTTGGGCATTTTATTCAAAAAAGAAAAAAGAAACCCAAAATTCATGTCAAAAGTGTTCATGAGGTTAGAGCTATGAAGGAAATGGTTAGATGTTTGTCTCTAGATTATGAGTTACATTACCTTAGAGGAAAAACACACTATGATTTTTTCCCATCACTTCCTCCTCCTTAACCATTTCAAAGGCCACACCATCAACATTCTATTTTTTTGATTACAATCCTTGAAATCCTTGATGCTAAACTTCAAGAAAAACCCTTTGATAGATTTAATTCATTAAGGTTTGATTTTGTTGATTAAGTGAGGGGAGCCATAATGCTTCAATATTGTCATCAAGGCCATCAATATCCCTAGTGAGAAGGAAAATACTAAATAAGTAAAAAATTAATCCACTGAGTTAGATCTAAAGAAGGAACATGAGGAAAAAAATGTTAGGGATGTTATTGAGTAGGCCCAGGAGGAACCCAAATCATAAATGGGAAGTCTTTTATATGTCCATCTATTAACTAACAGAGGAAGAGGGGTGTTTGGCTCTATTGATAAGGTATAAATCATGAATTCACTCCAAAAGTTGCACACAAATATTTCTATCTAGAAACTCTTGAGCACCAAATTTGTGAATGAATTTGAGAAGTTAAAAGGGTTATTGAGTCAAGAATTAGTAGCCATTAAACTAGGAAAGGATAATTTGGTTTGCACTCCACAAGGTAACAAATCAACTTAGGGTGGCAGAGAGGAGGAGGTCGACTAGGTTCTTAAGGAGGAGAAATAAAAGACTCAATATACTAGTCTCAAGTGCAAAATAGAAGAAGAAGATAAGGACCAGTTCATTAGAATCCTTACCAGAAGTAGGAATAACAAAGGGGTTTCTAGTGGGACCAAGCATCTGGTGTTTTATTCTATATCGATTTAGTATATTTCACTCTATGCTTTTTTGTTTGGTCTTGGTTTTTTTGGCTAAAACTTGGTGTAAGTTTAATGGTAGGGGGCTTTAGCTGTTAGGTTTTTTTTTTGTTCCTTTTTTGTCTTGTTGCTTTATCATGTCTATTTTCTAGATTTATTATGTAAAGGGAATATGCCCCTTCAACCTAATTTTAACTAATCAAATAAAAAAATAATATAATTTTTTATTGTGTGACCATGCATCATTGTTATATGCATTGATTATTAATAAAAGTGTAGGGTTTGAGGGATAAGTTAAGAACTTGTTCATATTTTTGTGAACTAGGTAATGGGTTAGGAAGTGAATCTTGACATAGATGAAAATCAATTTTTACCATTTGAAAGTAGTAAAACATTTAATATTTCATATGAGTGCATTGTAACTTCTCTATACATAATGGTCACATTATGAGTGCCCCTTCACTCACCCTATATTGTTTATCCAAAAATAAACCTTTATGATGAGCACTCTATGTTAAGCCTCATGTAAAATATGTTACTACATTTCTACATCTTTTTACATTAGAAACGTAACATAGGACTATATGATGGTTACTTATATTACTTCTCCTCCTGGGTGTATTCTTAAGCCACATAGTGTGAGTAATGTGGAATTTTTCTTTTAATTTAATATGTTCAAATGTTGGAAGTTTACTTTTAATTTATTGACATTATAAGTTGATTTCAAAACTATCATTGTTATTTTGAATTGAATTTTAAGGTTATTTATCAACATACGACTTGGGATGGCCATACATTAAATTTTAAATAATCATTAATTTATTTGATTACATTATTTTGGGGCTATTTTGTCATTGGTTTATTTAATCATCTTATTGATTCTTTTGGTAATTTTTCATTTGGTTATATATTTTTATATCTTAAATAATTCTGATGTGAATATTTATTCACCTTATGTGATTATGGGGTAGAAGAGTATAGATTTTGGAGAAATATATGGGTTTATATGGGAATTTATATGAAAATTTATTAAAACCATCCTTCCCTCACTTGATGTGGTGATTTTATATATAATTTATATAATGTAATTATTTTCCTATTTTACTTGGTAGGTCTAAGGAGAATCATTGCTTTGGAGTTCCAAAGAGGGAATTAAGATAAAAGATAAATTAATTTATCCTCTTTAAGCCTTATGAATTTTTTTTTACACAAATAGCATTTAACTTACAAAATTAACTTTTTCCATGAAATGATGCTCAAATTTTATTAGTATGATCATATAATATAATTTTTATTTTTTTTACACATTTCATATCATAAGTTATTTTGGTATCAATGACTTAATGATGGAATATGGCTATCAGTAGGGAACTAATGGAACTATATGATGAGGTTGGAATCGACTATTTAGCTTAAAACATTTTGGATACTATAAAACTCTTTTTTATAAAGGATATTCCATTTACTTGATAATAAAAATATGCCCAATATTGAATATTTTATACATTAGATTAGGAAAATTATTGTTTTAATAACTAAATTGGTAATTTTATATTATAGAATATTGCATGTAAATATCTATTTGGTAAAAAAATTAGAATATTAATCTCAATTAAGAGGATTGAAAATATTTAAAACATTAATTGATGTTATAATTAACCATGTATAATTTAAATACAATAAAACTATTTTTTGTTCCAAATTTATTTCTTTTTAATTGTATTAATGTGTTATATATAAAAACTAGTTTACTTGATGGATGTGTGATTGGCTTGTGACACCTAGATTTTGGCTAATACATTAAGGATGATATTTTATAAGAAGTGGATATTGAAATGCCTCTCTATGAATTATTTATCCATTGTTTATTTTAGTTTATTCTTTGTATTTGGTGACCCCTACATGCGTGTGGGAATTCTAATTCATTTCCCTCCTTGTGTGAATATTTAAAATTATACATGTGATGCTAGGGATATTAAATTTTTTAACAAACCTAGATATATAATAAACAATGAAATATATAATATTTAAAATTATAAATTATAAAATATTAAATATTTAAATGATGTGAGGACATAGGCCTTATAGGAAGGTTATAAAAACTAGCTAGTCTTATGGGATAGGCTTGCTAGGTAACTTATAGGACCTAGGATTATTTTATATGTTTGGTGAAATGCATAAGTGGAAAGAGTGTGTAACTAAATTTTTAGGTACTTGTAGTTAAATTTTAATAAACCCATGTGGGCATGATGATAAGATCTTGGTATTCAATATATGAAGAAATACACTTAATGTAGGGAAACACCATATAATACTCCTTTAAGAAGGAATAACTCCACAATGTCTCTTTGAGGGGATAACCTCCAATATCCTCTTACAATAGAAGACTCAATGCTTACTTGATATCTTTACCATGATAATCATCTCCTATATATAGACATCTATCTAACCCATGGATGGGTAACCTCTTAATCCCAATGTAGGCCAACCATTACCCAATGTACTAATACTATAGGTTACTCTATTATCCTAATATATTATACATATATAACTAACTAAGGGGATTTGTGCCACATGTCAACATCTCCATCAACCCATATACATTAATATAGCATATCCCTATGTACATAGCATTACTTCCCTCCTTGACATGTTTCATCCTCGAAACATAAGAAGAAACCAATTAATGAGTGTACTTCAAATCATTGCACACTTGTCTCCAATCTCAATCATCTAGCCATCCATATGTGATCTTGGTAGGCGATAGCTCTCTAAGCTTGTTTCCAAATTCCATTGTGCTCCTCTAATTTGTTTCATGATCATAATTATACTGCTTTGGTGTCCAAGCATAATTATTCCTCTTTTTATTCCATGTACCATATTTTGTTGTGCTTCTTTGATTCCAACCATAAATATAGAAGGTATTCTTCCATGCATATTCATAGTGATTTATCCATTCATTCCATGTGCCATAGTATTTTTTCTTTGGATTTCATGCATATCCATAATGATTGGAAATTTTATTTCTTGTACAGAAAAAATGATTGTTGTTATGACACTTTCTCACCTGGTTCCATGATTTTTTCCTCTCATGACGATGTGGGTGTCTATATACCTCAACTTTTTCCAATACCTTGACCTTATCCACCTTTTCTTCTACCTCTTCCACATTTTCCTTCATTGTCTCTTGAGTATATGAAGTGTTCATTTGTAGTGTGTCATTATCTATATCATCTAAATCTTCATCATGATCTTCATCACCTACTTCAATCTCATCCTTATGATCTACTTGGATTGTTATTGGTGCCTTTTTCACTATGATATCTTGTAAAGTGATCTTCTTTTCCTTATACCAAAACTTCAGGAATTTTTTTTGAACATTAATATTCATTGTTCCCAAAGTCTCTAACAATGGATATCCAAGAACTATATCCATATCATCCAAATCCAAAGCATAAAAATCTGAACGCAAAACATATTTTTCCATAATGAGCTTCAAATCTTTCAATAGTGAAATATTATTACCATCTACTTGAACCTCCTTGATATTATTTGCTTGAACATGTAGGTGCTTGGCCACATTCATGTTAATGAAGTTATACTTACTGGTAGGGTTTATGGACACAACCACCTTCTTCTTTTGAATGCATCCATGAAATTGAAAAATTGACTCAGATTTATTTCGAGCTAAATTATTTGGACCCTTATCTTCTGCTTCTTCTTCTTCTTCTTCTTCTTTTTCTTGTTCTTGTTCTTGTTCTTCTTCTTATTCTTATTCTTCTTCTTGTTCTTCTTGTTCTTCTTCTTCTTATTCTTCTTCTTCTTCTTCTTCTTCTTCTTCTTCTTCTTCTTCTTGTTCTTCTTGTTCTTGTTCTTCTTCTTCTTCTTCTTCTTCTTCTTGTTCTTCTTGTTCTTGTTATTCTTCTTCTTCTTCTTCTTCTTCTTCTTCTTCTTCTTCTTCTTCTTCTTCTTCTTCTTCTTCTTCTTCTTCTTCTTGTTTTTCTTCTTCTTCTTCTTCTTCTTCTTCTTCTTCTTCTTCTTCTTCTTCTTCTTCTTCTTCTATTGATTCTTCTATTTATTGTTCTTCTTTTTCTACTTCTTCTTCTTCTACTGCTTCTTCTTTTTTTGCTTCTTGTTTTATATCCCATCGATTTAAAAATATCTATTCCATTTCTTTCCATGAAGATAACCTTTTTGTACAGCTCAACCGATCAAACTAATGTAGTGCAAGCCCAGATAAAGAAAGAGATAATTCTATTTTCCAAAAAATGTCTTTAGTATTATTCTCCTTAAAAATTAGCCACCATTCTCTATCATTAACATCATCTTCCCTTGAAAATTTTTGTAACTCCATGATCCACAAAAAAAAATTAGGGTTCATGAAACCCTAAAATGTGAATAACTCATACAAAATTGATCCATAAAATATCAAAAAATCACTTAAAACAACTCAAAAAATTCAAAAATTTTGAATGTACTTCTCTTATATCTTCTTACATCTCCAATAAAATTTTTGAATAAAAATTCCTTATATTTTAGAAGATATAGTGAAATTATTATAAACCCTAAAATAGCAATAACTTCCTCAAAACGAATCAAAAAATCTTTATTTTTTTAATGTGACTTATTTGAAATATTCACCATATATAATAAAAACGTTTTGGAAAATTTCACAACCAATCAAAAGTTATTGATGATTCAAAAACCTAGGGTTTCACTCCACAAATTGCCCAAATCGAAGCTCTGATTCGACTTGTAATGATCTTGATATTAAATATATTCAAAAATACCCTTAAGGTATGGAAACACAATATAATACTCCTTTAGGAAAGAATAAATCCACAATGTCTCTTTGAGGGGACAACCTCTAATATCCTCTTACAATAGAAGACTCAACGCTTACTTGATATATTTACCATGATAGTCATCTCCTATATATAGACATATATCTAACTCATGGATAGGTAACTTCCTAATCCCAATGTAGGCCAACAATTACCCAATGTACTAAATCCATAAGTTACTCTATTATCCTAATATATTATACCTATATAACTAACTAAGGGGATGTGTGCCACATGTCGGCATCTCCATCAACCCATATACATTAATATATCATATCCCTAGGTACATAACACATGAAATAAATTATTGAAATTTTTTAATGTGTAAGAAAGTGGGTTTACTTGTGTAAGTAAATCCACTTGTTACATTTAATATAAATAAATGAAAGTGTAATGAGAATTATGGGACAGGTAAGAAGATTGAATGTAATTGTAAGAGAAATACTCTCATTTTGAGAAATTAGCTCCCATTTATACTTTTTGTTTGAGATTTTGTCAGGGTGTTTTTCTAATTATTTTCCAAACTTTAGTTTATTTTGGAGTTCAATATCCCATGTTGTCGTTAGTTTGGGTAAATGTTGAGGGAAGATCTTAGAATATTTATTTTTAAAATATCTTAAAGAGTGATTTGTGATTCAATATATGACTCTCATTTACATATTACTTGATTATTTTCATCACTTTCTTAATTGTATTTAAGGATAGATTTTATACCCTTTTTAATGATATTCTAGTGTGGTTATAATGGAAACCATGTGTTTTATGTAAATTTAGTATATATTTGAATTGATTGAGTTGTTATAATGGATCCTAATATTTCTCTCCTATTAATAAAATGAGAAAATATTTCTCAATATATAAATAGTTATTAGGGAAAAATGGCTTATAAAATGTTTTAAATGTTGTGATGAAATATAATTAATAACTTAGAATGATATAACATGATACTTGACATATGTTTTAACATTAAGTCTCTAAAATTTTTTGATAAAAATTATTAAATATTATTGGTTATTAAAACAGATCCAATTATAACATTATACTAAGAGGGATTTTTGTTTCATTAAGAATAAATATAGAAATGGATTTGTAAATTGAATTTAATCTTAGTGGTTACCTAAAGATCTTAACCAATATTTAATGTGAACATAGTTTCAACCTAATTTGGTTTATTTGTTTGAAATTAAATAGACACATAGTAAATAGAAAACTATGTCTGTATGAGCCAAATTTGTAATTAAAATTAGTGAGATATCAATGTTGAAATCATGGAGTAAATTAGGATGAGTATTTTTTCATACTTAGATTTTAAATTTAATTTAAATAATGACTATCCTAAATAATTTGATATTCAATTTGTTATGGCTCCTAGTATAGTATAAAACACCCTACCCATTCTATTAAAATAATATTTGAGCATTTTTCATTACAAAAGTAGGTCATTATTTATTAATTTGGTTAAACACACAAGGTTATTTAATATACTTGGAACATTGAAATTAAAGATAATATTAATTTATAAGATCATATTTAGTGATTATAATATCAATCTTGATTAGCATGGTATATATAACTCTTCTTACCCACAATATTTATATGATAACTCTAAAATATCATAATCACATTGAGAACCTTATTTATTTAGTGAGTTGATGGAACTTGATTTATGAAACTTAAAATATTCTAATTGGGATTTAGGATAGACTATGGTTCTTCCTACTAAATTGATAGGTGAAATGATCTTTATAAACTCACAATTTGAATAATTTTTATTGATTTATAAATAATAAATATTTTAATAACTTTATAAGTTAAAATGATCATGTTAAATGATTGAGTATCAGTAATAGCAATACATTTAATTAACCTTAATATCAATATTGGTATGTGTGATTAATGATAATTCTCATCCTTAGCTTCATTATTTGGACAATTATTTAAAGAAATCTTTTAGTTACAATAATATTTATTAAACAAGTGTTAATTTTATTTTATTTTAATTTACTTTTAAAATTTCTAAGGGAAACAAGCCATAATTTGAATAAAATAAATATCCATTATTGAAATTTACCAAATTTAGAATTTGAAAAATAAATTTAAATGGATTAAAAATATGAGACCAAATATTAAATAATTTTGTTAACTATATCTATAAATTAAAATGGGTCAAATTCTATTTTTTTACAAGTAAATTATTAGAGCCTTTTCTATCTCATAAAAGTTAGTTTAAAACTAATCTAAAAAATATATTCAAAAAATATTTATTTATTTTTATAATTTAAACACATCTTAAATGGATTAAAATTACATTTTCAATAGTCAAATAATTTTAATACTAGTTTTTACAATTAAAATTGATCAATTTCTAAAACCAAGTTTACAAATAGTTTTTAGTGCAATTATAATCTTATTAAATTCATATAGAAATACTATATGTTTTTATAGCATAGTTACATAATAATTATTTGATACTAAATTTCTAAGTTCCTTATATTTTAAACTATAATCAAAATTTTAGAATAATGTATTGCTTGCTCTATGAATTTATTTAATGATGTTTTTGCACATTGTTTATTAACTTAAAATTGGTGTGAGAAATGTTTTTTTGAAACTATTGTTTACCTCTATAACTATCTAGTGTGTCCATAACCAATAAAATGTGTAGGTGAATTTTTTTATGTTTTAATTAGTGTAAAAATTTAAATGCAATTTTGAAAGAAAAATCATTTATCATTTTTGCTAAATAATTAGATGTTATTTGATTTAAAATTTATTATTCTAGAATTAATTACAAAAGATTGTTGTAATTTTCATTTAATTTTTGTATATTTTATGATGCATAACCCCATAAATAAAATTGGTTGATGTTTTTTATACATCCTTTTAAGCCTAAAAAATACATTTAAAAAGTTAATTTGAATGATTCCTCGCTCATCCACCATACATATTATAGCTACTAACATGGAGTGTATTTATTTTAGGGTGTATAATCAAAGTTTTCATAATCATACCAAGGTTAAAAAAACATCTATCACTGTCTAAACAAACCACTCAAACCTCTATTTAAACCCAAAATATTATTAATCCCAAACAAATAATCTTATAAGAAATGACCCAAATGGTAACATATTGGCTAATAATATTTCTTAAAGTATGTAAATGGAAAAATAAATAGTTCAAATGAAAGCTAAACCTCATCATGTACAATGGATAATTCCCAATCAATGTCCCCCCTCATAGAGATGTTTGGAAAAACTCTTTTTTCAACCCCTTATTCACAATTTTTTTTTATCAAACCCCATTTAAATGAACCCTTAGTCCCTAAAATTATAAAAAATTACATAGGTGGTATCACTTAAATTCATTTTTTAATATTTGTAAAGATTGGATTAAAATTAACATCTTTATAGCTACTAAAATACTAATTAAAAGCATTTCTAGCGATGATTTAAAATGGTAAAATTAACTAAGATATAAATACATTTCTCTCTTGGGTGACTTAGTTAAGGCATTAATCTAATATTTTTAGTCCAAATATTATCCTAAAAATATCTTATCTCACTTTATCATTGTAAACATGTGGAAAATGAATCTACCAAAAACATTATTAAACATTAGAAAGCTTTAACCAACAAAGTTTAACATAATATGATGGAAGGAAACCTCTCCCACATCTTTACTAACAAATTTAAATCCAAATTTCAATAATTTGATGGGAATATTTCTTCACAATCATTATAATAATACTTATACCAAGCCAAATGATAATAATACCTCATAATATAATTTGAGCCTTTTAAACCTAAACTCATAACTCAAATTCCTATGAGACCTAAAAACAAGCATGTCATTGACAATGGTGTTTTTGGTTCTTATAATTCCAATATAACAATTATTAGATAATTAATATTAGTTGGGTTTTTGAGGATAGTCTAGGTTTATAATAAGTCTTGTTTATGAGTACATTTACTATATGTATATATGCACTTATCTTGAATTTATAATGTGGCTCTCACCTCTCTTGTTCACTTTTTGGATTTAGAGTTACTTTCATGATTAATTCCTCTCCCCACATTTCAAGCACATCATCCTCACTTTTAATAGGATTAGGACACTTTTCATCCACATAAATATTGTTCATGTATCTGTTTTTTCTCTTCTAGTTATAGTTATTGAGATCTCCTCTCTCTTTTTTAACACAATCAATCTTCTTACACGATTGTGTTGTTACATTCTTGCTTCTCTCTTGGATTAAGACCATTCTTCTCTCTCTCCTAGATTGTAACTTATATGTACTTGGAGATTCATTTTTTATAATACTTATAATAGATTTTGGGGTTCTTATCTATTTAATGGTTTCCTCACTTATCAAATATCTTGTCTCCCGTTTTGTGCTTTACTCACTTTTCAAGGTAAAATTGTTATTTTAATCTTTTTCATTTCTTGTTTTTAATGTCAATATTTTTATATTTTTCAATAGTTTTATTAACCATCAATGCCATTTTATAGGAATTTCAATTGACATAACACTTCCTCAACCTATAAATGTAAGTCGATTATAACCTTCTCCTCCTCACTCACAAGTTCACATGAGTGGAGTCCATCAACATCTTATCCTTGATTAGATTAGGAAATGTCTTCCAAGATACTCAACTATATATGCTAATCACTATCTTCCTAATATCCATTGATATGACCCTAAAAATATTTTATAGTTCCATTCTAATTTGGGTCATTCTTATGATTCCTATAAGTAACTTATACACTTAAGTCTCATGACTATAACATAAAGAATGAAGTTCATCACAAAGAGAATTACTACTTTGCCATATATTCCAACCCACTTCTAAATCACAATAAAAATAAAAAATTAAATATCAACCTCAAACCTCTTCCCAACCAACCACCAATGTTGTTGAAAACATGGTTAACCTTCATTATTCCAATGATGTAGATAATTTTGTAAAATTGAATAACAATAAGTATGTTGTTTCATATATTTATCCTAATATATTTCAAAACCAAATACCTCATCCAGATTATATAATAGTTTAGTATTATATTCCACATCATTTTTTAGCATTGGATATAGATAAATCATTACTTATATACTTTATGATATCCCACTTGTATTGTCCAAGATAATATAATTTCATGTTCATCATATTATATTAGCTAACTCAATATAGTTCCCTATTTATACAACTGTATTGGAAAAAATGGTATAGTTTCTAATTAATTATAATATATCATCCATCCTATTAAAATATGTTTATTTGATCAATTATGTTATTACTATATTGGTTAATTTGATACAATATTTCATTTCTAGTTTAGGTCTAGATGTATTGGTTAACACGATACAATGTTTTTCTCTAACCTATTTTTTAACTATACTGACCAACTTGGTATAGTCATATTTTACTAGTCATACCTCTACTATATCATCCAACTTGGTAAAATATATTTACTTACCCAATTATTACTCTATTGTATTAGCTAGGATAATATGATTTATTTTTTATGTTTTCATGTCACTAACTACATCGACTAGGCCAATATAGTTGGTTTGGTTTCCTTGAAATATACTAATAGTGTCAAGAATGTACTTTTAATCATAATTATATTCAATTGGTTTCAACTTAATATATAACTAATCCAATTAATAATTTGATTCCTCATATTGGCATGTCTATATCATGTTATCTTTGATGGAAGAGATACCATAGTAATTTTCAATATTCCCCTCTTAAATCTTGTTACTTAAATCTTGTTACTTGAGATTATTATAACTTCTCAATGACATTAAAAAATAAATTATGTAATTTTTTTAATATGAACATTCCTCAACCACCACCTATGGGATAATAAACTACCTTTCTTGGGTCCAAGGAAATGATCTTATAGAAATGTGAAGATATGTCCATCCATGTCAATTACACTATATATACATCTCTTTCCCTAAAATTTATAATCACATATATGATCATCAATGATATTTTAATTCATGTGCATGAACCTCCCTTATTTATTAACATCCAACTTGGTGACATTTGAATCAATCGAACCTTTATAGATGAAGCCTTTAGCACTTATGTCATTATTTGGAAATCATAAAAAATTTAGGATATTTTGAATTTAAATTTAAGTCTACCCAAGGCATGTGCCAAGGATATGTTTGAATATGAAGGATTTCATTAGTATTTTTTTGGATTTATATCAAGATAACACCGATTATGGTTAAATTTAAGGTCATGATATTCAATTTCACTATATCTTATAACATTTTAATTGGTCATCCTTGGAATCATCATATAAGGGCCATGACCTCTTCTACATGATAATGCATGGAATTTCATTACATGGGTGCCATTTATAAGGTAAAATTTTATAAAAAATATTATAATTTTGAAAATTTCTAACAATACAATATATATAAAATCCCAACCCTTGAACCTTTACCTAACATAACATTTTATGAGTATCAACTATTTAACTATCTTATCAAGTACAACCAATGTTATAGTTGTCACCTAATCTTGTGTAAACATTCCATGAAACCTCCTTGACAATAATTATGATGATCTTCATGATATTAGTTTTAAAACCAAAAAACATAACCTTCTTTCTAGTATCATTACTTAGTTTGTTCATACTTTACAACCTTGTTCCTGAAAAAATCTAACTAATGAGTTTCCCACTTTTGTGGTTATTCCTAAGAAAAAATATTCCCATATATATTATAGTGGCATATAGGTTGAATTCATTAACATATATCACCACTCCAAATAATGATAATGAATACACCATAGATGACCCATACTTATTTATCTATACCCAAGTCAGTGATGCAAAAATCCTCTATCACCATTCTTCACTTTAGTGATATTATAATAAATCCTCATTTTCTTATAGCATTAATTTAGTTTAAATTATTCAACATTTTACTTTTACGTCTTCCATGGCATTGTCCCTTCTTTGGTTATTGTTTCTAAATCTAAAATTGAGCTAGTTTATACGTTTAGTACAAGTTTTTCACTTATTTTATTAAACATATTATATTCATGCTTGATGATAAATCTATGACATGAAATTATCATTTCATTAAATATTTTAATCCATATATTTCAATTCCTCCCAAGATTTTTGTTACTATTTTACAACTATAACTAAGGATATCTCCTAGAAATCATAGCACCATATTATTCATTTCATATACTTTCTAGTCAATCATAACATCATTAGTGAGTGTATCATATATATATAGATAAAAATAATTAAATTTAAAATTAAACAATCCATGGTGTCATAGTGATGATATGAGAATTATATATGAGACTCTAATACCTCATTATGTTCCTCCAAATAGGTTGGATACAACACCATTCCCACCCATCCTATATGAAAATCCATATTTTGAGTTTTATAAGGTTTTTGTCCATTTAGGATATGAATGTAGAGCTTACCATAAATTTTTAGAAAATGAAAATATGATAGGCCCATATCCTACCAGGGATAGTCAATCATATTGATATTATACTCCTAGGCTCTCTTATTTCTTACATGGAACTAGTACACATTATTCAAGTAAATGTTAAGCTCTTTTATAGTATATGAATGTAATTAATTTTGAGGTATTGAAATTTTCCCTTTAGTCAAACATGCTACCTTTAAAAATTACACCAATTTATATCCCAAAAAATAAGGAGGTGTATTATCTTTTGAATGAGTGTTCTACACATTCTACAAATAAGAGTAGAAGAATTCAACAACATTTCATAGATTTTATGATTCCCTGACTTCAATATTATTATAATTGTTCACATGGAGCACATAGGATAGAGGATTATCCTCCCATAAAACCATCACCACCTCTAATATTGGAGAATGTGTGTCCCATTCCTTCCATAGTGGCACCTCATCTTTCTCACGTAGCTTATTATGATTAGGGTGATCCATATAATACTCCTTTTACTGCACCTACCTTTTCCTTGGAGCTCATTTGTAAGCAATTGATTACATCACTCTTAATAAAGATATAAGAGACTATGGTTTGAGTTAGAGATTAGTTACACTGAGAGTTTACATATGCTATTGATGATGTATATCAAGATATTTCACTTTTTTTGTGAGTAGATACTTCATTATTTAATATTATTACATGATTTGATCTCATTTTATTATTATATTTCTAATATGTGATTCTTGTTTTATATATATTTATTTTATCATGATATTCACTTTCCAAATTTTATTTTCAACATATTATTCAATTTATATCTCTTTATCACACTTTTTAAATTATCATTGATGTATTTTAGACTATTTTTTTTCATTTTAGCTTTCCCTATTTTTGAATGATTTACGTTCGGCTTTAGTTTTCCTTGTAATAGATATAGGTTTTATTTTTTAGTATTTTTATATTCCCCCTCTTTAGAGATGATTTATAATTGACCTTAATTTCCCATGTGGATATTAGGTAGCACCTTCAGGTTTTATTTTT
The DNA here is from genome assembly GCA_037957365.1 of Torreya grandis. Classification (NCBI taxonomy): domain Eukaryota; kingdom Viridiplantae; phylum Streptophyta; class Pinopsida; order Cupressales; family Taxaceae; genus Torreya; species Torreya grandis. The sequence goes on along the minus strand of JARHVA010008891.1, from coordinate 59,825 downwards.
CATAGTTTATAAAATATTTACAATCAACCTTAATTTCCTTGTGATTATTTAGCCTATTTTTTCTTCCCCCTCTTTTACACTATATTCTCTTATCAGTGCTTTTGCCATGCATTTTTTGGGTTAATATAGATTATCTAGTTACATGAATACCATTTTTCATAACATTTAATTTATTTGGGTTTCCATTATTTGACTTGCATTTACATGTACTTTCATTTCCTTACTTTTACTTAGTCCCTTATGAAGGAAAAAAATCTTTCTTTTAGTCAACTACTAACACTTTTTCACATGGATATATCTTATACAATCCCCATATTTCCCTCTCATTTAAATTAATGAGCACACAAGTTAGTTTTTATATTACACTCTTCTCCTAAATTTTATGTTTGGGAGTCTTTAGGCATCATGGCATTTAGGTTTCCCTCTCTACTATGTTAGGTGTAGGCTCTCTTGTGTTAGTCATAGATAACACCCATTGCTGGTTTTTTAGAATCTATATGGAAGAATAAAATAAATAAAATAATAATCATAATAAAATTAAATGATAAATAATACTTAAAATTAATATCAAACCAAAATTCATGATCTTGTTGGCACATCTCCTATTTTAGTCAAACCTTAAACTCCATAATTGGCCTCATAATATAGCCATGTTCCATTACGGTATGGTAGGGTATTAAATTAGGAAGTAATAGGTCTCATTAAATCATCATATATTTATTAAATTCTATTTAAACCCATGTTCTCATACCAATACCCAATCTTTATAGTATACCAATGACTTTGTCATGGATCATGTGGGGTGGGAGACACATTGTTGTAAAGTAAGATCATTTTATTTTTCATGCATATATACTATAGTTGCTAACCCAAGTTTATGATTACTAGGTGGGGTTATTTAGGTCCTTGATGTAAATATTTCTTAGCCTTACCCACTTGATTACAGTGTCTTGTCTTCATTAAGTATTTCTATGTCACTGTCATGGTACCTTGTAATCCTTTCATTTACACCATATGTTTCCCTATATCCATTTTATAGATATTTATTTTAGATGATCATATCCCTCTTATTTACACTCAAATTTTATATTTATTTGTTTTATATTTAAATTTTAGCTTCCATTTATAATGCCTATTTACATTTTAGTTTGTTAATTTCATTTTAAGGCCCTGGGGAATATAACCAAGCCTTCCTCACATACACCCATCACTATGCATTTCCACATAATATTCACCATTTTGTTTATGTATTTAGATGGTCATGTTTTACAAAACATTTATATCTATCATAATTATTGATTTCAAGTTTCTAGTCATTGAGGTATTTTCTTAATTTTTTGTGTAACCTTATTTGATTTTAATTTTTACATATCTTACATTAGATGTACTTTATGATCACTTTGTTATTTTTTTGTGTTTTTTATTATAATTTTTATTACTTGTATTACATTGTATGAAATTTTTATACATGTTTCACATATATTTATTTGATTACCTATTGCATTTTATAACATGGCATATCTCTTTGTACAATTAATTTTCACATCTTATTATTAGCTTTGTCTTACATTTTTATATGTTAATGACTTTTTATCATAATGTTTTACCATATATTTATGATTTTTCTTAAAATTTGAATATTACGTAAATTTTTTATGTTTCACATTCATTTTTCACACATTTTTACACATATTTTGTTTGTTGATTCCTCCATCCACTAGCTTAAGATTTCATTTTTCACACCTTAATTTTTTATTATCTTTAACCATGAATTTCCTCACATTTAATATAAAATAATAAAACATACATCACACATCAAAAAATTTCCAAAAACATGATATTGAAACCATAGTATGTAATATAAATAAAAAACCATAATTATAATCCTATGTTTATTACACATACACACACACACAAACACACACACACACACGTGTGTGTGTGTGTGTGTGTGTGTGTGTGTGTGTGTGTGTGTGTGTGTGTGTGTGTGTGTGTGTGTGTGTGTGTGTGTGTGTGTGTGTGTGTGTGTGTGTGTGTGTGTGTGTGTGTGTGTGTGTGTGTGTGTGTGATTTTTTATAAATTATAAATTATAAATTAAAAAATATATACATAACTAGCTCAAATATCTACCTTCAATCCCCACATAGTTGTATGTGAAGGACCACACTCTCTAAATATCATGTATCTATCACCACTTATAAATACCTCTCTAGTGTGTGGATACAATATCATAATCACATGACCTCTCCCCATGCTCTGACCAACTATCTCAAATTGATAGGCTCAGGACATAATCACTCTATAGGAAATAATCTCCTATGCCAAATCTATCTACACCAAAATTCTCTAACTCTATCCCACATCATTTGATCCTGTCATAATTATTAATGGAGCAACAACCTAATCTCACCATCATTACTCCTATGTATTAGTTCCAACTAGTCTAAACTAGCTAGTGTATGGTCTAGCTGAAGGTACCAATGGATCAACCATCTAATTACTATCATTATTTGTTAATATTTCATCCAAAATATCATGATTATTCTATACCAAAATCCTTCACTTTACCATATAAATTGTTACATCTATAAAAAACAAACATAATTTGACATTGGATCTTAATATATCTCAAAACTATAAATAAAACTATCACTAGTACATAGCATGTATATATCTAAGCATAACAAAATAAAGTGTAGAAAAAATGTAATGCATAAATATTTTTACCTATCTCAAGGATATTATCTATGATAGTATCTCCATTTTATCATCCTCATGAGATAATGTTCTTATCTCGACTCGGATTGGGTTGAGCACCAACCCACCTCTCCCTTTGAACCACTATGACTCACCTCCATGGTGGTTGTTCTTACCTTCAGATGACATATTAATAATTTTTAGGTTAATCCATACCTACCATATATACATTAGGAGAATCCATTTCTTTCTCCTCTCTAATTATTATATGACATCACTACATCCATCTCCCCTAGTCAAGGCATTATGTGGTCTCAAAATAGGCACATGAAGTTGCATGCCTCATCATCAGACCCCCACAACTATCTTTAATGCCTCACGTGAAGGGGTGGAAAAATAATAGTATATAGTAGGTATACCATACCAAACTTCCTAGGCACAAAGTCACAAGGGCGAGGCTTGTAATACCAAGTTTAATGACCTATGATCTAGATTCTCATCTATGTTACTATTATGGATGGCCATGATGCCGATGTATCTACCATACCCTGGAAAGGTATCCATACAATATGATATTTGTTTATGATCTCTAAAAGTGGCATCAAGGGTATTTATTATACCATGATATACTATTCTTACCTCTTTACCTAAGCTAAGAAATCTGTAACTTATTGTAAAAGTCTTGTTACCCTATAAATCTGGAAGTGCTTGTATATCCAACAAGAAAATATTATCATAGATCCCATAATTTTATATCCCCAACTAAAATACTAATGACGTAGAAGATTGCACCCTTGGTAGGAGGCTGAGCTCCTGCCTTCTTCGTGCAACTATGGAAACTCCCCTCTCACCTATAGGACCAGCGAAGCTAGAGGGGAGAGTCTCTAGGTAAGGGCTAGCTCCCTTTGATGCATCTAATTTGCTCCAGTAAGTGCTAATATATATATATATATATATATATATATATATATATTGGGGGGGGATGAAAAGGGAGAAAGATTGTAGGAAAACAAACTACTCTAAAGGAGGTGATGCACCAAAATAAATATGACCTTCTCACCCTCACATTAAAATTAGACAAACACACACATACACTTCAAAATGCTAGAAGGACTAGAATGCAAGAGCTTGATAGGGAGGTTTTAATGAAAATATAGAAAAATAGAGATTCACTAAAGGTGCTGTGAAAGGCACATTGTAAGGTAATTTCTTCTATTTCTTCACTTCCAAATAAAACTCTCCTTGTTAGCTACAGAAATGGCACCTTGTAGACAACAAATATGTTAGTGTTGGACCTATGAAAGCATCAATAAATAATGACTGAACACAAGCTAACACTCAAGACATACACAAAAATATCTAACCAAGATAGAGGTAAAAAATGCGTTTATTGTTTCAAGTGAAATTTTTCTAGGGCTACACCTTACAAATGTGGAAGATCCTTGCAAAAATGATAAGTACCCAATATATATAAGAATAAAGGAGGCCTTTTGGCACCCCTTTTACAAGTGACCCATGTGCCTTACGAGCATTAGGAAGAGCAGGCTGCTTAATCATAAATGTTGTGTCAGCCCTGGCTTTGACTTCAAGCATTTTTTGACATGGCTGCATTATTTCCTCATTAATCAAGACTTCTCCTTGAAGGTACCTATGCAATTTGTCTACTCATAAATATGAAATGAATAAAAAGGGTCACACGGTTGGCTGTTCGCATCTTCTAATGGTCAATTTGCAAGCACTGTATCATCTATCGAAATAACTTCTCGAATCGGTGCTTCCCTTTGCCACTTGGACTGTCTACCTACTCCATGCTTGGAACTTTGTCTTTTCCCTATCTTGTCTCTTCTTAGTTGGTTCCTTTAGCCCTTGGGGGTGATCTTTCGGTAGGTCACTACATTTTTGGACCTTTTCCATTGTTGGCATCCCTTTAGTTTGAAAGTAAATGGCTATTTCACTGTGTTAATTTTGACGTTCACGCAGTTGTCATCACTTTGAAAATGAACGGCTAATCCACTTCTTTAAAGCTAATGGCTTTCAAAAAATCATCATCCTCAGCAAAATCCTGTTGGGTCCCTTCTATGGGCTTTTATGCTTCACGGCTTTTGTTTTAGACATTTTTTTTGGGTCTTTCCTTTGCTTCAAACATTTCTGTGAGGTTTAGTCTGTAGACATTTTCCCATAGACAAAAGTCCACAAGAATTCTCACTGAGTTTCTTGGCACAGCCGCTTCAAATTCCTTTGGGCCCTTTTCTTTTGTTTCAGACTTTTTTCCCACAGACAAAAAGTCTACGGGAATTGATGCTTTGATTTTCTTGGGCCCCTTTCCTACCTTTGAATTTCTTTGGACTTTTTGTCCAAAGGAATTCCTTAAAAAAAAGTCAAAAATTTTGTCTTTGCCTATTTTAAGCCAAAATTTTGAAACCTTACCCTTTTTCCAGCTATCTTTGAAATGTCCCCTACCCTTTGCAAGGGCTTTTGGACTTTGAGCTACCCTTTGACCTTTTGGGCACACCCTTGAACCAAGCCATTGAACCAAGCTGTTGAACCAATAATGGTTCAATGGTTCAAGTGGTTCAACCATTGCACACTAATGCCAAGTGAATCAAAGGGAATGAACTTGAAACTGCTAAACCATCTAGTTGAACCAAATGACTAAACCATCTGAATGAACCAAAGCTTGAAATAAGGCCATTTGAACTGCAGATGGGTGAACCAAGTGCTAATTAAAATAGTGATTGAACAAGGAGTGATGGTATTGAATATTTAACTGAGACTTGAACTAGGACCAAATTCATCAGACAAGAGCCCAAAAAGCCTTGAAAACCCCAGCATTCTCTGAACTGATCCTCCTTGTGCCAAAATACTAACCAACTGAGTCTGTATAAAAATGAAGTCTGTAGGGAACTATTGAATCCTTAGAAAATATCCTTGCAGAGTCCATAGATTTTATAGGACCTATGCAAAATCAAAAGAAATGGCCTAAAATAGTAAGGGGCAGAAGGGGACCAAATTTTTTGCCTGTTGGGAAAAAAATGGTCAACAAATTACTGACTCCCAAGGGAAGCATGCCTGCTATGCTTAAAGACTAGTTGCATTACATTCCATTGGGCACAGAGTCAGATGCAAGTTTGACAAAAGTTAGGGACAACCCCAAAAGATCCAAGAATCAAACATGAAGCTTCTTACCCCACATGTAAAGGGAAACACACAAGGCTGAAAAACACTACTTGTGCAAACTGCACTTAGGGAGGGTAGGAAAAGAAACTAAAAAGAACTATTATATATAGCTAAGGGAAAATTTCTTAAGTCCCCTTCCCGGAAAAAAGACTTATGGTGCCAGACAAGTGGCTAAAATAAAAGGAGATTTGGTGACCTGCTCCTTTTGCATGTCACCTTGATCATCTCATATTTGAGTGGATCAGATTCAAACATGCTTCCAACATATGTGTACTATAATTTTTCCTGGAAGCTTGTTGGATGTTGGTCCCTCATATTGGTGCTCTTCACCAAGAAATCAATGGCTGTTGGCTCATCATCATAATCCCTTTGATGTGTATAACTCCTCTGCAATGTATCATGCACTGACTTGTTTCCCTCTACCTCGCTGAAGACTCTGTTAGACTCATCCTCTACTTCCTTTTGGCCTTCTTAAAGAAGGTTGACTATGGTGATGTCTAAAATGGACTCATAAAATGATTTCTCATCCCACAGAACATCACCTCTCTATTTAAAACTCTCTTCTTCAAGGCATTCCTCCAGGAAGAGAGACCTCTCCTTTTCCTCCTCAAAGATCAGGACCTCTAGATGTTCAAAGGTACCCTCCTAATCCTCCTCTAACTTAGGCTCCTCAGTATAGTCATCTTCCTCATCAAACCATCAAGGAAGTTCATCAAACAGAGGGGAAGAGAGCTCACCATCCATTTATTCCTCCTTGTATTGTTAGAACATCTGCATATACGCAAGACCTGCATCTTCTCCATTGTCAATGGTGTCTTCAAAAGAAGTATCAATGATGATTTTGCCTTTGTTTTCGCTCTTGACATCCTCTTGAAGAACTATAGATTAGATCTTCTACTCCTCACTCACCTCTTATAAAATAGGTTCCTCCTTGAGAAGGGGTGAAGTGGAGAAAACATATGGAAGAGGAGGCAGTCCTTGAGCTAGAATCGAATGATTCTCCTCCTTCCACTTGGTTAGCACTTCATCTATATTAGGTGTAACCTGATAGCTCTCTTGGGGGTGAATAGATGGGGTGTGTTCAGACATAGAATGTGCCATTTGGTCTGAACCATCCATCACACACTAGCTGAGGAATCTCTCTCTAGTTTTCAACTCTGCAATTCTCCTAGATAGATCCTCTTGGAAGAGCTTTTGTTGGAGGTTGCCAACATTATCATGAGAAAGAGTAGCTTTAGCTTCTTCAATATTTTAAGAAAAACCTTACTTCTCCTCCTTCCTACCCCATGATTCTACTATTTTCCCCTAGTTTAGGATCTCAAAATTGGAATTTTGCTTCTATGAACAGGAAGCAACTTTGTTTTGTCCAAGGTCCTGAAGCTCCTCCATAAGGTTTGCAATTTCTATCTCTCTTTCAAGAAGTAGCTTCGTCCTAGCCTCTAAATCTTCAATTTTTTTGGCTAGGTTATCCTGAAAGAGTCTTTCTTGGAGGTTACCAACATCATCTTGTTGAGCAAGATTAGCTTTGAGATAGATGTGTTGGTTTATGGTATTCCCCCAATGGAAGATTCACAATATAAGGAATTGAGAAGATCAATCTCCATGGGGGCCTACTCTGAGGTTCTTTGATGTTGGAAAGCCAGGCACACGGGATTGAGAGTAGATGTGTCATATGAGCTAGAGTGGGAAAGTGCTATCTTATTGAAAGGATTTGGTGCAAAAGAGGGGGATTTCTTCAAAATAAGAGTGGGCACACAAGGTTTACTGCCTTGAATAGATGTATTTCTCCATTTTGCTACCTCCTCCTCCATGGATTACAAGGCCTGAGCTTGCCTAAAGAAACACTCATCTTTATACATTAGCTCTTGCTGATATCTATACTACTCCTCCATCTGTTAATCTCCATCGTTTGCTTCTTAAATTCTAAGGCCATTTCCCTTATCGTTGTAGGGAAACTAGGAGGGCTGCTTGAGGTGATTCTATAAAAAATTTGAGTCTGACCATAGTGACATGAAGGAAAAAAAGAACCATGATTTTGTGCAAGGGAATTATACATACCAAAAGATATTTTTGATGGCACCAGGCCGCTTAACTAGCTAATTCAACTGAGAGTCACCATTGGTGTTGATGCAAAATTCTCTAAAGGCTGGTTAGTTGAAGAACATGCCAAAATTCTACAACTCTTTGGACAAAACCTATCCTAGTTGGTCCCACTGGGCATGCCAAAACTGTTGATGTAGATGATTGCACCTTTTGCAGGAGGTCGAAATCCTACGTTCTTCGTGCAACTATGGAAACTCCCCTCTCACCCATGGGACCAACGAAGCTGGAGGGGAGAGTTTCTAGGTAAGGGCTAGCTCCCTTCAATGAATCTAATTTGCTCCAGTAAGTGCTAAGATATATATATATATATATATATATATATATATATATATATATATATATATATATATATATAATGGGGGGTATGAAAAGGGAGAAAGATGATAGGAAAACAAACTACTCTAAATGAGGTGATGCACCAAAATAAATCTAACCTTCTCACCCTCACACTAAAATTAGACAAACACACACATACGCTTGAAAATGGTAGAAGGATCAGACTGCAAGAGCTTGATAGGGAGGCTTTAATAAAAATACAAAAAAATAGAGATTCACCAAAGGTGCTTTGAAAGCCACACTATAAGGTAATTTCTTTTGTTTCTTCACTTCCAAATAGAACTCTCCTTATCATCTATAGAAATGGCACCTTGTAGATGATAGATATGTTGGTGTTAGACCTATGAAAGCATCAAGAAACAATGACTAAACACAAGCTAACACTCAAGACATACACAAAAATATCTATCCAAGATAGAGGTAAAAAATGTGTTTATTAATTCAGGTGAAATTTTGCCAGGGCTACGCCTTACAAATGTGGAAGATTCTTGAAAAAATGACAAGTCCCCAATATAAAGAAGAAGAAAAGAGGCCTTTTCATGTTCTTTTACAAGTGACTCATGTGCCTTATGAGCATTGGGAAGAGCAAGCTGCTTAATCATAAATGTTGTGTTAGCCATGGCTTTGATTTCAGACATTTTTTGACATGGCTGTGTTATTTCCTCATTAACCAAGACTGCTCCTTGAAGGCACCTATGTAGTTTGTATACTCTTAAATATGAAATGAAGAAAAAGGGTTGCATGATTAGCCATTCACGTCTTCTAATGGTCAATTCACAGGCACTATCTAATCTGCCAAAATAACTTCTTGAAATCGGTGCTTCCCTTCGCCACTTGGACTATCTTCCTGCTCCATACTTGGCACTTTCTCTTTTCCCTATCTTGTCTCTTCTTAGTTGGTTCCTTCAGCCCTCGAGGGTGATATTCTAGTAGGTTGCTACATTTTTGGGCCTTTTCTATGGTTGGCATCCTTTTAGTTTGAAAGCAAATGGCTATTTCACTATGTTAATTTTGACATTCATGCAACCATCATCACTTTGAAAACTAATGGCTAATCTACTTCCTTAAAGTTTATGGCTTTAAGGACTTCATCATCCTCCACAAAAGCTCATCGAGGGCCTTCTGTTAGATTTTGTGCTTCACGGCTTTTGTTTCAGACATTTTTCTGGGGTCTTTCCCTTGCTTTAGACATTTCCATGGGCTTTAGTCCATGGACATTTTACCATAGACAAAAGTCTGCAAGAATTCTCATTGAGTTTCCTCGCACGACCCCTTCAAATTCCTTCAAGCCCTTTTCTTTTGTTTCAAAATTTTTTCCCATGGACAAAAAGTCTATGGGAATTGATGCTTTGATTTTCCCCGGCACTTTTCCTACCTCTGAATTTCTTTAGACTTTTTATCTAAAGGAATTCCTCTAGAAAAAAGACTAGAAATTTGTCTTTGCCTGCTTTAAGACAAAATTTTGAAACCTTAACCTTTTTTTAGCTAAATTTGAAATTTCCCCTACCCTTCACAAGGGCTTCTGGACTTTGAGCTACCCTTTGACCTTTTAGGCACACCCTTGAACCAAACCATTGAACCAAGCCGTTGAACCAACAATGTTTCAACGATTTAAGCGGTTCAACCATTGTGTGCCAATGCCAAGTGAGTCAAAGCCAATGAACTTGAAACCGCTGACCATCTAGTTGAACCAAACGATTGAACCATCTGAATGAACCAAAGCTTGAACAAGGCCATTTGAACTACAGATGGGTGAACCAAATGCTGATTAAACTAGTGATTGAACAAGGAGTGATAGTCTTAAAGATCGAACTGAGACTTGAACCAGGGCCAATTCATTAGACAAGATCCTAAAAAGCCTTGAAAACCCCAACATTCTCTAAACTGATCCTTCTTGTGCCAAAAGACTAACCAACTGAGTCTATAGAAACATGAAGTCTATCAGGAACTATTGAATCCTTAGAAAATGTCCCTGTAGAATCTGTAGATTTTATAGGACCTATGCAAAATCAAAATAAATGGCCTAAAATAGTAAGGGGTAGAAGGGGACAAAATTTTTTACCTTTTGGGCAAGAAATGGTAAACAAATTAGTGACTCCCAGGGGAAGCATGCCTACTATGCTTAAAGACTAGTTGCCTTATAGTCCATTGGGCATGGAGTTAGATGCATCTTTGACAAAAGTTAGCAATAGACCCAAAAGATCCAAAAATCAAACATGAAGCTTCTTACCCAACACGCAAAGGGAAACACACAAGGCTAAAAAATGCTACTTATGCAAATTGTACTTAGGGAAAGTAGGAAAAGAAATTGAAAACAAACTACTATATAAAGCTAACCAAGTATTCTCACCTCCCTCCTGGATCGAAGGGAAATTTTCTTAAGTCCCCTTTCTAGCAAAAATACTTATGGTGGTAGACAAGTGGCTAAAAGAAAATGAGATTTGGTGACCTGCTCCTCATGCCTTTCACCTTGATTGGCTCGTATCCCAGTGGATTAGATTCAAACATGCTTTTAACATATGTGTAATCTACTTGTTCTTCGAAGCTTGTTAAATGCTAGTCCTTCATATTGGTTCTCTACACTAAGAAATCAATGGTTTTTGGCTCATCACCATAAGCCCTTTGATGTGTATAGCTCCTCTGCAATGTATCATGGGCTGACTTCTTTCCCTCTGCCTCATTGAAGACTCTATTAGACTCATCCTCTGCTTCCTTTTGGCCTTCTTAAAGAAGGGTGACTATGGTGATGTCTGAAATGGACTCACAAAATGATTGCTCATCCCACAGAACATCACCTCTCTATTCAAAACTCTATTCTTCAAGGCATTCCTCTAGGAAGATAGACCTCTCCTTTTCCTCCTCAAAGATCAGGACCTCTAGATGTTCAAAGGTATCCTCTTGATCCTCCTCCAACTCACGCTCCTTAGTGTAGTCATCTTCCTCATAAAGTAGTAAGGAAGTTCATCAAATAGAGGGTAAGAGAGCTCACCATGCATTTGTTCCTCCTCATATTACTGGAACATTTACATATATGCAAGACCTACATCTTCTCCATTGCCGATGGTGTCTTCACAAAAAGCATCAATGATGATTTTGCCTTCGTTGTCGCTCATGAGAGCCTCTTGACGAACTATAGATTGGATCTTCTACTCCTCACTCACCTCCTGTAGAATAGGTTCCTCCTTGAGAAGGGGTGAAGTGGAGAAAACATGTGGAAGAGGAGGCAATCCTTGATCTAGAATCGAATGATTCTCCTCCTTCCACTTGGTCAGCACTTCATCTATATTAGGTGTGACTTGGTAGCTCTCTTAGGGGTGCATATATTAGGTGTGTTTAGACATATAATGTACCATTTGGTCTAAACTATCCATCACACATTAGCTAATGAATCTCTTTCTGGATTCCAATTCTACAATTATCTTGGCTAGATCCCCCTGGAAGAGCTTTTCCTGGAGGTCACAACCATTATCATGGGTAGGAGTAGCTTTGGCTTCTTCAAGGTTTTGAGAAAAAACTTGCTTCTCCTCCTTCCTACCCCATGATTCTACTCTTTTCCCCTAGTTTAGGATCTCAAAATTGGAATTTTGCTCCTGTGAACAGGTAAAAACTTTGTTTTGTCCAAGGTCCTGGGGCTCCTCCATAAGGTTTGGAAGTTCTATCTCTCTTTCAGGAAGCAGCCTCGTCGTAGCCTCTAAATCTTCAATTTATTTGGCTAGGTTATCCTGAAAGATTCTTTCTTGGAGGTCACTAGCATCATCTTGTTGAGTAAGATTAGCTTTGAGAGAGATGTGCTGGTTCATGGTATTCTCCCCAATGGAAGATTCACAATATAAGGAATTGAGAAGATTGATCTCCATGGGGGGCTGCTCTGATGTTCTTTGATGTTGGAAAGCCAGGCGTACGGGATTGAGAGTAAATGTGTCAGATGAGCTAGAGTGGGAAAGTGCTATTTGATTAAAAGGATTTGGTGCAAAAGAGAGGGCTTTCTTAAAAATAGGAGGGGGCACACAAGGTTGACTACCTTGAATAGATGTATTTCTCCATTTTGCTACCTCCTCCTCCATGGATTGCAAGGCCTGAGCTTGCCTAAAGAAACACTCGTATTTATACATTAGCTCTTGCTGATATCTATACTACTCCTCCAATTTGTTAATCTCCATCATTTGCTTCTTAAATTCTAAGGCCATTTCCCTTATTGTTGTAGGGAAACTAGGAGGGTTGCTTGAGGTGATTCTCTAAAATTTTTGAGTCTGACCATAGTGACATGAAGGAAAAAAAGAACCATGATTTTGTGCAAAGGAATTATACATACCAAAAGAGATTTTTGATGGCACCAGGCTGCTTAAATAGCTAATTCAACTCAGAGGCACCATTGGTGTTGATGCAAAATTCTCTAAAGGCTGGTTAGTTGAAGAACATGCCAAAATTCTACAACTCTTTAGACAAAACCTGTCTTAGTTGGTCCCACTGGGCATGCCAAAACTATTGATGCATATGATTGCACCCTTTGTAGGAGGCCGAACTCCTACCTTCTTCGCAGAACTATGGAAACTCCCCTCTCACCCATGGGACCAACAAAGATGGAGGGGAGAGTCTATATGTAAGGGCTAGCTCCCTTCGATGCATCTGATTTGCTCCAGTAAGTGCTAATATATATATATATATATATATATATATATATATATATATATATATATATATATATATATAAAATGGGGGGTATGAAAAGGGAGAAAGATTGTAGGAAAACAAACTACTCTAAATGAGGTGATGCACCAAAATAAATCTAACCTTCTCATCCTCACATCAAAATTAGACAAAAACTCACATACGCTTCAAAATGGTAGAAGGACTAGACTGCAAGAGCTTGATAGGGAGGCTTTATTAAAAATATGAAAAAATAGAGATTCACCAAAGGTGCTTTGAAAGGCACACTATAAGCTAATTTCTTCTATTTCTTCACTTCCAAATAGAACTCTCCTTATCAGCTATAGAAATGGCACCTTGTAGATGATAGATATGTTGGTGTTAGACCTATGAAAGCATCAAGAAACAATGACTGAACACAAGCTAACACTCAAGACATACACAAAATATCTATCCAAAATAGAGGTAAAAAATGTGTTTATTGATTCAGGTGAAATTCTGCCAGGGCTACGCCTTACAAATGTGGAAGATCCTTGAAAAAATGAGAAGTCCCCTATATAAAGAAGAAGAAAAGAGGCCTTTTGGTGTTCTTTTACAAGTGACTCATGTGCCTTATGAGCATTGGGAAGAGCAAGCTGCTTAATCATAAATGTTGTGTCAGCCATGGCTTTGACTTCAGACATTTTTTGACATGGCTTTGTTATTTCTTCATTAACCAAGACTGCTCCTTGAAGGCACCTATGCAGTTTGTCTACTCATAAATATGAAATGAAGAAAAAGGGTCGCATGATTAGCCATTCATGTCTTCTAATGGTCAATTCACAGGCACTGTATAATCTACCAAAATAACTTCTTGAAATCGGTGCTTCCCTTTGCCACTCAGACTATCTTCCTACTCCATACTTGGCACCTTGTCTTTTCCCTATCTTGTCTCTTCTTAGTTGGTTCCTTCAGCCCTCGAGGGTGATCTTCTAGTAGGTTGCTACATTTTTGGGCCTTTTCTATGGTTGGCATCCTTTTAGTTTGAAAGCAAATGGCTATTTCACTATGTTAATTTTGACATTCACGCAACCATCATCACTTTGAAAACTAATGGCTAATCTACTTCCTTAAAGTTTATGGCTTTAAGGACTTCATCATCCTCGGCAAAAGCTTATCGAGGGCCTTCTATTAGATTTTGTGCTTCACGGATTTTTTTTCAGACATTTTTTTGGGGTCTTTCCTTTGCTTTAGACATTTCCACGGGCTTTAGTCCATGGACATTTTCCCATAGACAAAAGTCTGCAAGAATTCTCACTGAGTTTCCTGTCACGACCCCTTCAAATTCCTTCAAGCCCTTTTCTTTTGTTTCAAAATTTTTTCCCATGGATAAAAATTCTGTGGGAATTGATGCTTTTCTTTTCCCTAGCCACTTTCCTACCTCCGAGTTTCTTCAGACTGTTTATCTAAAGGAATTCCTTTAGAAAAAAGACTAAAAATTTGTCTTTGCCTACTTTAAGCCAAAATTTTGAAACCTTACCCTTTTTTCAGCTAACTTTGAAATGTCCCCTACCCTTCACAAGGGCTTCTGGACTTTGAGCTACCCTTTAACCTTTTGGGCACACCCTTGAACCAAACCATTGAACCAAGCCGTTGAACCAACAATGGTTTAATGATTCAAGTAGTTCAACCATTGCATGCTAATGCCAAGTGAGTCAAAGCCGATGAACTTGAAACCACTGAACCATCTAGTTGAACCAAATGACTGAACCATCTGAATGAACCAAAGCTTGAACAAGGCCATTTGAACTACAGATGGGTGAACCAAATGCTGATTAAACTAGTGATTGAACAAGGAGTGATAGTCTTAAAGATTGAACTGAGACTTAAACTAGGGCCAATTCATTAGACAAGATCCTAAAAAGCCTTGAAAACCCCAACATTCTCTAAACTAGTCCTTCTTGTGTGAAAAGACTAACCAACTAAGTCTATAGAAACATGAAGTCTATAAGGAACTATTGAATCCTTAGAAAATGTCCCTATAAAATATGTAGATTTTATAGGACCTGTGCAAAATCAAAAGAAATGGCCTAAAATAGTAAGGGGTAGAAGGGCACAAATTTTATTACCTTTTGGGCAAGAAATGGTCAACAAATTAGTGACTCCCAGGGGAAGCATGCCTACTATGCTTAAAGACTAGTTGCCTTATAGTCCATTGGGCATGGAGTTAGATGTAACTTTAACAAAAGTTAGAAATAGACCCAAAATATCCAAAAATCAAACATGAAGCTTCTTACCCAACACGCAAAGGGAAACACACAAGGCTAAAAAATGCTACTTATGCAAATTGTACTTAGGGAAAGTAGGAAAAGAAATTGAAAACAAACTAATATATAAAGCTAACCAAGTATTCTCACCTCCCTCTTGGATCGAAGGGAAAATTTCTTAAGTCCCCTTCCTAGCAAAAAGACTTATGGTGCTAGACAAGTGGCTAAAAGAAAATGAGATTTGGTGACCTACTCCTCATGCCTGTCACCTTGATTGGCTCATATCCCAGTGGATTAGATTCAAACATGCTTCTAACATATGTGTAATCTTCTTGTTCTTGGAAGCTTGTTGAATGCTAGTCCCTCATATTGGTTCTCTACACCAAGAAATCAATGGTTGTTGGCTCATCACCATAATCCCTTTGATGTGTATAGCTCCTCTACAATGTATCATCCGCTGACTTGTTTCCCTCTGCCTCATTGAAGACTCTGTTAGACTCATCCTCTGCTTCCTTTTGGCCTTCTTAAATAAGGGTGACTATGGTGATGTCTGAAATGGACTCACAAAATGATTGCTCATCCCACAGAACATCACCTCTCTATTCAAAACTCTATTCTTCAAGGCATTCCTCTAGGAAGATAGACCTCTCCTTTTCCTCCTCAAAGATCAGGACCTCTAGATGTTCAAAGGTATTCTCTTGATCCTCCTCCAACTCAGGCTCCTTAGTGTAGTCATCTTCCTCATAAAGTAGCAAGGAAGTTCATCAAATAGAGGGGAAGAGAGCTCACCATGCATTTTTTCCTCCTCGTATTGCTGGAACATCTACATATATGCAAGACCTACATCTTTTCCATTGCCGATGGTGTCTTCACAAGAAGCATCAATGATGATTTTTCCTTCATTGTCACTCATGACAACCTCTTGATGAACTACAGATTGGATCTTCTGCTCCTCACTCACCTCTTGTAGAATAGGTTCCTCCTTGAGAAGGGGTGAAGTGGAGAAAATATGTGGAAGAGGAGGCAGTCCTTGATCTAGAATCGAATGATTCTCCTCCTTCCACTTGGTTATCACTTCATCTATATTAGATGTGACTTGATAGCTCTCTTGGGGGTGCATATATTAGGTGTGTTTAGACATAGAATGTGCCATTTGGTCTGAACCATCCATCACACATTAGCTAATGAATCTCTTTCTGGATTCCAACTCTACAATTATCCTAGCTAGATCCTCTTGGAAGAGCTTTTCCTGGAGGTCACCAGCATTACCATGGGTAGGAGTAGCTTTGGCTTCTTCAAGGTTTTGAGAAAAAACTTGCTTCTCCTCCATCCTGCCCCATGATTCTACTCTTTTCCCCTAGTTTAGGATCTCAAAATTGGAATTTTGCTCCTGTGAATAGGTAAGAACTTTGTTTTGTCCAAGGTCTTGGGGCTCCTCCATAAGGTCTAGAAGTTCTATCTCTCTTTCAAGAAGTAGCCTCGTCGTAGCCTCTAAATCTTCAATTTTTTTGGCTAGGTTATCCTAAAAGAGTCTTTCTTGGAGGTCACTAGCATCATCTTGTTGAGCAGGATTAGCTTTGAGAGAGATGTGCTGGTTCATGGTATTCTCCCCAATGGAAGATTCATAATATAAGGAATTGAGTAGATTGATCTCCATGGGGGGCTGCTCTGATGTTCTTTGATGTTGGAAAGCCAGGCGTATGAGATTGAGAGTAGATGTGTCAGATGAGCTAGAGTGGGAAAGTGCTATTTTACTAAAAGGATTTGGTACAAAAGAGGGGGCTTTCTTCAAAATAGGATGGGGCACACAAGGTTGACTACCTTGAATAGATGTATTTCTCCATTTTGCTACCTCCTCCTCCATGGATTGCAAGGCCTGAGCTTGCCTAAATAAAAACTCATCTTTATACATTAGCTCTTGCTAATATCTGTACTACTCTTCCAGTCTGTTAATCTCCATCATTTGCTTCTCAAATTCTAAGGCCATTTCCTTTATCATTGTAGGGAAACCAGGAGGGATGCTTGAGGTGATTCTCTAAAAATCTTGAGTCTGACCATAGTGACATGAAGGAAAAAAAGAACCATGATTTTGTGCAAAGGAATTATACATACCAAAAGTGATTTCTAATGGCTCTAGGATACTTAACCACCTGATTCAACTTGAAGTTTCCATTGGTGTTGATGCAAAAGCCTCTAAAGGCTGGTTGGTTAAAGAACACACCAAAATTATTCAACTCTTTGGACAAAACCTATCCTAGTTGGTCCCACCAGGCATGTCAAAACTGTTGACGCAGAATATTGTACCCTTGGCAAGAGGCTGAGCTCCTGCCTTCTTTGCGCAACTATGGAAACTCCCCTCTCACCTGTGGGACTGGTGAAGCTAGAGGGGAGAGTCTCTAGGTAAGAACTAGCTCCCTTTGATGCATCTTATTTGCTCTAGTAAGTGCTAATATATATATATATATATATATATATATATATATATATAATGGGGGGATGAAAAGGGAGAAAGATTATAGGAAAACAAACTATTCTAAAGGAGGTGATGCACCAAAATAAATTTGACCTTCTCACCCTCACACTAAAATAAGACAAACACACACATACGCTTCAAAATGGTAGAAGGACCAGATTGGAAGAGCTTGACAGGGAAGCTTTAATGAAAATACAAAAAAATAGAGATTCACCAAAGGTGCTGTGAAAGGCACACTGCAAGGTAATTTCTTTTATTTCTTCACTTCCAAATAGAACTTTCCTTGTCAGCTATAGAAATGGCACCTTATAGACAATAGATATGTTGGTGTTGGACCTATGAAAGTATCAAGAAAAAATGACTGAACTTAAGCTAACACTCAAGACATACATAGAAATATCTATCCAAGATAGAGGTAAAAAATGCATTTATTGATTCAAGTGAAATTTTGCCAGGGCTACACCTTACAAATGTGGAAGATCCTTGAAAAAATGACAAGTCCCCAACATATAGAAGAAGAAAGGAGGCCTTTTGGCACTCCTTTTACAAGTGACCCATGTGCCTTATGAGCATTAGGAAGAGTAGGCTACTTAATCATAAATGCTGTGTCGACCCTAGCTTTGACTTCAAGCTTTTTTTGACATGGCCGCACTATTTACTCATTAATTGAGATTGCTCCTTGAAGGCACCAACACAATTTGTCTGCTCATAAATATGAAGTGAAGAAAAAGGGTCACACGATTGGCTATTCACATCTTCTAAGGGTCAATTCATAAGCACTGTATCATCTACCAAAATAACTTCTCGAATCGGTGCTTCCCTTCACCACTTGGACTATCTACCTACTCCATGCTTGGCACTTTGTCTTTTTCCTATCTTGTCTCTTCTTAGTTGGTTCCTTCAGCCCTTAAGGGTGATCTTCTGGTAGGTTGCTGCATTTCTAGGCCTTTTCCATGGTTGGCATCCTTTTAGTTTGAAATCAAATGGCTATTTCACTATGTTAATTTTGACATTCACACAACCATCATTACTTTGAAAACCAATGGCTAATTTTCTTCCTTAAAGATGATAGCTTTTAGGACGTCATCATCCTCGACAAAAGCCCGTCAGGTCCTTTTTGTGGGCTTTTGTGCTTCACAGCTTTTTTTTGGACATTTTTTTTGGTTCTTTCATTTGCTTCAAACATTTCCATGGGCTTTAGTCTATGGACATTTTCCCATAGACAAAAAGTCTGCAAGAATTCTCACTGAGTTTCTTGGCACGGCCCCTTCAAATTCATTTGGGCCCTTTTCTTTTGTTTTAGACTTTTTTCCCACAAAAAAAAAGTCCATGAGAATTGATGCTTTGATTTTCTTGAGCCCCTTTCCTACCTCCAAATTTCTTTAGACTTTTTGTCTAAAGGAATTCCTTTGGAAAAAAGTCTAAAAATTTGTCTTTGCCTGCTTGAAGCCAAAATTTTGAAACCTTACCCTTTTTTTGGCTATCTTTGAAATGTCGCCTACCCTTCATAAGGGCTTTTGGACTTTGAGTTTCCCTTTGACCTTTTGGGCACACCCTTAAACCAAGCTGTTGAACCAAGCCATTAAACCAACAATGGTTCAATGGTTCAATAAGTTCAACTATTGCATGCCAATGCCAAGTGAATAAAAGCCGATGAAATTGAAACCACTAAACCATCTAGTTGAACCAAATGACTGAACCATCTGAATGAACCAAAGCTTGAAACAAGGCCATTTAAACTTCAGATGGGTAAACTAAGTGCTGATTAAACTAGTGATTGAACTAGGAGTGATGGTCTTGAAGATTGAATTGACACTTGAACCAGGGCTGAATTCATCAAACAAGAGCCTAAAAAGCCTTAAAAACCCTAGCATTCTCTAAACTGATCCTCCTTGCACCAAAAGACTAACCAACTGAGTTTGTAAAGACATGAAGTCTGTAGGGAACTATTGAATCCTTAGAAAATATCCATACAAAGTCCATAGATTTTATAGAAGCTATGTAAAATAAAAAGAAATGGCCTAGACTAGCAAGGGGCAGAAGGGGACCAAATTTTTTGCCTATTGGGCAAAAAATGGTCAACAAATTGGTGAATATCAGGGGAAGCATGCCTGCTATGCTTAAAGACCAGTTGCCTTATAGTCCATTAGGCACGGAGTTAGATGCAACTTTGTAAAAAGCTAGCAATAACTCCAAAAGATCTAAGAATCTAACATGAAGCTTCTTACCCCACACATAAAGGGAAAACACACAAGGCTAAAAAACACTAATTGTGCAAATTTTAGTTAGGGAAAGCAGGAAAAGAAACTAAAAACAAACTACTATATACATCTAACTAGGTATTCTCACCTCCCTCCTGGTTCAAAGGGAAATTTTCTTAAGTCCCCTTCCTCTAGGAAGATAGACCTCTCCTTTTCCTCCTCAAAGATCAGTACCTCTAGATGTTCAAAGGTATCCTCCTAATCCTACTCCAACTTAGGCTCCTCAGTGTAGTCATCCTCCTCATTAAAGCTACAAGGAAGTTCATCAAATAGAGCGGAAGAGAGCTCACCATGCATTTGTTCCTCCTCGTATTGCTAGAACAACTACATATATGTAATACCTACATCTTCTCCATTACCGATGGTGTCTTCACAAGAAGCATCAATGATGATTTTGCATTCATTATCACTCGTGATAGCCTCTTGAAGAACTATAGATTAGATCTTCTGCTCCTCACTCACCTCTTGTAGAATAGGTTCCTCCTTGAGAAGGGGTGAAGTGGAGAAAACATGTGGAAAAGGGGCTATCCTTGAGCTAGAATTGAATGATTCTCCTCCTTCCACTTGGTTAACATTTCATCTATATTATGTGTGACCTGATATGTCTCTTGGGGGTGCATAGATGGGGTGTGTTCAGACATAGAATGTGCCATTTGGTCAGAACCATCCATCACACACTGGATGAGGAATCTCTCTCTGGATTCTAACTCTACAATTATCTTGACTAGATCCTCTTGGAAGAGCTTTTCCTGGAGGTTTCCAACATTATCATGAGTAGGAGAAGCTTCAACTTCTTCAAGGTTTTGTGAAAAACCTTACTTCTCCTCCATCTTGCCCCATGATTTTACTATTTTCCCCTAGTTTAGGATCTTAGAATTGGTATTTTGCTCCTGTGAATACGCATCAACATTGTTTTTTGCAAGGTCCTGGGGCTCCTCCTTAAGGTCTGGAAGTTTTATCTCTCTTTTAAGAAGTAGCCTCATCCTAGCCTCTAAATCTTCAATTTGTTTAGCTAGGTTATCCTGAACGAGTCTCTCTTGGAGGTCACCAGCATCATCTTGTTGAGCAGGATTAGCTTTGAGAGAGATGTGTTCATTCGTGGTATTCCCCACAATGGAAAATTCACAATATAAGGAATTGAGAAGATTGATCTCCATGGGGGGCTACTCTGATGCCCTTTGATGTTGAAAAGCCAGGTGCATAGGATTGAGAGTAGATGTGTTAAATGAGCTATAGTGGGTGAGTGTTATTTGATAGAAAGGATTTGGTGTAAAAGAGGGGGCTTTATTTAGAATAGGAGGGGGCACACAAGGTTGGCTGCCTTTAATAAATGGATTTCTCCATTTTGCTACCTCCTCCTCCATGGATTATAAGGCCTGAGCTTGCCTAAACAAACACTCCTCTTTATACATTAGCTCCTGTTGATATCTGTACTGCTCCTCCAGTCTATTAATCTCCATCATCTGCTTCTCAAATTCTAGGGCCATTTCCCTTATCATTTTAGGGCAACTAGGAGGGTTGCTTGAGGTGATTCTCTAAATATCTTGAGTCTGACCATAGTCACATGAAGGAAAAAAAGACCCATGATTTTGTGTAAATGAATTATACATACCAAAAGTGATTTCTGATGGCATGAAGCCTATCAACCAGCTGATTTAACTCAGAGTCACCATTAGTGTTGATGCAAAAGCCTCTAAAGGCTAGTTGGTTGAAGAACACACCAAAATTCTTCAACTCTTTGGACAAAACCTGTCCTAGTTGGTCCCATCGGGTGTGCTAAAACTATTGACATAGAATATTACACCCTTGGCCAGAGGCCGAGCTCTTGCCTTATTTTTTCAACTATGGAAACTCCCCTTTCACCTATGGGACCAACAAAGTTCGAGGGGAGAGTCTCTAGGTAAGGGATAGCTCCCTTTGATGCATCTCATTTGCTCTAGTAAGTGCTAATATATATATATATATATATATATATATATATATATAATGGGGGGATGAAAAGGGAGAAAGATTGTAGGAAAACAAACTACTCTAAAGGAGGTGATGCACCAAAATAAATCTAACCTTCTCACCCTCACACTAAAATCAGACAAACACACACATACACTTCAAAATGGTAGATGGACCAGACTGCAAGAGTTTGATAGGGAGGCTTTAATAAAAATACAAAAAAATAGAGATTCACCAAAGGTGATTTGAAAGGCACATTTTAAGGTAATTTCTTCTATTTCTTCACTTCCAAATAGAACTCTCCTTCTCAGCTATAGAAATAGCACCTTGTAGAAAATAGATATGTTGGTGTTGGACCTATGAAAGCATCAAGAAACAATGACTAAACACAAGATAACACTCAAGACATACATGGAAATATCTAACCAAGATAGAGGTAAAAATTGTGTTTATTGATTCAAGTGAAATTTTGCCAGGGCTACACCTTACAAATGTGGAAGATCCTTACAAAAATGACAAGTACCCAATATATAGAAGAAGAAAAGAGGCATTTTTGTGTCCCTTTTACAAGTGACCCATGTTCCTTACGAGTATTGGAAAGAGTAGGCTACTTAATCATAAATGTTGTGTCGGCCCTAGCTTTGACTTTAGGCATTTTTAACATGGCCACATTGTTTCCTCATTAACCAAGACTACTCCTTAAAGGCACCTACGTAGTTTGTCTACTCATAAATATGAAATGAAGAAAAAGGGTCGCATGGTTGTCCGTTCATGTCTTCTAATGGTCAATTCACATCCACTGTATCATCTGTCAAAATAACTTCTCAAATCAGTGCTTCCCTTTGCCACTTGGACTATCTGCCTACTCCATGCTTGGCACTTTGTCTTTTCCCTATCTTGTCTCTTCTTAATTGGTTCCTTCAGCCCTCGGGGGAAATCTTCTAGTGAGTCGCTACATTTCTAGGCCTTTTCCATGGTTGGCATCCTTTTAGTTTAAAAGTGAATGACTATTTCACTGTGTTAATTTTGACATTCACATGGCTGTCATCACTTTGGAAACCAATGGCTAATCCACTTCCTTAATGTTGATGGCTTTTAGGACATCATCATCCTTGGTAAAAGCCCATTGGGTCCCTTCTATGAGCTTTTGTGCTTCATGGCTTTTGTTTCAAACATTTTTTTGGGTCTTTCCTTTGCTTCAAACATTTCCACAGGATTTTGTCTATGGACATTTTCCTACTGACAAAAGTCTGCAAGAATTCTCACTGAGTTTCTTGGCACGGCCCCTTTGAATTCCTCTAGGCCCTTTTCTTTTGTTTTAGACTTTTTTCTCATGGATAGAAAGTCTATGGGAATTGATGCTTTGATTTTCCTGGGCCCCTTTCCTACCTCTAAATTTATTTGAACTTTTTGTCCAAAGGAATTCCTTCAAACAAAAGTCCAAAATTTTGCCTTTGCCTTCTTTAAGCCAAAATTTTGAAACCTTACCCTTTTTGTGGCTATCTTTGAAATGTCCCCTACCCTTCGCAAGGGCTTCTAGACTTTGAGCTGCCCTTTGACCTTTTGGGCACACCCTTGAACCAAGCCGTTGAACCAAGCCATTGAACCAAAAATGGTTCAACGGTTCAAGTGATTCAACCATTGCACACTAATGCCAAGTGAATCAAAGCTAATGAACTTGAAAATGTTGAACCATCTAGTTAAACCAAATGACTGAACCATCTGAATGAACCAAAGCTTGAAACAAGGTGGTTTGAACTTCAGATGGGTGAACCAAGTGCCGATTAAACCAATGATTAAACCAGGAGCAATGGTCTTGAAGATTGAACTGAGACTTGAACCAGGGCTGAATTCATCAGATAAGAGCTTGAAAATCCTTTAAAACCCTAGCATTCTTTGAACTGATCCTCTTTGTGCCAAAAGACTAACCAGTTGAGTCTGTAGAAACATGAAGTCTATAGGGAATTGCTGAATCCTTAGAAAATATCCCTACACAGTCTGTAGATTTTATAAGACCTATGAAAAATCAAAATAAATGGCCTAAAATAGCAAGGGGTAGAAGGAGACAAAATTTTTTGCATATTGCAAAAAAAATGGTCAACACATACTATATAAATAATGCACAAGTTTCACCCATATGACACAACCATATAATATATTTTTCCATGATCTAAAGCATATCAACACAAAATAATATTATACAAAGACACAATGCCATCAGAATTATGAGACAACACTCCCATGGTCATCAATTTAATGATGGATTTATAAAATTATTAACACATACACAACAAATATTCATATGATTAGCTTACACTCGTAATAAAAATATAAATTTTTTATCCATCAAGACATATCTCAATGCTTATATACTAACATGGGTATATCAAACATCGTGGGAGTACCCCCAATTGGAAACCTATTGGCTTAAATAAATTTTAGGGTGACAAATTGGTGACTTTAAGTCAATAGTGTGGTAATTGATTCCTTATGTTAGTCAACAACATAGGAAATTTTTGATCTCCTATTATCATGTGGAACTACCTTTATTAAAATCCAAAAAGGGAAAAGTAGGAAAAAATCTATTCTTAACTATTTACATTAAAAATGTTTTCTATTGAGGGTTTTGTAATTTAACTAGAAATAACATAAATCATATAGAAAGGAAATGAAGTGAATGAAAGGAATGATGGGAAATATAGAAAGGAAAGGAATAACATAATTAAATAATTAGTATATCTAGTTAAACATAGAATCTACCATGATAATCCTGAGGAAAATGAAGGATTAATATAGGTGACTAAACATAGACATTCACTGGAATAGCCCAAGAAGGAGAGACACCATGCTTATGGAATTCTCTTCTAAATAAATGGGTGATAAAAACATAATTACAACCTTAGGAGTGCAAAAAATACACTAAGATGATTATTTGATACTAATAGAAAACCAAAGACAACCATCCCATATTTACCTATAAAAGATAATTAAAATATTTCTTAAATCCCATCGAGACTTCAAATTTATGAAAATAACAAACCTAAATTCAAAAATAAATTATATTGTGCAATTTTCACATTAATACTTATTTATAATAATTATGACAAAGTTTTGAAAGAAAATATTTGAATACAAATGAATCATACACAGTCATAATTAATGAATAAAATTCAAACACACAACTTACAAATCTCCTTCTTTGTATTAATCCTCATTGAGTTGTAATATAATATCAGCTTCAAAAAAATGTCTCAGAGTTATGTTGTTCAAGATTCCCTATTTATAATGAGCCTAACACACATATTTATAATGTGGGAACATGGTTACAGTGTGTAAATACCTTTTTTGTGTTTTAGATGCTGTGAAAGTGAGTTTACAAAAATACACCACTTAGGTGGTTTAAAAGTTTGTTGGTGTAATTTCACTACATGAAAAAGTGAAATTTCAAAATTAACTCACTTTAATAGTGCAAAAATGATTTGGTTATTTAACACCACTTTAAAAGTGCAAATCAAAATTACACAATTTGAGACTTATAAAAGTGCATTGACAAATTCACACAAATTTCAAAAGTTGTTTAATAATTTTACACAACTTGACACTTGCAAAAGAGACTTAGAAAATTTTCATGACATATAAATGTGAAAATGTGTTATTACAAATATGCACAATTTTGGACTGTGAGAATGATGACACAAATGTGACTTAGACTACAATTTGATGGATACATATTCTTTAATTTTTAATTTGTCAAGGATGATATGGACATTTTTTATGATATTTTCTCTACCTCTATAACAACCCTTTTCTATAGATGGGATACATGTCTTCTTCCTTAAATAATATGACTTCTTTGAAGATACTTGTAAGTCAAAGTTAGACTCTACTAGTGTCTTTACCATTTTGTCATTTTGAGGAGGATTAACATTAGTAACTTCTTATACTTATGCTAAGGATTAAGGAAGTTTTAGTTTACCTTCATTGGGTATCTTTTTTGTATTGGTTTTTTTCTTATAAAATCATCAATGAATCAAAAAACATACCTTTCTTAATGTTTCAATAATTAATTAATCACTAGGCACATTTATGTCTTTAATTTCTTCATGTATTGTCTATTTTAATTATTTTAAAACATAATTTCCCTATGCTTTCTTGATAATAATGATTGTGTTGATATTTTCAACCTGCTTCCTATCTTTGATCTCATCATAAATGATTTTCTATAAAATATGTTAGGCCCCATGTAACTTCAAGAATTTTTTTTGATCGAATAGGCCACTCAAAGCTTAGATTAGATCAATCAAAATTGAATAAATCTCACCCAAAAATTCATTACTCTCCTCTATACAACTCTTAACTTCTAAAACTACAACAATGTCTTCCAAGTGATGTTTTATTTGTAAAAATGGGTATCTATAATGTATAAATAAACTAATGAAATATAATTTGTATCACACAATCTAGGATTTTTATTTACTTGAATGCACTTCCATCATTATTCTTACATGTGTGTCTAACTGATGGTTGAAATTTGAGGCCTATTATATAGGTTATTGGGTTCCAATGGGATTGTTTGTAGAGCTATCATGTGTTAAGGAGTGAGTGTAAAGGTGGAAAATCCTAATGATTTGGTATGCCAAGTTTTCAGGTCATAATTTGACTATGGGATTCTTAGAAGTAGCATTAGAATTCTAAAGTCTCTTATATCCGCTTGATCTTGTTCATCACAAAGAAAGTTATATGTTTTAAGATTAACAATAAGGATCCTTTGAGAATGATTCTCCATCACACCCTATTCCACATTCATAATATATATTAGTATATCTAATAAGGGAAATCAATTTCCTTTGAGATGAGCCATTTTACCTCCCATAGATCCTTAATAAAACTTCATAACTATACAGATATTACCATTTTTATACACTTATATCATATATCCAACATACATTTTGTGTGTTCTGACACTTGTAGAATGTGTTCTCAAAATAATTCATCAAAAGCTGAATTTGTTCTTCACTTATGTTATTTAACATTTAAACAACTAGTTCATGGTGATTATCATTATAATCACTATAGTCTTATATAAAATGATAAAGATTTATTATCCACACATCACCAAAAGATCCCATTCTAATTATTTGTGTGAGCTTTAATAATCTAGGATCAATCCACAAATTATATTGAACAGGCGGTGCTATAATAGATTCAAGTTTTTTTTGCATCTCCATTAAATAACTCATACTTAAAAAACTCTTTGGATGGTAACAAAATACCAATAGGGTCACCCATATTATACCCCTTAATAAATTGAATCCTCCTTTCATTGGGTCATATAACCTACCTTTAATGGGCCCAAAATAATTTAAAAAAAAAATTAGTTGTTATTTGCCCTTTTTAATTTTAAACCCCTCTAAGCTTGTTATGTGTCATACAATTGTATGGCCTCTTGGCCTAAAAAAGAAAACAAAAATGAAAATAATTATGCTCTTCTGATTTTGTAATTTCTCTCTCCTCTTACACATGGTCATATGGACTCCTACTATTAATAAAATTAATATATTTAAATATCTACCCTCCTTCCAACTCTTTATGTAACTATACGGCTCTTTACAACAAATAAAAATAAATTAAATATACTTTTTTCTATTTCATTTATATTCTTCCATTTGTGATGTCATATGACTTTATGGCCTTTAGAAGCAGGAAAACAATTTAAAATTTTGCTTTGTTACTTTTTCAATTATCCTTCTAATGCAAGTTATATAACTCTTCTTTTAGAACGCAAGGAAAAAATTAATTAATCTATTCTTTTCTTTTTTTCAAAATATTGTAGATTTCTCTATTAAACCATGGGGTTTGCCAAGTGATGATAAAAATATTTTTGATATTATATTTTATATATTTATCCTTCTCCTACCTAATTTGCACTATACATCTTTCTCTTTGGTGAGAAATAAATTTAAATTTTGACTTAACTATTTTTTTAATATCATTTATTCTTTTCCCTTAACCATACAACTGTAGGACTCCTTGAATGAACTCTAAAAAAAAGAAAAATTCTATTTTATTTTTTTTCTCATTTATCCCTTTATATTCTTAGATATTATACAATTTTTCTAAGGAGATCAGATAACATGAAATTTGATTTGGTCTTTTTATTTTCATCTTTTCTCTTGGACATATGGCTTGGTATTGCTCTTACAAACAAGAAAAAATGACTTTTTATTTGGTGCATGTTGAGGGGAGAATAAAAGGAAAATTAAATGGAATTAGGATGTGAATATTTAATTTTCATGATTTGGGGAAGTGTCAAAACAAATTTTCACAGCTTGGGGAGTGACAAAATTGCTTTTCATGACTCAGGGAAGTGATTGCAGAAATTGCATGATAGTGAGGTTTCAAAAAGAAAATTGAAAATTGAAATAATCAAAATGATTTCAATTGGTTTATTACATGATAATTTATAATTACACCATGTAAAAAATTGGAATTTCAAATTTCACAAATTGAAAAAGTGTCGAGGCACTTTTTCACTATTTTGGGGAAAAGCAAAAAGCACTTACATAACTTGAAAAATATTTAATGAACTTTTACAAATTATGGGAAAAATAATGACTTTTTACACATGGGAGTTTGAAATAACTTTTACATATTTTGGGATACTAAGTATTTTACATTTGATTTTAATACTAATTAATTAAATTTAATTAATTATTTCATTTAAATTTTAAATTTTCCAAAATTTGGGAAATTTTAATCCCAAACCACAAATTAGATGAAAAAGTCAAAATTTTGCCAATTTTTTAAATCTATGGAAAATATAACAATAGTTAGTTATGATTGGGATTCCAAACTACAATGGAGATAAATAAATTAGATTATGGTTTCACAGGCAAGCATTTTATCCATTAGGCAATGAAATCTTAAATTTGGTTGTAAATTGATCAACTAAGAAATAACTAATATTAGATAAAATGATGGGTCCTCAAACCATCATAATGCTATCACATTTTAGAGGATTATTTATGTGAGGGAATCATGTACTCATCCTAATATATGTTGTCACATATCTAAAAGGATATTGTATGTGAGGGCATTTTTCATTATGAGTTTTCACATAAACTAAAATTCAAGGAGAGAAACCTTTCCCTCGTGTACTTGAGAAAGACACATTTTTTGTTGAAACAAGTATGTTCAAGATATTATCAAATATGATCAAATTCATGACTCAAAATCCACAAGTTATGGTTGACCAATATAATTTCTTTGAATGTATTCACATCAAAAATACTACTCTAAAAATCATTCAATGGCTCACCATTTGGAAGCTTGAAATATAGTACATATATTAGTAAGTGATCTAAGCCTTATATATTGGGTTATGGAGTTGATGTACAATATTAAAAAAATATTACCATCCATGTCATTAATAAATATCATTAAAAACTTCTATGTTTCACATTATACATCCTAATCTAGCTAATTGATAGCCAATTTTCCTATCTCAATCATATGAGAAATGAACATGAGTTGTCAGTATAGGTCCTTTGTTCTAAAAATTCTACATGTTTTCCAATTTTTAACTTGAAGAGATCCATGTAAAACCTATTCATTCTATCACTGTGGAGAAAAAATCCAAATCACCATTTTCATGACTGCAAAAATTATTCTTTGAAACTACTGCCAACTTTTTGTCTTGTAGATCCACATAGCTAAGGAACTTCAATGTTTTTTTAAATGTGATATTTTCATCAAAATTGAATTAATTACCATTATAAAAATCTTGTATATCATGTTATTTTCCATGATATTTCTTAGATAGACATCAAAACTAAAAATACGTGCAAGAAGAAAGACCTAAACATGGAGAAGGAGGAACAATAGAAATAGTATTGTATTTATTGAAAAACCACACACACTCACCAAAATAGATTTAGGAAAAGGAAACAAGCCAAAATAGGGAACTCAATATTATTTATATATTAAAGGAAAAATAAAAGGTTATACAAAAGTGTTCACTAGTTGGGAAAATTACCTACCATTTTGGAACAATGGATTTGACTTACGAACTCTGAACACATTTAGTAGTAATCACTAAGTAGGTGGGAAGAGGAAATTATGGTTATTATTCACACATTTGTGATAATGAATGAATAAAAAATTATTTTTTTCATATCTTAGAATGGAAATATTATGAACTCTGATCTTATGTGATCTTTCTTTAGTAGCATTGGGTTTCATGAATATTTTCTTGAATAGATTTAAATGCATCTTTGCTAGATATAAGAACTAAATTAGAGAGAAATATATTTTTTATTTTTTTCTCAAATGGAAAAATAATAAAAGTATCTATAAGAATGATTTTAGTGTAGATATTAATTTCCAAATTATTTCCCATGATAGAGACAAACTCATTATCAAATGAATTATCATTATCTCATCAATCTCTTCTACCTTTATAGTTTCCATTTATCTTTTAATGAATATTAGGTGCCATTAATTTTGTTCTACCTTCATTTTTTCTTGGTTTTAGTTGTGGCCTACTTATGATCTTCAATATATGTGGGTTTTATTGCTCTAGATTCAAGTTTTGTGGGGAACTCTTCTTCAATAGAACCTAAAAATGAAATACCTACAGAATCTTCATTTCTACTATTGAATATTTCATTCTGATAGAGAATGGATATTCTTCTTGACTAAAAAATAACTTCATATTATCTTCCCCTTCAAAATTAAGAACATTTCACTATACATTAATGTTCCTTTCTATTTGTGATTCAACCAGTTGTTCCTTAAATAACTCATTTTCTCCTAAGATTGTAAAGTTTGAGATATCTTATGAAATAGGCAAATATTTATCTTATATATAAAAGGGGATCTAATTTTTTCATATATTATTTGATCAATCATTATTTATTCTAACTATTCTCTTTCTTCCACAATTGTGAAATTGGAACAATCATATCTGATAAGAAGCACTTTCTCTTTTTCTCTATTAGTGTTTTGGCATGTTTGATCATAAATTTGCCTTTAGAATCTCTTTTATCAATGTTGAGTAATCTTGATTATATCATGTTTCATTAATTCGTCACTATTTCCAATAGTTATAATATGTTTTTAAAATTCATTCTTCAACATTCTATAAAAACCATGTCATCCTCAATCTCGATAGCTTCCTATTATACGAATTTCAAGTCATTCACTTTTTTACTCATGAAGATAAATTTTATCTATAGATGTAGAGAACTAATGAAGACATAGAGACAATTTTAGGACTTTATTGGTCTACCTTAGGAATCAAGTTTAATAATTTATTGAATCAGGTTACTAACTCTCTCATTTTCTCATCATCTTACTTCAAGATTTGGAATAAATATGAAAACAATATATAAAATTCCACAACTAATTTTTTATGAAGTTTTTCTTCAAGGATTCCAAATCCATAATGCATCCTTCTTCTAGGTTATCAAACCACTTAGTATCATGTCCTATGAGAATCTCAACAAAAATCTTTATAATGATATATTTATGTTTAAATCCCAAAATGATATAATATATTATGAAGGCCAACACACGGTTATCTAAATCTTCACCATATTATCCCAAAAACCTTTGAAATATCTTCTTTGATCCTAAAGGTAACTCATTGTATTGAGCCAAAGCCAACAACCCATAATGTTTTCCCCATAGAATGCAGGTAACATTGGTGTTGTGGTGAACTAGAACCATTTCTTCAATCTAAAATATGAAGTAACTAGGTACTTTATCTCAATCAATTCACCAAACTCCATTCCATGGGAGGTCTCTTTAAATGTCTAAAGATATTTTGAATAAAGCACCATGAACACCAATAGAGTCACTAAAAATAGTTGGATCAAAAGTTTGTCAAGGAGACAAATTAGTGAATTAGAGTCAATAGTGTGGAAATTGAGTCCTTATGTTAATCAACAATATAGGGAAAAAGTTAATCTTCTATTATTAGGAGGATATTCCTTTATTTAAATCCAAAACCTGAAAATTAGGGGGAAATAAATTCACAACTATTTATATAAAAAATGTTTTTAATCAGGTGTTTCATACTTTGAATTGAAAACTACAAAAAGGATATAAAAAAGAAAGAAGTACAATGAAAATGGAATTATTATATCCAGTTAAACATAAAAGATACCATGATAACCCTAGGAAAAATGAAATATAAATCTAGGTGACTAAACACAATGGTTCATTATAAATTCCCAGAAAGGAGAGACACTATGTTCATGGATAGCTCTTCTCATTTAATGGGAGGTAAAGACATAATTATACCATTAGTACTACATAACATATACTGAGACAATTATCTAATACTGATATAAAACTAAAGACAACCATATTATATTTACCTGTAAAAGAAAATTAAAATATTGCTTAAACCCATTGAGATTTCAAACTTGTGGAAATAATAGACATAGATTCCATCACATCCTAATTTCTCTCTAAGATAAAAAAAAACTTTTTTAATCCATGGATTATTATCGATGATTAGTTGATTAACTAATATTTGATTAATCTTGATGAAATATGTTATTTATGGGACATTTTGTGTTGCTTTATTTACATGTTAGATGCTATGAGTTAGCGGTACTTTTATGTTATGTACTTTGTGATCATGTTTGATTATATTATACAAAATTATTTTTTGATATAGTGATGTTATGTGCTAACTAACTTCATTGGCATGAGGTGGATTTAGGATAAATTTTTCCCTTAGATCATGATGGAGGGAGAGTATCACTGGATAGGATGGTTAGATGGAGATGTTGGGGATTGATGAAGAATGAATCTGGAAACCCTTACACACACCACATAGTATATCATGCTTCATAATTATATTGTTTGATATGGATAGCATATCATGTTTTTGTGTACTTTATTTTAGGTGTTTATTAATATGTTTTTTAGAATGATTTTGATTTCCATTAATGAATGTTTTATTCATTGGGTAATTTATTTAGTTTAGTGGATATGTTATCATATACGATGTTTTTGTTTGATATAATAGTAGAGTAAATTTGTATATGTAGTGATCATTAAAAAGTATAGATAGATTCTATTGTTATTTACAAATGTAAATAATAATAATAATTAAAAAATATTATTAGTATATATACCAGATCTATATGTCAAAGGATATAAATAACATTGCTTTTAAATAACTTATATTTGATTAAGTGATAACCTAAGATTTGATTTTAAATATATATGAATACATTATTATTAATAATTTATTTAATTTATTAAATCATTGTAATGTTAAATATGTTAGTGAATAACATATTAACATAAAACTATAACCTAGGGGATATTATCATGCAATATAATCATTGTGTTATTTGTTTGGTCGAGGGTTGTTACATGGGAATACATCATCCATCAGCTAGTTTGAATATTTTACATGGAATAAACATTGGGAACCATTTGATTGAAATTAGTTGGTCAATTATTGAATTTTTTCATGTGGATTTTGAAAAGAATTTAAAATGATTAATTAGGGATTTGGAAGAAGGATCAAGATGATTAGATTACTAATCATCCATTGACTTTATCTAATGTACATTTTTGGGAAAATATGGATTTCACTATGCGTCTACATGGTGTCAAATGGGAAAATAAATGAATAGTTTTGTTGAGTTATCTAAGCATGCATTTAAGAGGTTAGTTAGAGTAACATCTATGAGTGAGAAGGAAATGGTGAGGAGCTTAAGAAAAATAAATAAAAAGAAGAGATATGGGACTATAGGGATAGATGCCACTGGACAAAGAGGAGATATTAATGAGAACATAGGATATATTCATAATAAAGGAGGAGACAGTGAAAGAAAAGAGAAAGGAAAATTTCTCAACTCATTAGCATACTTCCAAGTTGTTTATGTATTTCAATTATTGTGTGGAATATATTGAAATTTCTTTAAAATTTGTAATCACTATGTATTTTTAATTTTAATAATAGAAAAAATATGGGTATATATAGGGCCCTATGGAAAGTGCGGCCTCCACAAAACCCTTAATATACTTAGGGTGGCTTGAGTAGGTTGAGGTAGAGTCTTGGGTTTTGGTCATTGTTGTTTTGGATTTTATAAACTCTATCTTGATCTCATTTTTATAATTATAATAAAATTAATTATCCATAAATGATTATATTGATTTATGTGTATACACAATGTGGCTA
Organism: Torreya grandis; assembly: GCA_037957365.1. Lineage (NCBI taxonomy): Eukaryota > Viridiplantae > Streptophyta > Pinopsida > Cupressales > Taxaceae > Torreya > Torreya grandis. The sequence continues at coordinate 25,727 of JARHVA010008891.1, read as the reverse complement.
TATTTGAACCATTTAATATCTATTCATATTTGGAGATAGGGAATAAACCTAGGTTTGTATGTATATTAACTGTGTAAACCTATTTGGGTTTTAAATAGGGTTTTAACATGAGGGTGTTTCTTATATTAAAATCTATTGTGTATTATATGCACACATATAGATATATATGTATATACTTCGATAAATTTGATAGAGTACACACACATATGCATATATTTGGAATTATAAAGGTTTGGTATATAATGGACTAAGATACTAGGCATAGGAAAATAATAGATATGGATTATACTTGATTGGGGTTTGAATGGAAATAGGTTGAAACATTCTTTAAATAGTTTCACCCATTTATGAGTTATGTGTTTTGTCAGACCCTATATAGAGATTGAAACACTTATTTAAATATTGTTTGAGTTTATCATAATGATATGGGTATAACCATAGTTATAAGGCTACCTTGGTTTGGGTATAAGAATGTATGAATGTTATAAAAAAAATCATAGATGGAGCTATAAATTTATTGAGGGAACATGGAATGTATAAAATAAGTACATGTGAATTGAACATGACTACATATTATTTAACTATATGAACCATGATAGAGATGTATCTTTAGTCTGTAAATAAATTGGGTATACGGGTCCCTATAATTCATTTTTCATAGTGTAATTTGACCAAGTATGAGTATATAAATACACTTGACTATGTTATTATTGTTTTTTTAAATGTGATTGTATATGAAGTTTTATACTTGAACTGGACTTATATACAAATATGTAAACAATAGAATATGGTCAGCTTTGACTGAGTGTTTATATTTGTATGAAATGTCAAAATTGGATGATTACATTGAACATTGATTTATAAAGTAAAATGGTTGATTGGTACTAATTTTTGTTAACTTATATTATGGATAAAACCTAAATAGGGTAAAAGTGGTTATGTTAGTTATATTTTCACTTATACAATTGGCAAATCATTAATGATTATTTCAATTTTAAATGGTTAGTGTTGATTGATAAATAAGAACTAAATTTTAAATATATAAATTCATAGTATTTATTTATCATGGGAATTAGAATTTTCTCAGTTTAATAAAAAAAGGTTATGGGGCCTTTATTTATGATTTGATTTATACTTCACATATATAGTACACTCTAAGGTGGAAGATAGTGAATTCACCTTAATAGTGAACTATATAAATGAAGAATGTGAAATGTATTTATGGATGCATTAATGTATAAATTTATATATTATATATTTAGTTGTGTTATAATTATTATAACAGTAAGTATGGGATGCTTGATTATATATGGTGTTTATAAAAGCATTTGAATATTTAAATATAAAACATTCCTTGTATTAATTTTTTTATTTGATACGGTAAAAGACATGGTTTTATAGGGACCATGAACCATAGGTAAAAAGTTTTTTAAAATAGAGTAGCAAGTCCCATGGACAAAAAAAACAAAAAGAAACAACTAGCTAATAATCCCCATAGGAGGAAAAATAATAAACAAAAATAAAATAGATAGTTCAGGAGGAGAGGCCCTCTAAAAGATCCTTATATTCTTTGGTTTTCTTCCTTGGTTCACCCTACTTTTTCTTTAAAACATTATCCCTTGTTATTTTTTATGGTCCTTCAGTGTCATCTTTAGGTAAGATCATCCATGGTCTATTCAGTACATGTTCATGAATTGGAGTCCTCTTGAAAGGAGTAGTGTTGGGTATCTTAGGAGGAGGGGTCTCTGCCACCATCAAGAGTTCATTTTGAGGGGTCCTATCTACCAAAGTAGAGTGGGTGAAGGATTGGAATATTTTGTCAACTTACATGTTCAAGGTGTTCCATTCTTTTATGAGTTTTTCCATATTCATTCCAACTTCATCTACTTTACTGTTAAAAAGTTCCATCTAATTTTTTATTGTGTTTGATGTCCTCTATTAGGTAAAATTTACCATTCCTATCCATTTACCTAGGTGTACCATCATCTATAAGGATAGGTTTGGGTTTAGGAATAACTAGTTTTAGATGGGGGTCAATAGCAGATATGTTTGATAAATGGCTAGTCTGGGGGGTAATGATTGACGATCAATAGGATCCTTAGGTAAGGTCTTACTCTAGGGAGTCCTCCTCATTGAAGGATCCTACTAGAGCAAACTCCCTACCCTATAAGGTTTTGCCATGCTTCACCATAATAAGGATGAGACCTTGGTATAATATAGGGTTGGCATCATTATCCTAATGGGAAAGAGTGGTACTTTCAAAAGACTTAATAAGATAAAAAGGGTTACTAATTTAATACCCTTGAAAGTGGTTTAATAATAAAAAGGGATGGTAGAAAATTAATGTATGCTCACATGATGACATTGATGGGGGAGGTTGGAATGGGGGAATCCTTTCTTTTCTTTTTTATCAAACTCATTTAAGTGGAAGAACCTCTGAAGTAGCTCTTAATTTTTTGACTAGTCCTTGTACTCCTTCACTCCATCATATGGCATGCATATATCTTCTCTGATATACTCCTATGTGACTAGAATATTAACTCCTCTAATCTCCACCACTATCTTAATCTAGATAGTGGTAAAATTTCTTACTATACCCACATCACATTCAATTATCCCTAGCATCAATTCAGTAAGCCCACCCCATTAGAGCTACTTCCATAGTTTCTTATTGCCTTATACATCAAAATAAGAGGTTGATTACAAATAATCCCTATCACCTTCCATTACCATAGTGCCTATCAAACCAAGTATGGAATTTGGTAGATTATGGAAGTGTTTTATTTTAATCATTTGAAAAATTCTTAAGAGGCATGCTTCTTCACCCCTTGTATAATACATTTTCCTTGAATTTACATAATGACATATCATGAAATTTGAAATCCCTCTCTTGGTGATAGATGTTCATTTTTGTGACTACCTAATCATCTTATCTTAACATACTTTCATTATTAATGGCCAATGAGATGCTTTCAGGGATGTGGCATCCTATATGCCAATTGGTTAAAATAAGGAGGCCTACTCCTATATTTTCAATTAGATATGCCACCCTATTCCCTTCATGATAAGTGTAGATAATGTGTAATTTTGTCATCAAACTCAATTTTTTCTTAGCATAATCAATTATAGATTTTATTTATGGGATGGGGTTATTTTTCCTCCAAGGTAATTTAGGGCATTGAGATAGTCCCCCTTCGCAATAATTCTTTCCATCTTAAAGTTGGAGGTAAGTTGGATGCCCTATAAAACTACCTTAGCTTCAGCTACATGGTTCATCTATGTTTTCAAGGGTCCTACATAGGCAAAAATCAACATCCCCTTTGAATCCCTTATGGATCCTCTCCCACCTATAGGTCCCAGGTTTCCTTTTGAGGCTCCATCAAATTTTAATTTAACCCAACCTTCAATTAGGGTCTTCCATCTCATGTGTTTATGATTTAGATATTTGGATGGAGATCTTATTCTTTGAATCACATCCCAATTTATAAATATTAGTTGTGATAAGGATGGTCTTGGATTTTTATCCATGGGTGGGAAGGCTTTACAATTCTCAGTGATGGTGTGCCATAGTCAGAGAAAAACCTTGTTTGGCTATTGTCGTTTATTTGAGAAAAAGATATCATTACAGGCTTTCTAAACACTCTAAAACAAATGTGGGAGAGTAAAATTCCATATGAAAACTAGGGATGGGATGTTCCATGTTTATTTACATTGTTGAATGAGATCAAATACATTGTCATTTTTAACCCATGAAATGTTGAATTTATTCAACATCTAATTAAATAGTTTTGTGTTGAATGGATAATTCAGAAATAGATGATGAACTAAGTCCTCAACTTTACTAAATAATGGGCATCTACTGGGGATTATCTATCATTTTTTTTCCAAGTTATCCACTATTAGGACCTTATCTTGGTCTATTATCCAAAAAAAAGTGTTGACCTTAGGGGTCATGTGTTTTATCATAAATCTTTCCAAAAGTTATACTTATTTTCTAGGTTTATGTTAGTGGCATGTCCTAAGGACACCAAGTACATACCACTACCTTGATTTACCCATAGAAAATGATCTTCTTTAGGGAATAAAGGTATGTGAATCTATCTGATGGAGGGGTTAATATTCTATATTGCTTACTCTTCTTCAGTTGTATAACCTTCTAATGGAAGGACTTTCCAACTCTTCAAACCTTCATGCTCAAACTAGTAATCTTTAAATTTTTAACCCCATATTTTTTGAGGACTAAGTAATGGTTAGACCAAGTCTATTTTTAGGATATTTGAGTAGTGGATAAACAAGCATCTTCCTAGAAGTCAATTTTCTCTCTATCTCCAATTTACCATTTTATTCTTTTTTGAAGAAGGTCCTTACAATTATTGATGGATTTCCAAAAGGTAGATCCATCTTCTAGACCTACTTCCCATAGGAAAATGTCTACTTTAGTCCCTTTCAATTATTTGGCCTTAACTATCCTTATCTATTATTTGTATTCTTTCATAAGTCTCCATCATATTTTTGTTAGTAGGGCCCTGTTTATGGAAGTTTCTAAGGACTAGTCCTCCATTTGTATTATGATGATAATATTTTTCCTAAGAGACAAGATGGAATATAAATTTGTTTGTAATTCCCCTCCAAAATAAATTATTTTGGATTTGTTCTATTTTATTTGCTACCTTGGTGGGTATTCAGAATACAAACATTAGGTAAATAGGGATACTATAGATTAAGGCTTTGAGTATCTAGAATTTGCATGCTTGAGTGAGGAGGTGTCTCTTACATCCTACAAGATTCCTTTGGATTCTATAAATGATGGGATTCAATAGTTCATAATCCATTTTACCTTGAAATAATGTAATGCCCAAATAATGTATTAGAAGTGTAATCACCTAGCATTCTAATATTCTCGTGATTATTTTCTCAAGGATGACTATGGTATTAATGAAGAAAAGAGAGCTTTTACAAAAATTAATACACCAGTTTGAGATAGCTTCAAAAATTTCTAAGATAGATTTCATATATTTAGATTCTTTTATGGAGGCTTCCCCTAAAATGATCATATCATCTACAAACTATTCTTGGGTGATAGGTTTTATATTGAGTGCCACTGTGATGCTTTTGATTCGTCCTTATGTGCATAATTTTATCAAGCTCCTTCCCATAGTTTATACAACTATGATGAACATGTATTGGGTGAGTGGATCTTCCTATCTTATCCCTCTAGAGGTTGATAAGAACCCTTTTGGTAACCCATTCATGATTATGGATAATTTGGGTGTAGCTATGCAATTCTATATAATTTCCAGAGTTCTTGATTGACGCTGAGATTTTTCATAATCATCATTAGAAATTTCTAGGAGATTTGATCATATGATTTATTCATGTATAGTTTAAAGAACATTCCTTTCCAATGGGATTTAGATATGGAATGGATGACTTCATACACCAATATGATCATATTTATTATCTATCTTCTAGCCATAAAATTTCCCTATTATTCCCAAATAACTTTATCTAGTAGATGTTGCATTTGCTTCACTATGATAATCGATAAAAAATTTCATTGATAAGGAAGAAGTCTTGAAGTTTATTCACTCTTGTATTATTTGGGATCAGAACCAAGAAAGTGTTATTCATTTTTTTAAGGATGGTTCTGGATTGAAAGAATTCTGTAGATGCTACGTCGACCTCAGTATGGACTATATCCCAAAAATTTTGGAAGAAAAATGGAGGAAGCCATTGGGTCGTAGGGCTTTGGAGCCTTTGATCACAAAGATCACATTTTTTACCTATTCAGATGGGACTTTAGTAAGGGAAAGAATTATTGGTGTCAAGTATAACTTTGATAAATTTATTTAAGGTGTTGTCTAGTAGATGTTCATTAGTGGGGCCTTCTTCCATAAGGAGATTTTTTAATAAATTGATTTTATGGTAGGATATTCCTCATCTTCTTTGGTGAGGTTATAATTAACCATTTTTACCTAATTTATTCTATTTATATTTCTATGTCTAGTCATCGAGTGATGGAAGAACTCAATTTTCCTATCCCCATCCTTCAACCAAGTGCACCAAGATGTTTTTATCTAATATGTTTCTTCCTTTGCCTTGAGGTTTTGAAATTGGCACAAAATTTATTTTTCCCTTTGATAAGTTTATTTTTTATTGTATTTCATAGCTGAGATTTCTTTGATTGCCATTAATTATACCTCTAATGCCCTTTTTTTCAAGAAGATATCCCCAAAGACCTCTTTATTCCAAATGTTTAGCTTTGTCTTGACAAAACTTACTTTTTTGTCAGAATAAACATGTCCAAACCTGATAATGGTTCTCTCCACCATTATTTTAAGGATTCTATAAAATTTGGGTGATGGAGAAACATACTTTTGAATTTGAATGGAATATATTTAGGTTTCAAGATTTTCTCACCTTTAAAAATCAATGGATTATGATTTGACCTAATTATATGTATGGAAGAGAGTTTGTTATAGAATTGGATGTCCTAATTTAGAGAGATCAAAACTCTATCAAGTTGGACTTGGATCAATTTATCACCCAATCTTCTATTTGACCATGTGTAAGGGTTATCATTTAGATCCACATCCACAAACCATACTCTTGTGAAGAAATCATTAAAATCCATCATGATTTCTATGAGATATATATGTCCCCCTCTTTTATCCCCATGGGTGAGAGGGGTAATAAAGTCCCTAGATATGATCAATTTCCATGATTCACAATTTCTTTAAAAGGAAAACAATCCTTATTATAAATTATTTGTGGTAGTTTTGACATTTGGGGCATAAACATTGGAGGGGATGCATTCCTCATTGCTATCTAAATATCTAAAGATAACAATATCTACTTATTATTATTATAGAGAAAGTTTCCTTCAAAGTAATATGGGTTCTAAAAAACCATAATAGCCTCAAATACACATTTAAAGTCTAATGTTAATACTTGATCTTTTCTTCATACTTTATCAGCACATGATCTTAAAGTTTTCTAAGATATTTTTGTTTTTTGGATGAGTAGACTATGGGGGTGGAATCTTTTTCTAAGGTTCTAAATTGTCCTCTGCTTCATATATTTGTTGAACCCATTGGCATTCCATGTTGGGATTTTCATTTCCTATCTAGATTTATGTTTAGGGTTTGCTAGGAACCCTTAATAATTTCTTTATCTAGTTTAATATTCCTTGTGGACATTTTAGGTGACCTACCCATTAATTTTAGGGTGAATCCAATATTAATTTTTTTGTTCCCTCTTATAATTTTAGAGTTTTTGGAAAACCCTTCTTCCTAGATAGTTTCTAAGGTTGGAGATTTATATACAGAGCATTGTGTCATATCTTTGTTATAATCTATAGCCTTTAGGAAGGAAGAAATAGGTGCATCTATAGAAATGGGTCTATTTTTAGAGTCCAAAGGAGAAAAAATGGGGCTTTTTTGGTCTAGATCTTGGGCTATCTCTAAAAATATACAAGCATAAAAGTTGAATAGGTTCCAAAAAGTGTTTCTCAAAGGTGAAGGGAGGGTGGGGAGATATTGAGGGAATACAAGGGGAAAGGGGGTGGGGAAGGGGAGTGAAGGGTCAAAATGAGTGGCAGTGAGGGAAAAGATAACTGGTCAAGTTTAGGGGGGATTGAAGAAGAATAGAAGATGGGGTAAAATCTAAAACTCGTAGGGGGATGAAGCACTTGGGAGTGACCAACACCTAGTGAGAAGGTAGGGGGATTTGGAAGATAGGGGAAGAGGGAGGAGGGGGTGTAGGGAGGTTATCAAGGGAGAGGGAGACTAAGGGGGGTAAAATTAAAGGGGATATAGGGAATGTCCTTTTGGAAAGAACCTTTTCACATAGGGAAACAAATGTATAAAATAGGTCAAGAGGAACAAATTAATTTTTGAAAGGAGTACCTCTCAAACCACCAAGAGTAGAAGACCTTGGTGGATCCTTGAGAGATCTAATTCTTCACAATCATTCAAGTTTGTGTTTTATACTTGGTATAGCCTTTTTATTACACATTTGTTTAGGGGTGGTTAGATCCTGACCCTTCTTCGAGTTATCTTTCAACACATGGCTAAGAATGTTATAGTGTAGATAGATGAGGGATTTGTTCTCATAGATAATTTATTGCATCCATTCTCCATATTTAGACTTTATTATTATCTTGTGAATTAGTGGCTTGTCCACTAGTATAAATACATGTACCTAGGCCATAACCATATTTCATCGATAAAGTGTTATTAGGTTAGTGATTATGGGTTTCCCTAGTGCCCTAACAGTTCCTTTAATAACCTATGTGTGCTAATATTCCAGAGGGAGCTCAAGGAAAATAACCCACATTGGAATTTCATCCATGGTAGTGATAATTCCTTGTATTTATGAGTCTAAATACAAAACATAATTTTATGTTATTGACTGGATGTTTTTATATGCAAAATATGAAAAATTTATTAGCGAGGATTATAATATTATTTTATGGAGAAATAATATTATAAGTTACTTAATGGATAAAGAAACTAGGGGTCTAGATACTTATTACCTATAAGGTATGATATATTCAGGACTATTTTTGGATGTTTGTTTATGTTTATTAATAAAATTGATGTTTGGATATTATTCACTTTATTTGATGGACTAAATGAATATTTGTAATATTTTTGTATTTTACATAACTTTGATTAGCTAAAGTGAAATATTATGATTGAATATTTTGGTTTTTAATACTATTATTTATTTTATCAAATCTAGAATTCATGACCCTAATTAAATAGTGGATAAATTCCACTAGATTAATTATCACTATCAATTCAAAATAAGGAGTAATCTGTTCAAGTGGTGTGTATGACTTTGACTAATCCTAGATATCATTTATTATTGAAAAACTTTGGCCAAACTAATGTTTGATAAACATTGTCATTTCATATGTTGATATAATTTTCATATTTATATGATATCATATTAGAATGGATTTATTTATGGTAAACATTATTTATTACACATCTTCGATATAAATATTAATTTGGATTACCATACACTCATTATCTACCCATCCATGAAGGGAGGGTCATCCCCTTACTTGGAAGATAGTGTGGGGGATCTATGGTTTATGATGAATCTAGAAAATCACTTGGATAATGCTCTCCCTCTTAGCTGAAGTACTATACTTGAGACTACACTTGAGATTACATATTGATACTTGAGTCATAGAGACTCTGTTCAGAGGAGCTTTGTATCATGTTTTATCATTTGAGATGTTTTATATATTTTTGAAACTATAATATTTATGAATTATAATTTTTAAATTAGAGGCTATAATATTTTATCAGTTGTGGTTGAGCTTGTAATATATCATTTATGTTAAAATGTAGTAATTATAGTTATTCAGTTTGTTAGTGATTTATATATCTATACATGGTGATCCTTAGCTAACTGGATTAGCTATAGCATAGATGGTTAACTAAATCAATGAAATTAGTTAAAGGTCACTATATAGGATTTATCATAGTGAAATATATATATTGAATATGTGTATTTAGTTTTTTTAAAATTTTGTAATATTCTTGTAAAACCTAGTGGGGTTGTTACATTGTGGTATCAAAGTAGAGACTCAAACTCTAGGACTTAATGTGTCCACTAATGAAAAATTATTCTCATGATAAATAGTAAATACAATGGTATGTGCTATATTAGGAGGTGAGGGTAATTCTAGTACTGAACCCCCTATGGATCCAAACCAATTTTTAGATAACCAAGCAGTGAAGTGTGGCCAAATCCTTGAAACCATACAAGATACTAGGGATGAATTGTGGCCCTAGAATAAAAAGTGTATAGACATGAAGTGGATAATGATTTATAATAATGTGAAGAACATCCCAATGAATAAGAACATATTTAATATCATAGGTATAAGGAGGTGCCATGAGATGCGAGACTTCTAGTAGTTGTAAAGTTAGCACATGACATGAAAGAGGTAAATCCACCCAATTTTGATGGAACTATATTGGGAAATGGATCTAAAACATGCATAACATAAATGGAGAAGTATTTCAACATTTAAAATTATTTTAAAGTCATGAAAGTAGTTTATGGATATTATTAGCTTGATGGTGAAGCAATGACTTGGTGGGCAAATAAGAAGCTCAAAATGAACCTTCACTCAACCACCACCACTTGGGAATCATTTGTGACACTATTTAGGTCACAATTTCTTCCATAGCTATAATTTAACCAAAATATTATAGATTTTTAGAATCTTAAGCAAGGATATTTATCAGTGAATGAATATTGGGAATAATTCACCAAGATTCTTAAGTATGTACCCAAATATCAAGTAAATGAGAGGTTTAGAATTAGAAAATTCATTAAGGGATTAAAACCCTAAATAGGCAATAAATTAGATATGCATGGTCCATCTACCATAGATCAAGTTTTTGAGAAGGTGGTAAAGCAAGAATAAAAACTCAAATATCTTGCCCAAGTTAGAGATAAGTTCAAAAAAAATTGGAAGTTCTAAATCAAATTTAAAGAAGAATAATTGGATGTAGAGGAGTGAAGATTCTAAGTCTTAGTTCAAGAATGATAATGCCACGCTCAATAGTGGTTCAAAGAATGTGAAACCTGGTAATGGATTTAAGGGTGGTCTCAAGGGAAACCAATAGATCCCCTTTTTTTAATTCCATTTCTATGGCTCTCTTCTCAAAGGCTTTCTTGACTTGAGCTTGATATGACTCTAGTGTCTTCATTGCAAGGTTTCTGGTTTCTTCTAGCTCCATGAGTTTTATCCTCATGCTCATAGGCTCACTCTCCATCAACTCAAGCTGATGGGATAAATATAAGGTATGTAGTTTAAGAGAAATGTTAAATTTGGATTCCCTCCCATATACTAAGGCAAATGGTGAGTTTCCAATGGAAAATTTGAGAGTCACTCTATTAGCCCATAAGGTTGTCCTTAGCTTTGTGTGCCATACTCTTTGATTCTCATTCATAATCCTCTTGATAATCATCATCAAATTATTATTTGTGGGATCTTATAGTCCATTACCTTATGGGTAGTAATTGGAGGATATGATAAGGTTGATTCCCAACTAAAGTTCCCATTCACTTATTCTTATGTCAGTAAATGCCAAGGCATTATCTAAAATTATTATGATTTGTATACCAAACCTAGTCACTATGCTATCATAGAATTCTAATAATAATATTTCATTAGATTATTTAAGAGTAATTTCTTCCACTGACTTGGTGTAGTCAGTATCAATGAGCGCCCATTTGTGTCTTGTACTAAAAGGTGGATTGATCATTCTTATGAAGTTTAAGCCCCACTGCATGAAGGGTTGTTCCACCTAAATTGGGTTGAGAGGAAGGGATGCCAATCTTTGTTTTATTATAATAAGAGAACATTTTTTACATTTACTTAGCCATGCATATTAATATTTTAGGAGGATAGGCCAATAATAACCATCTCTCATTACTTTTGTTACTATATTCTTTGGGACAAAATGGTCTCTTACAGGCCCATCATGAAATTGCTCTAAAAGCTTTGTCACTTGATTATCATCAATGTATCTAAGAAACACTCCATTGAGGTAATTTATAAATAAAACCCTATCAACCAATACATAAGGTATGGACTAAAGTCTAAAATACCTTCTTTTCACTCTTACTATCCCTTGTGGGCACTCAACTATTATCAAGAAATGTGTCATATCTTGGAGCCAACTATTGTGATCTAGAGGTAGATTTGTTTATTAGTTATCTTATGTCACAAAAATAAACTCTTTATCTTCATGGAGGTTTTCAACCATATGTTCACATAAGCCTTTACCTCTCACTAGCTTAATGACCTTTATCTCCATGTCATACTTTATGACCTTAGTAATCTAGCCAACCCTCTTCTCATTCAAGTCCTTGTTAAGAAGGAAATCCATCACTCCAAAATGAGACACCTTAAGATGAATCTTGATATTTGAGAAAATTGGCATGAACTTCATGAGGATTCTCAAACCTATAAGAACTTTCTTTTATAAAAGTGTGCCTCACTTCATATCTTTGAAGCCCTTGACTAAAAAAAGTAATTAGTTGCTCAAGCCCTTCACCATCATTTTAAATTAGCATAGATGATATATTTCAACATTTTAAAATGTACACAATATGAAATCCTTTGATAAATTAGTATTTATGAGTGAGGGTACTTGGGCAATGGCCTACTTGATAGCCTCAAATGTAGATTTACCTTCATTTGACTAGGTGAAAACCTGGCTCTTCTTCAGCATGGAAGTGATGGGTTTGACCAAGATTTAAAAAATAGGAATAAAACTCCTCATAGATTTTATTTTTCCAAGGAAACTCTAGATTCCCTTGATGTGCTTGGGTAAGGAAAAGGCCAAGATGGCATTTATTCTATCAGGATCAATGGCTAATCCCTATTTTGAGACAATGTGACCCAAAAATTTACCTTCATAAAAAACAAACACACATTTAATGGGATTTAAAGAGATCCCATACTCTCTACATCTTTCAAAGATCAGCCTAAATTGATCTAGGTGCTTATTACCCTTCTTGGAGAAAATTGTGATGTCATCCAAGTAGACTAGCACCATATTATTTTACAAGCCTTGGAAATCCATGTCAATTACTCTTTGAAAAGTTACCCCAGCATTTGATAAGCCAAAAATAATCTTCTAATAAGAATATTTTCCCCACTTTGTTGTGAAGGTAGTCCTATATTTATCTTCTTATCTTACCAGTACTTAGTTGTATCTTGAATACCCATCCAATAGAGATAAGCATCCTAAACGAACAACTATCTAAAAGAGTTTCTTCATATATGGTAAGGGGTATTCATCCTTCATGGAGAACCTATTTATATCCTTAAAGTCCCCACAATCTGATCTCCCAATTTTTATTCCTTACAGGCACTAAGTTGGCTACCCTTTGAGGAGTGCTTGATTGGAAAGATGATCCTAGATTCAATAAATTTGGTCAATTTTGTCCTCATAAGAGCTTCAATTATAGGGTTTATAGGCCTTTGATTTTACCTAATAGGCTTATAATTATCCTATAATTATATAGTGTGTTGGGCTATCTTGGGATCAAAACCTCTAAGGTAACTATATTCCCAAGCAAATATGTCTCAATACTCTTTACAAAGTTCAATGAAAACATGCCTTTTAGCCTTAGTTCTTACCTTTCTAAGCTTGAGAAGCTTGCGTTTAAGGATAATAACTCTTTCATATTTATCTTCATTAGTTGACATATTGCCTTGTATTTACTCAGATGGTCCCCTTCATAGAAAGACCTTCAAGGGTGACTATCCCTTTAGGAAGCCTATTAGACCTCCGCTGAATAATCTAATCTTCATACTGATGTTGAAATTTGTCTTGGTTCATTGAGGAAAAATCTACTTCCTACTGCAAGAAACAATCAATCTACTACTTACTGTCAAATACCTACCACTTTAACATGTACATTTACTTTTGACCTTTTCAATTCATTTGGGAGATCAAATTAAGATCCCATAACTACCAACCTATCAGTATGTTGATTTTGGTTCCTTGACACCACTTGAATGTTGAAGGCCTCAAATTCCTCAAGAAGGTCTCACACTCTACGCTTGTAAGACCTCATTAATTTATTATTTATGACATTTTTTCCTCTAACATGGTTCACTATCATTTCACTCTCTCCATATGCTTGTAATTTGTTGATTCTTTTCTTACTATCCCATTAAAGGCCATGTATAAGACCCTCATACCCAACTATATTAAAATAAAAATTGAATTAAAACCTATAAGAAGATAAATACTTATCATTTTAGGGAGATAATATCATCACACCTAGACTTTCTCCATCTTTTCTTCTTGATCCATCAAAGAATAATTTCCACAAATGACTAACATCTTCTTGTGGCCTAGTGAGGGATGGCATGGATCCAATCTCCTCATGCAAGTAATAAACACCCATGTCCCTTTTTTCAACACCTTCCAAAGGTTTTATTAGCTTATTATCACTCCATAACCCATCCAATAAAATTTTAGGTATCTTCTCAAAATGAGTATTTATTTCTTGACCATCCAAGTTGTCATCCTCATCTAGGATAGTATAATTGACATTTGAGCTATCAAGCCCATAAGGTTCTATGTGTAATTGTGTAATAGGTTTATATTTTTTGGATACCTTGGTCCTATACCTTATCCTAAATGCCATGTAGGACCAATCTAATAATAGATAACCCCCTATTTTTTGATTTGAAGTCTTTGGATAAGCATAGAGCAAAATCAGGAGGCACATCTAGAATCAACACATATTGAGCCACAAAAACACTAGGGAAAACATGGAAGGTTAGATTTAGGATTTTGATGATGCCATTTAGTTTGGTGAAATATCCATCAATCTGTAAAACTCCCTTAGATTAGGGTTCATACTTCAAACCAAGCTGATTTGCTATTGATTTTGGCATCACCATGGTTCTTACCCCACTATCAACCATGAAATTTTGCACCAAGGAGTCACCAAGGAGTCACGAATGATCACAAAAATATATAAGGGAGGATACTTTCTCATTTTATTTGATTTACCTTCATTAGGTCCTTTTGTTGCATTGGTGAGAACTATATTTTCCTTGCTTGGTAGCCTATCTGAAACATTGATCTTTGACAAACCTTCCTGAAGGATATCCACCTGATCAAGCATTAAAAGTAAATCCCACATTGGAATGACCAAATTGGATTTTTTTGTTTGTTCCATAATATCGATGGTTAGACTACCAACTTTTTCTTTTACTTTGGGAGACACAATTATAATTTAAACCTCTGAGTTTTGGGTCACAAAGGCATTTCCTTAATTTTGATTCTTTGGAGCTATTGGAACCCTTAGAGAAATAGTAAGTTCATTTGGATTTGATAGTAAAGGAGTAATGGTAGGAAGATATTTGACTACCTCCTGTTTACCATACATATTGCTTATTTTGAATCTTATATTAGTTGCTAATAAAACATATGCCTTGTTAGAACTACCCTATTGATTGGATGCATAACATTCTTCTTGCTCATAATTTACCATTATATCATCCAACTAGATTGGTCCTTCATTAGAACCTTAGCATTGTTGAGGTCCCTTTGGTTTTTTCATCATGGACACCTCTATATTTTAAGCCATAAGGGCTTGATTGTATCTATAACTAGCACATTGATGCCATTGATCATTAAAATCTTGATTGAACTTAGCATTTAGGATAGTGGATTGGCCAAAAGATTGATTACAAGGCATAGTCCCTTCAGCTTCTTGAGAAACATTATTTTGGATAGGGACTAAGGTAAGATCCCATTAAACTCTATAGGGTGGAAAGCTAGGATGCCCTTGTCCTTGGTCTTGAAAATTTCCTTTGTAGGGTGGCCTATTTAATTGATAATATTATTGTTGAGGCTGATATGCTTCTTGATAAGGTCTATTAAATGAGCCTATTGCCTTTTCACATCTACTAATTCATTTACCAAGGATTGGAACATGCTCTTGAGCTCTTAAAAAATCTTATGTTTTTGGGAATCACTAGATTGAATAGGATAAGCCTTTTCCTGATTTGGTGTTGGTATAGAAGAAAGGGTTAGCATAAGAGGAATGAAAGCAAGGGGAGGAATATAAATAGGAGGTGGTTAGATTTTAGGGAACAAAGGCATTGATGGTCTAGCAGTAAACTTGATAACCTATACTAGATAATTTTCTACCTTGATTGCCACCTCATAAGCATTTGGTAATGTGTTTCCCCCCATAGAATAGATCATGATTGCAATATAACTATTTAGAGATTTCACATAGTAAAGGAAAGAAAGTTAGGAGTAGGTATAATACAAAATGGAATCTTATCCCATATGTTTTTAAACCTTGTGTTTAAATCTTTCATGACTTCATGAGGAGCCCTCTTGATTGTGGTTAGTTATCCTACAAGTGACAAATAGTCACTTTTATCTTCAAATATTTTGCACAATGCATCCCCTAAGTAATCCCATGATGTTATAGAGTTGGCAACAATGATTCTATACCGGTCTAGGGATTTTCCCTTGAAAGAGATGGATAAAAATCTAATAGCCACATTTTCTTCATTAACATTATTAATATTGCAAAAATTGACTATATCCATGAGGTTCTCTATAATGAAATTACTTAGATATTTGTATATAATTATTTTATATTGCACATAATAAGAAAATATGAGAGATTATATAGTGAGGATTTATAATATAAAAAAATATAGATAATATAGCAAAGCCACTTCGAGGGGGCAACCTCCACAATAATGCACTAATAACATAATACTTCACATGATGATTAAATACTAACCACTATCTATTATATATAGTATACTTAGCTAAGGTTATTCCATAGGCTGACCTATCTAAGAACATAGAGAAATGTAACAAGTAAATAAAAGAGGTATGTAACCCACAAGTCGGCCACAAATATCCCTAGACACACCAATGGTTAAGGGCATAACAAGCCCTTCCCCTTCAAAACAACATTATCCTCAATGTTGTGGCAACTCTAAATTCTACTGCATAAATGATTCATCCTCCCAAGTGGTATCTTCACATGGCATATTCTTCCATTTGATCAAGTATTCTATAATTACTCTAGAATGTAGTTACTTAGTGCACCATTGAAGGATCACCTCAAGATCAAGAATAAATCTACCTTCCTCATCCAATTATGGTCATTTTGTTTGAATGGTAAATCTATGTATAATTACTTTATTTAGGCATGATACATGAAATGCTAGATGTATGTGAGTGGATGAAGGAAAATCTAACTTGTAAGCTGCACTGCCAATTTTCTACAAGATCTGATAAGGCCACTAATAGTTAGGGGACAAATTGTTATCCTTTTTTTTTTCTTCAATGACATTTTTTTGTATGGATGTAAGAAAATAAAGACCTAATCACCAATGTCAAAATGCCTCTCACTTCTATGTTGATCTGCGTGTTGCTTCATGTGATTCTGGGCCATAGATAAATTTTCATGCAAACTTGCAAGGACCTCCTGTTGATGGTGAATATGTCCTTCAACTTCATGAAGCTTAGGATGGACTTTCAAGGTTGAAGTGATGGATGGAGGGTGGTATCTATATAGTTCCACAAAAGGAGACATTTTGGAAGAACTACGAACAAAATTATTATACCACCATTTAGTAAGTGGTAACTAATGAACCCATTTATCTTATTTATCATAAACAAAATAATAGAGATATACTTCTAAAAATTTGTTGACTACCTTAGTTTGTCCATCAGATTGAGGATTATAGGATGAATTATGAGCCAATTGAGTGCTGAAACATCTAAATAACTCATTCCAAAAATTACTAGTGAAAATGGGATCTCTATCGTTGACAATGATCTTAAGGGTCCTATACATTTTTTGAATTATATTGAGAAAAGTAGAAGCTATTGTACTAGTAAAAAATAGCTGAGATAATGAAAAAAATGAGAATACTTATTGAGATGATCTAAAATAACCATGATGACATTTTTACCATCAAATCTTGGTAACCTTGTAATGAAATATATAGATACCTCTTCCTAATGCTAGCTAGGGATAGATAAAGGTTGTAAAAGACCTAGAGTTTTGATGGTTTCACCTTTATTTTGTTGACAGATCATACATTCAACCACATATTTTTTGACATACCCCTTGAAACCTTCCCAAAAAAAATCTTGCTTGATCCTATGATAGGTTTTTAAAAATCTTGAATGACCCCCAATTGGATTTGCATGAAGTTCTTAAGGGATTTTTTATTTAATAAGAGAATTCTTACATAGGTACAATCTATTTTTGTACCATATTGCACTACCTTTCCATGTGACTTTTTGAAATCCATCTAAACCTTGCTAAATATTTTAAATCAAATCATGAGTAGTATTATCATTTTCCCATTTTGATTGTTCTTCCACTAGCTAATCTATCCACAAAATGGTTATGGCACATAACAATGCCTCAACTGATTCATCTTTTCTAGATAGTGCATCTGCCACCACATTGTCCTTGCTTTTTTTGTAGACTATTTCAAAATCATAGCCTAGCATCTTAGTTACCCATTTATGTTGTTCTTTAGATGACAACATTTATTATAAAAATTATTTAAGACTATCATGATCAATTTTTACCTGAAAGTGATGACCCATCAAATAAGGTCTCCATTGTTTGACTACATGCAAAATGGCCATCATTTCCTTCTCATTTATGGGCTTGTGATGATTTTTAACATTGAGTAGATTAATTTAAAATTCTAGTGATCTACCTTCTTACATTATTACAACACCCATACCATACCTAGTTACATCACATTCAACCACAAAAGTCTTAGAAAAATTAGGAGTGGCCAATATTGGAGTAGTGCACATTGCCAATTTCAATTGTTTAAATCCCAAGGTAGCTACATCAGTCCACTAAAAGCAGTATTTATTTAACAAAGAGGTAAGTGGGGCTGTAATACTACCATAATTTTTGACAAATCTATGGTAGTAACTAGTAAGCCCCAAAATTTCTTGAAGTTGCTTGAGTGTCTTAGGAATTGGCTAGTCCACCGTTGCTTGGATTTTTTTAGGATCCAATTTCACTCCTTCATAAGACACCAAATGACCCAAATATTCAACCTGACTAGCCTTAAAAGTACATTTGGAAGGTTTGGCATACAATTGATTTTGATCCAACATGGAGAGTACCTATTTCACATGTTGCAAATGGTCTGCCCAATTTTTACTATAAATGAGGATATCATTAAAGAATACCAAAAAAGAATTCCTCAAAAATGGCTTAAAAATAGTATTCATCAAACTATAAAAAGTAGATGGTGAATTTTTTAGGCCAAAAGGCATAACCAAAAAATCATAATCGCCTCATGAGTCCTAAAAGCAGTTTTGGGTATGTCTTCATCATGGATCCTAATTTGAGATACCTAGAACATAGATCAAACTTGGTAAAATAAAGAGCACCATTATATTCATCTATCAAATCATCAATGATAAGAATTGGAAACTTATCTTTGATAGTGTACTTGTTGAGTTGTTTATAGTTAAGGCACATCCTCCAAGAGTCATCTTTCTTTCTCACCATGATAACTATTGAAGAGTATTCACTTTGGCTATGGTGAATGATTCTTGAATCCAACATATCTTGTATCATCTTTTAAATTTCACTTTTTTGGGCATAGAGATACTTGTATAGTCTGATGTTGGGTGGTGTAAAACTAGGAATAAGTGTGATAGCATGATCATATATGCAACTAGGTGGAAATACATTTTGCATGTTTCTAAAAAAAATGGAATGAGCATCAATTATTTATTACAGATCAAGAGGTGAAGATGGCTAAGTTGGATATACTTTCATAGAAAATAATCGAGCTATAAATCCTTCAACACCCTTAGAAAGAATATTTGTCATTTGATGGGATTTAACAAGTTGGGGACATTTATCCTTTAATCCTCTTAGCTCAAATATCCTTTCTTTAGAATGAAAAGACATGAATAATTCTTGAAAATTCATCTCAATAGTGCCCAAAGTGGTGAGCTATTAGAATCCCAAAATAATATTAGCTCCACCCATCAAAATAATAAACATAGGAGAATCTAATAAGTAGTCTCCCATGGTCAACTTAATAATATGGCATTTTCTTGAATAGTTGATAGTACCACCATCTACAATCATAACATAAAATTCTGGAGTTGGATAAATGAAATAGTTCCAATGAATAGCCAACTTACTATAGATGAAGTTGTGTGTGATCCTATAATTAATGAAGATAATGACCTTCTATTTCTTAAATAAACCCATCACTTTAAAATTTTGGAGAGTATTAATACCTAACAGGGCATGGCATGAAATAGTAGGCTGAGAGTCTTTATATTCCTCCTTAGGAACTTTTATATCTAAATCATGTAATTCTACATCATCTTCATCATCATTGGCACCTTCAATGTAAAATAGCTTATTTTTAGCATAATAATGGTCTTTTCTCCATTTGTTGTCACAACCATAACATAACCCTTTGGCTCACTTCTCCTCAATTTGTTACTATGTTAATTTGGTGGGTTATGAAAATGATGGTGCTAAAAAGTTGCAATCATGACTATTAGTGAACGTTTTCCTTTTGACCATCTCTTTTTATTCTATTATGTGTGCCTTAGGGATAGCTTTTGATATAGATGTTAGGCTAAACATTTGAACCTTATATTGGATGCTCTCTTTGAGGCCACCCAAAAATATATCCATCAAATTTATCTTAGTGATATTTTCCACTTGTAAAGAGAGATTCTAAAATTGATGAATATAATCCTTCATAGGTCCTATTTTCTATAGCTTGTCTAATTGGCTAAAATATTTCTTAGAGACATTATTCTAATAATGATCTATCAAATCCTCAGTAAAAACATTCCATGTAATAGGGGCACCGGTCTTTTTATTTTGAGCACATAACCAATGATACTAAATAAATTGCTTAGGTTCCATATACAGGGACACCACCATCACCCTCTGAGAACAAGGGGTTTGATGTAGCTAAAATAAATTCTTAGTTTGGTTAATCTAAGTGAGAGGATCCTTACCATAAAACTTATGCATGTCCACTTTTGGAAACAACAATTTCATACTAGCATGGGAGTTGTTGAGAGGAGGATTTGAATGCTAAAGTGGAGGGTTATTAGGCTAAAAATAAGATGTGAGGATAGCCAATTACATAGTGATATACTAAAATTCACTGTGAACTCCATTAATCTCTTTATGAATCCCTAAAACATCATCTTGGACTGCAACAAAGTCATCATGACTCACCAAGTTTTTTATGTCCTATTCAAGCAAAGAAATCACTAGATCTAAAGTTGTAGATTCTATGTCATTGGTACAAGGAGTTTCAAGAGTTTTTTGTGTCCCTTTTCTTCCTCAAGTTGAAGGACCTACCATAAACAAACCCTAGGAGGGTTTTGACTTCAAAAAAAGTGCATTAAGAAATGGTACCATTATGATCACCTTATCAAGATGAATCCAATGATTACCTTTGTGAACTAGAGAAAAAATTTTGGTACCAAAAAAGTGTACCTATAGAATATACCATTGTGATAATCTCATCAAGATGAATCCAATGACTGCAAATGTGCAAGGGGAAAAAAAATTCCAAACTTTTGTTTTATAAATATATTTTTTTCAATAAAGTGTTTTGAGCATTAATGTGTTGACAAAAAAAATTAATTATTCTCAGATTGAAAGTTAAGTTTTTTTTCTTTCACTCCTCCTAGAAGCCATGCCTCACCAGATCTAAAAAAAGATAGGGAACTTTCCCAAATTGAAGCTCTAATACCACTTGTAATGAAATTACTTAGATATTCATATAAAATGATTTTATATTGCACAA
Organism: Torreya grandis; assembly: GCA_037957365.1. Classification (NCBI taxonomy): domain Eukaryota; kingdom Viridiplantae; phylum Streptophyta; class Pinopsida; order Cupressales; family Taxaceae; genus Torreya; species Torreya grandis. Next base: position 4,339 of record JARHVA010008891.1, on the reverse strand, counting down.
AATAAGAAAATATGAGAAATTACACAATGATAATTGACAATAGAATAGAATAATATATATTATAGCAAATCCAATTCAAGGGGGAAACTTACACAATAATGCACTAATAGAAGAATACTTCACATGATGATTAAAGACTAACTACTACCTCCTATATGTCGGGGAATCCATGAACAAACACACTTGTTCTGATCCCACTTGTTAGGATCTTGCTCCTCAGAAAGAGCACAATATGATTACCAAACTTAAGAAATTAAACATGCGGAAATAACTAGAAACACAAGTTACTAGAATTCACCAATAGCACAGAATATGAGAGACAATACACTATCTTGTATTAACATTTGTACAGAAAAGAATACAATAAAGAGCCACCAAACTCTTCCACCTTACAGAGGCTTCCCACACCTCAACTATATAGTAATTCTTCTTAAAAACACTATCCTACCAAAAATGGTCCCAACACACAACTCACACACAAAATTGGTGTTCACCTCTCCAACCAGTCAGTAATAACCCTGCCAGTACACCAAGCACTCTATAGTACTTCAAGTTGATCTCCCATGAACCTGTAACCTGCAATCCAACATACCATACTCAGACATGTATATCTCCTATGAGATTGCAACAACTTGCAACTAAATGATCCTACAATGGAAGGATCTTCCTTGCCTTTCTATCTAGCTCATTAGTGGAACTAGGAGAAACACACACTTTGTTCTCTTCACTAGAACACTATACAATACATGCCAATGGGTCTATAAATAGATCCTAGACTTGAAAAATATCTTAGACTCTTAGTTTACTATAATTATCCATGCAGCTCAAGACTCAAAATATCCTTTACATACAAACACTCTATTCACTTAACTAATTGTTCGTGTAATGAGTAGTTTCGAAACACACAAGCGACCGACATCGGTCCCTGCTTACCTGGTGCTGCCGACATCAGCCGACTCCCTGTCAACACCAGTTGCCTTCTACACTGATCATGACCAATGTCGGTCATGATACCAATGCTAGTGCTTTTGGGTCTTCAACAACCTCCTTTTCTTTGTCTGTAACAAGTTGAAGCTTTTAGCTTCACAACCTAACAATCTCCCACTTGGAGATAAATAGCTGTAACTATACTTATACCTATACACCATTTAGTTTGTTCCCTTGGCTCTATATCCCTCTTCAAGATCACTCTTGAAGACCAACCACCACAAAACCTATAGTGCAACTCATGTCATCCAAATCACCTGCCACATCCACATCTACAAACCATGTAGAAAATAACTTGAACCTGCATAGCATGTGCACCTGCTGTTGGTCCCTCTAAGAATCCACTGAACTGCCCTCTAATGCTTCTTTCCCGTATTGGCTCCAAAGTTGTGACAACTTCCACTACTTGGGAAAAATTAGGTCTAGTACATACCATGCACTTAACCTCATTATGTGAATTAAGACACTATTCTGTGAACTGTCCAACCATCAGCGTGCTAACCGGTCTCACACAATCATCCTGAAACAAAGTCAACATGTGACCTTCCATGTCCCTAGAACACACTCATGCCAAATAATCTTGCTGCTCCTAGATTCCCTCATGACATACTTCTGAACTAGCTTTACCTTTAGTTCAGCAATACCCTGTATATGTAACCCTACAACAAGCACATCATACAGTAATAGGATAATGTAGCTAATATTATTTAACCTGGTAAAGAGAAACACAATGATCAAACCTCCATTGCCCTGTAGCTTATTCAAGACCATGTACTCTGAGCCTTCCATCTCACATGTCCATTTCCGCTCTTCTTCATCCTAAACATCCATTAGTCTCTCAGTGCTTACCTCCAGCTGGCAACTCCATCCAAAACTCCTGTTTGGTTCTCATCCAAAGAATCACATCCTCCATCCATGCCAAGCTCCCACTATTTCTTGGATCTACCTATTCTACTTCTTTAACAACTCCCTGGTTCTATACCATAAGTGAACAACAAGTAGTGTAAAGAAAGGAAATGATGAATTTGAGGCTTACATACCCTTTAAGTCCTCCATATGGGTGCTTGAGACTCCTTGACAGCTTGCTGTCCACCCAAAATTTGTCTCAGTGACCGATGTCAGTCACATTCCAGTCTGCGCCCGACCGATGTCAGTTTCTTGTGACTGCCTCATCGCTGACATCAATTTTCCCCTTGCCGATGTTGGTATTTATCTACCCTGAGTCACCGACGTCAGGCTGCACATAGCCAATGTCGGTCCCTATCTAGATGCCGATGCCAATTTTCTAGCTGATGTCAGTCTCTATGTTTTGCTTGTGAGAACTGACTTCTACCCGCGAGCTCCTTTTGGATCAAACCCTTGTCCAAATCACCTTTTCTCTACTCAAAATTCTTCTACCCCTTATGCTGAACTCTATCCATCACCTTCTCCTTGAAAACCAAGGCTTTCCTATTCTTGTCACTAACATCAGATTTCTCAAGAAACGTTACCTTCTTCTTTTGCATATAGAAACCTTGATCTATGCTCTTCAAATTTGAAAGCATACCCTTTGACTCAAGAACATGCATCTCCTTCTTATTTATGTGACCAAGCCTATTAAGCCACATCTTTGAATCTATAGCTAAAGTAGATAACCCAGAAAGAGAATCAGTAATACAAGTAGATAGATAAAGCGTACCTACTTTCTTACCTCTTGCTACAACAAGTGCATCTTTGGTAACCTTCCAAGAGTCCGCTGTGAGAGTTACTGTGCAACCCTAATCATCCAATCTTCTTGCAAAAATCAAATTCCACTCTAGAACTGAGACATGCATGACCTCCTTCAACACCCATGTGTTAACTGTCTACAATTTTAGCTTTACTTTCCCTTTGCCAACCATCTGAAAAGGCTTTCCATCCCCTACACAAATTTCTCCAAAGTCTCCCTGAACATACTCAGGAAAAAATTCCCTATTTGGGGATGCATGAAAAAAGGCACCAGAATCTAAAACCCAAGATTCTACTTTATATAAAGAACATATTAGAGCATCCTGTGTAACAAAATCTGCATCATCTGCTTCTTCATGTCCTTCATGCTGATCTACTACCAACCAACAATCTTTCTTTTCCTGCTCTTTCTTTCCATATTTTCAGTAGGTTATTCTGCCATACCTAGACTTGGACCTCCTGCCATTAAACTTCTACATTCGTAGTCTACTTTCTTCTGCTATTGCTCTACTCCCACTCAAACAAAAACCCCTATGAGTAACCTGTAATCAACACACACTAACTAGATCTAATCCAACCTATTAGTATCCCAACTAAAAAATCTGATACCAGTTGATGGTATCAAACTCTGAACCTACAACCAAGGCTCTGATACCAGTTGATGGATATCAAGCTCTAAACCTACAACCTGGCTCTGATACCAGTTGTCAGGGAATCCAAGAATAAACACACTTGTTCTGATCCCACTTGTTAGTATCTTGCTCCTCAGAAAGAGCACAATATGATTACCAAACTTAATCAATTAAACATGTAGAAATAACTAGAAACACAAGTAACTAGAATTCACCAATAACACAGAATATGAGAGACAATACACTATCTTGTATTAACATTTGTATAGAAAAGAATACAATAAAGATCCGCCACACTCTTCCACCTTATAGAGGCTTCCCACACCTCAAGTGTATAGTAATTCTTCTTCAAAACACTCTCCTACCAAAAATGGTCCTAACACACAACTCACACACAAAATTGGTGTTCACCTCTCCAACCAGTCAGTAATAACCCTGCCAGTGCACCAAGCACTCTATAGTACTTCAAGTTGATCTCCCATGAACCTGAAACCTGTAATCCAATAGACCATGCTCACACATGTAGATCTCCTATGAGCTTGCAACAACCTGTAACTCAATGATCCTACAATGGAAGGATCTTCCTTGCCTTCCTATCTAGCTCATTAGTGGAACTAGGAGAAACACACACTTTGTTCTCTTCACTAACACACTATAAAATGCATGCCAATGGGTCTATAAATAGATCCTAGACTTGAATAATAACTTAGACTCTTAGTTTACTATAATTATCCATGCAGCTCAAGACTCGAAATAGCCTTTACATGCAAACACTCTGTTCACTTAACTAAATGTTCATGTAATGAGTAATTCTAGAACACATAGGCGACCGAAATTGGTCCCTACTTTCCTGGTGCTACCAACATCGGCTGACTCCCTACCGATGTCGGTTTCCTTCTGCACTGATCATGACCGACGTCGGTCATGTTGCCAATGTCGATGCTTCTGGGTCTTCAACAACCTCCTTTTCTTTGTCTGCAACAAGTTGAAGCTTTTAGCTCCACAACCTAACA
>JARHVA010008890.1:392500-404496 GCA_037957365.1 Torreya grandis | reverse complement strand
GTTGATAGGTTTGATTGATAATTTTTGGTTGGATAAATAAAGGGATAGACCAAGTCTTGGGTTTGAGATAAAGAGGGTTGCCCTAAAGTGGGTTTAGGTAATTGATATGATGTTCAATGTAGGTAGTCTCTAGTTTGATGAGGTTGAGGTAGTTGATATGATGGTTGGGATAAGTAGTCCAAAGATTGGTGAGTTTGAGATGGTTTGTAGTTAAGGTGAGTTATGACAATGGTCAAATACATACTGAGAGGTTGTTGGTTGGTTGTAGTTAAGATTGGATTGATTGTAAGCATGGTTGCGTTTGTTGTAGGCAAGTTTGGGTTGGTTATAGGTGAGGTTGGTTTGATTGTAGGTAAGGTTGGATTGGTTTTAGGTAAGGTTGGGCTGGTTATAGGTGAGGTTGGAAGTGTAAGTGGATCATGATGCAAGATAAATCTACAAGGAAAAATGGTTATTTTTGAGGAGTCTAACAAAGTCAGGATCTCCTTAAGAAAATATAAGAGGGGCTCCTCATTAAGCAAGGCAATGGAGATGAGGAAGATGAAGGAAAGATGGTAGAAGATTCCAAGGGGGTTTGATTCCTCACAACTCAAACATAGAGAAGACAAGAAAATTTAAAAATATAAAACACACACTAAGGTAATTTTAAATCCTAAAGGTTCTTTTTGTCTCGCTCGTGGCTTATGCCTTAAGTTATAAGTTTATGTGACTCCACTTGGCTTGTAGAATGGGAATTGGAAAAGGAAGTCTAAGGATGTTTTCAGGTTTTCTAAGGATTTTAAAAATATGTATTAGAATTTGGTACATGGCTTCATATTTGTGCCCCACCCCCCTCACTTCACATGATCGCAATGAATAAAGGTGTTGGGTGCTTAGCCAAGATATACTAAATTACTAGACATTATAATCAATCAGAGAACTAAGTTTTTGTTTTCCCCCTTGGAAATGAAGTCCAAGTGCGGTAGCCAAGGGTGAAGGTTTACTGTTAGGTGGTGAAATCTTACTTGGGCTTTATGTCAATGTTTGATGTATGAATTATATGAGTGGTTTGGTATTGTGTGTGTAATAAGAGTGATTTCATACGATTAATTTTACCATTTACTTATAAACTAGGTGATGTAATCACACAAGTTATCAATGGATGCAATTTATTTTAAAACCCAAAGGAAATTTTTGATTTATTTTAAATGAGTACAAGAATAACAAGAAATCATATTAATACAACTAATGAACCCAAAAAAACACTGGGCCCCACTAAGTGTGCTAGAATGTTTCACTATTTTTTTCACTTTATTTTTTTAGGTGTTATACAAACTAATTGCCTAGTGGTTACCAGATTCACCAGTCTGATTAAACATTAATTATCAACCCAGGTGCATAATATTTTCAAGAGTGTTAGCACTATATATGCATTACTAATTCAAAAATCAAATTGCTTTTTCAGTTGTAGTACAATGAATTTATGTTGAATTTACTAAATAGATATATTATGAAATAGTTGTGATATAATTACATAATTTTTTCACACTTATATACCATACATGCATCACACTTATATAATCAAAATTAATAGTAAAATCAACTTACACAACACACTAATAATTAAAGAGGGTCAGGATCTTCATAGAAGCTCATTCTGAGGCGGCCCTTCCTCATTCATAATTGAGCTCTAATCTCTCTCTGAGAGATTTTAAAAAAATTATTAAAAATTCAATTTTCTCATTACTCAATTTTGAATACAAATGTTATAGTTCAAAAAATTCTACTATTACCTTCTTAAAATTATGTAAATCTTAGTATGATCTAGGTTTTTGCCTTTAAATATAGAAGGTAATTTATTGAATCTTAACCAAAAACACCAAACTAGGAAAAAAATACAAATACTTAGAAACTACCCCAATCAACCTTCAAGTGGTTAGTAACTGAAGTTACTTGTTTATGGTTTGACTAGGTTAGAGACAAGGCATACTATTTTTTCTTTTTTATTTCCTTTTGTCTTATCTCATTATCCTTGTCTTTCCCATCTTTGGCAAGTACATTCAATGTCTCCTTGCATGTAGGGAATCTGTACAACAACTATGATTATTCCCAATTGTCCATTTGGTTCCCCAAGACAACTGAATATGTCTACAAAATCTCCTTAATAATGACTCTATTTTGCATAGTGGCTGTAGGCACTCTACATTAGCTACAGGCAACTTATAGGTGAAACCTTCAGTTGTTGTGGGCACTTTATAGTGGCTACAGGCAACCTATAAGTGAAGCCTAAAGTTTCTACATGTATTCTATAGTGGCTACATGAAACTTATACGTAAATCTTATAGTTGTTTTAGGTATTCTATAGTGCCTACAAATAACCTATAGGCAAAGCCTACAGTTGCTATAGGTATTTTTTTAATGGCTACAGGAAACCTATAGGCGAACCCTACAATTGTTGTGGGTATTTTTTTAGTGGTTGTAGGGTGAAGCCTTTAGTTTATTTGAGCACTTTGTAGTGGCTATGGGCAACTTATAGTAGCTATCGCTTAGCAAGATCCTATAGTCTTTCATGACCCTTCAAATGTTTGCTAGATAAAGTCACACCAATATGAATTTGAATCAAGGAAAAGCATCAATAATTCATAACATAACACATATAAATATCAATGTACATACAAAATCATAACTTCATTCATTAATTTACATAATTGATGGATAGTTATGGGATTTACATGTAAAAAGACATAGACTAAGCATGGATGAGGCTATAAAATTAAGCAATTGGTGGCCTCATCAGAAGGCAAGTAAAAACTTGAGAGAAGGGTAAGGTAAGAAGAACTTGGATTTGGTTGTGCATAAGTGGTCTATTCGATTATGGAGAACTCTTTTATGGCTTGGGAGGATGAATTGTAAAAAAGGAAACTAGGGAAAGGGTGTGTTAGTGAGGTAGGTGGGTGGATTGTCTAGCAAATGATAGATCCAAGAAGCACTAGACTTCCTTAGAGGTTGTCAATCCACTCTTTAAACAAGTTAATGTTAAAGAAAGATGTTGATAGAGAGGTAGCTTGACATAATGAAATTATTTAATCAAAATGACATAAATGATTTTAAATAAATAAGTTAATTAACAAAATAAACATTAACAAAAGAATGTTAAACTATTAAAGTTTGGTTTTGAGTTATTGTTTTTGACTATGTGTGGTGACAGGGACTAAGAAACAAGACTTTTGGTTGAGGTTGATAGGCATTTTAAGCTTATTGTTTTGGGAAAAATAAGTTTACACAATGACTGAAGTCAGTCACTATTAACTGAGGTCAGTCAGTGATGACTGATGTTGGTTGAAGGTGACCGATGACAGTCAGGTATGACCACTACTAGTCACCATATGTTCTGGTTTGGGGAAAAATGGTTATTGGGTGAGCTACAAGAAGGATTTAAAGGTGGTTTTTGGATTAGATGCTGGTCATGAGGTAATAATAGGTTCTTATAAGTATCCCACTAAAACTAACAACTAAAATTGATATAAGTGCAAATACTTAGCTGTAAAAGTTTGCTAGCTTGAAGGAATGTTGAGGTTGGGTGCAATATGCCTAGGATCATGGAGTGATGTGGATAGGGCAATGGTGATTGAGCTATTCATAGTGATTTTTTGAGGCACTTTTGATGTCTTTGGTCTAGTTCTAGTTTAATTCTAGTTCTCACAAAACTATTTAATATTACTCTAAGTGATTCCAACTCCATCCTCCATGATTTAACCTCTTAATAATGGTCATTGGATTAGCATTAAGTAACTAACGCTGATCTTGTAATCATACTTCCCATAACCTTACTCCTCCCTAAGATTATATATTAGCTCAAGTGTAGAATACCAACCTTGGTTATCTCACTTAGAGTCATAGGCCACTTGTTTGGACCTTTCCCATGCACTATTCCCATCCTTTAGCCATACTGGTGCTTTTTCATGCCAGATGGTCTCTTTAGGGATCCTTTGAGGAGCCTATTGACCAGTCAAGGGCCCCATTTGACCTAGGCCATGGCTTAAGGAGGAAAACCATGGCTTAGTCCACATTTTTCATTCATGAAAGCCATGGCCTAGGTTCTAACCCTGGCATAAATGCATGAAAAGTGACTTTTTTTGGTCCAAAATGGTAAAAAAATGGCTGGTTTTTTCAACTTGCTGATGAATTAGGGTTGGATATAGGTGAGTTTACCTCATTAATTTTCACTCTATATTAGTTTTTACTCTATTTTTTTTACATCTCTTCTCTGATCATCTCCATTTATCTTCTCACATTGAAAGCTTATCTAACTCCTTGAATCTCTCTTAATTCTTGCTTGGCATAATTACTTTCTTTATGAAAAGGGATACCCTATATTATTTTTGATTCCATTGGTCATTCTCTTTGATATTGATAGGGTTCCTAAAGATTTTGGAATGCTAATTTACTCCTCAAGACTCCATTGCACCTATCACATTGCTCCTTGTATTGCCTCTAATAGATTGGTGGTTTCTCCTTCATCTCTTCCATAGCTTTGGATCTTGGTTTGGAATCAATCTACACACATCATGTTCTTCTTCCTCTCTTGCCTCCTATCTTGGATAATCAGTTGTTATAAAGTCTACACATATCTTTGAGTTTGATATGAGGGCACTTTGCTTTACAAAGTGAAACTCTTTGCTTATTTGTAGTAGTATACATGCTAGGGTTTATTTTGTTTTAGAAAACTAGTTATTTGTTATCTTACTTAGTGTAGTTTTTAAAGTTTATTGAATTTGTGTATGTCCACAAATTAATTTCATTGCTTGAAATATTCCTCTATTGTATGCCATTGCTCTCTTTTGAATCTTGATGCATTGCGTAGTAGACACACTAGAAAACCTAGGCAAACTCTCTCTCTTTATGGTTAAAACTACAAACATTATAATGCTAGAAAACAATAGTATTGCATGAAAAGATAGCTAAAATATAGGATAGGCATACTATTAAACCCTTACCTGAAAACATCTTTATTTCCCAAAATGTCTTTCAATTGGCCTCAAAGTTCCTTAGTTGCTAGATTTACTTGTTGTCAGTTATTCATTCCATTTAGCATTATTTATTCTTTCTTGTCTTTGAAATCCTTAGTATAGTTTTATCCACATGATTTACCATGGTTGGACCTACTAGAGGTTCATGCATATTTTAAGTGTTCATTTGTACTACCCCAAACCTAGTTTACAAGTATGTTTATAGCCTAGTGCAAGTTGACAAATTGGATAGCCACTATAGACCTCATGTAGCCCATAGAACCCTTGAGCCTTCTAGCCTCTTAGTGGTTCAATTTAGCACCCTGCCAAACACTGGTGGTTTCATTAAAATTCTTGAAGCTACATTATGGAATTTTTTATGGGACCTCACATATGGTTTCACACTAGTTCTATCTCAGTAGAGCTCTCTTAGCCAACTCCCCTCTATTAGCCACTGGGCTTTACTTTCAGTTTTGTTTTGGCTTTCACCTTGGTTATTGTATTTTACTTTGGTTTTGTGTTATTCTACCTATTGGTTCTCCTTTGATTTGTAATTTTTGTTATCTTCTATGTTTCTCTTATTTTATTGCATTCATGGTTGACCTCCCACCTTTGGGGCATTATTCCTATTAGATTTAGGGTCTCACCCCTAAGCTCCCTTATGACCAAGAGATGGTTACAATGGAATGTCATAAACATCATAAGTCCCAGGATCCTCCCTCAACCCAACATGGTACTCTACACCCTCTCATGTTTGATATGGAACAAGATTGGTAGGATTATAACCAATGAACTCAATATCCTTTCCACTAGTATGAACTTCACTCATCTAAGGATGTTGCTCCTCATCATCATAATACATCTCACTCACCTGTTTAAGGTGATGAGGATCCTCTTGTATGGTTAAGACCTGATGAGTCACATGAAATAATTTACCATTTTATTAGATGGCTTTAGGTTAATGAAATGCATCCTTCTCCCCCTAAGAGTCGATGGTGTGTGGCCTTTGAAGAAAGAGTTCATACCTTTTCTTTGTCAAGTGCCACACCTAGTTCTCATGAAAGTTCCCTACCTCTTTCTTGGATATAAACTCTTCCACAAGAATAGTCACATGCTCATGGTGTGGATCATTGATATTCCCATTCAAGAAGATATCTTCATCATAAGGATTCTTCCCATCCTCCTAGCCCTTCCTTTTGAGTTTTTGATGAGAATGCTGATTTTGATCATCACTTATGGACTAGATATCCATGGGATGCATATCAAGAGCATAAAAAACCATCGATTGACCCTCGCTTAAAGAAACATGACCACTGTTAGGGAGATTTTGGTCATCATAATTGCTTCCCTAAGTATGCCATGTCTTCCCATCATCCCCATGGGTATCATCACACTTTTCATGGTTATTCCCCAATCATGGTAGAGATGATTTTTATTATGACTAGCCTCCCTATCAGGAGCCACCTCAACATCATGCTCTCTAAGTCCATGGTCATGTTGATGCCTATGGGTATAGGAAACATCATTACCATCATGGTCCCCCTCTTATAGCTGATCATAAGCTAGTTATCAACCATGATTATGAGGATCTCTGATGGAATCCTCTAGCCCCTTGGGTGCATGTTATTCCCCTTCCTACTCCTATCTCTGAACTACCAAAGTTTAACAAGACTCAAGACTCCAATCTTATGGAGCATATTATGGTATTCATGATGGCATGTATAGAATAGGAATAAGATGAAGGCATGTTTTTAAATCACTTCACTCATTTTCTATGAGCTAAATCTCTTGTATGGTTCTAAAATCTACCTATAGATGCTCTATAGTTTTCAATTCCTTCTAGATGACTTCCTCAAATATCTCAATATTTCTAGACCTTTAAACCTTGGAATCTAGTCACTCACCTCAATGTTGTAAACTAAAGGTGAGTCAAACTTTGATCTTGTGTGGAGATGGCATTAAACTATTCATATGTGTAGAATCATGTTCTTAGATGACCAACATTATGATTTTTCATACGAGCATTGAGGTAGAAGGTTCACCTTGAGGTCCTCAAACATGAACCCACCTCTTATGATGATGTTGTTAATGAGTGTCTAAAGATCAAAGTCCTTGAGGTGCATGTGGGCATGCAGTCCATACATTCCCAAAAGTCATCCTCATCATGATGGTGTCATTTATTCTCCTCTTGAGGAGAAGGATAGCCAAGAGGTGAATGTTGTGAGCAAGAAGCCAACTAAAAATAAGGCTTTTAAATTTGGCACAACAAAATAATGAATAATGTTTCCTTATGACCCTACCAAGTTTTACAATCACCAATGGATGAGGGGGCATAATGATGCTAATTATGATACCCAATATTCTAGTGGGAAAGCCTCACCTCTATCTTATATTTCTCCTCTTGTTGAGCCCAACCAAAAGTTGGGCATGTTTAAGGAGCCTCTATAAGACCATGATAAGGAGAAGAAGAAGAAGAAAAAGAAGAAATCAAAGGCTAAGGCCCCATGTTCTCCTTTCTATTTACTTATTCTAAGTCCTCTTCTTAGGTTAACCTACAAAGGAAAGCCAAGCATGAGAGTAACAATTTTTTTGCTACTATTGACATCACTCCTATTGGTTATGAGTGATTTGTTAAAATGCACTTAGTTTAGGCTACTAACCCCATTGGAGAGACTAGTTATGATGTGCATCCTATCCAACCCATGGGGGAAGGGAACCTTAAAGTCAAATTTGACATTTGATGTAACATCCCTCCCCATACTAGCCAACATATGTATTCTATCATAGAGAAGTTACAAGGCCTCTCAACTAGGATCTTCATCTAGGACCTACTTTACCTTTGCCCTGAGAAAAGAGGCCTCATATTTAATGATCTTGGTCTCTCTCATGAGGATCTATTTTAGGATGATGTTGGAGTGCTTTCTTACTCCAATAAATCTAAGCATCTTCACCCTCTTATTCTCACTTTTGACCCAACATCCTTGATAAATGCTTTGATTCCGGCTAAGAGGGCTTGATTCCCTTTCTATATCAAGTCTTTAGTTGATAATTTACACATCAAGTGGTATATTATTGATGAAGGATTTGTCTTGAACATCATACCTCTATGTGTATTTGAGGAGCTCATGATTATTTGAAAGAATCTTTTTGATTCTCACCATAGGTGTGTTGGTTTCATTAATGACATAGTTATGTTGGTGGGAAACATGAAGATCCACATCAAGTTTGGTCCTAAGATGGTCAAAATCATGTTTTGTATGTTAGACCTAAATATTTCCTACAATATGATTTTTGGCCATCCCTAGACCACTGCCATACAAACCATCACATCGGCCACATTTTACATGGTTTAGTTCATGCATAAAAGTGAGGTTCACACTATGGAAGATGACCTAGATCCTATAATGTTGATCTACATAAAGACAAAGACCTCAAAAAATGCTTTGGTTATCTCCTCATGGGGTTCTATGGATTCCCACACACCCCTTGATTCTAAATCTCATTTTCTCAAGGATGAATGTTATGATCTAAGTAATGATCAATGTTCACTCCTTCAAAGTCTAGTGTGTAGTAATCGACTCCCTCTTCGACTCCATGACACCATGTCAGCTCATATATTTTAAAAGACCTCTTCTTAGATGTTGACTTCCCTCTTATGTCACACTTTTCCTATCAAAGTATTGGCTCTCTCAAACATCTCCTATTGAGGTTGCTAGAGTAGCTGCATCCAATCTTGAGTGTTATTCCATCCATGGAATAACACTCAACCTGATCAATAAGAAAAGAGATTATAAGAAGTTCATGCCTATATATCATATGCATATCCATCCTCTTACTTTTTTGGGTTCAAATGTCTTGTTCACCAATAAGGACCCCACCTTTGAAACTCCTATGTTTCAAGTCATGACCAGTGAACCTAGGGATATGGATGCTTCATATCCCTCTCCCTACATTTTCCTTAATATTTGGCCTCTTCGTAGGCTAAATAGTGGCCTAACATAAGGGCAGGCCTCTAGTTAGGGAGAAGTGGAGGCCTACCCTCATGGGTAGGTCCAGACTTGGGCATGTGGTGCTTTTGTGAGCCTTACAACTTACTTGAACACCCTACTCAAGACCTCATTAAGTGGATTTCCCCTCTCATGGAATCTATCTCAAGACCCTTAATAGGTCTCCTTAGCCGTATATCTTGTTCATTACTCCTTGTATGTACCTTAGGATAGAAGTAGAGTCTTTTGCTTCTCTTAGTTGGTTAGACTACTACTTACTAGCAGCTAGCTCAATGCTAATTCCCTCTCTCCTTTTATGTAGTACATGTAGGTGGTGTGGGTTAGTGTTTGTGGTTGATTATGAATTTATCCATCATTCCCTAGTTGGTATTAATCTATCACAAGACTCCTACCACTCTTCCTCACCTCTCATTATGGTTGGCATTAAGACACTCTCTCATGGTTTTCCCCACCTAGTGGTAGTGGCTCTACTGGCTGAGATGTTTTAATTGCCTCTAACACTCTAACTTATCCTAATGTCTACACGAGAGAGAAACGTGACCTTGAATCAATTTTGATCATAGTGAAAAAAATTATTTTTTGACATGCTCACAAAACATTCTTTTCTTGTCTCCCCCTTCCCTTTCCTTTTTAGGCTAGTTTTGGATCTTTCTAGGTTCCTTGGGCTTGATTTTGGACCTTGCTAGCTTAGGCCATATTTTTTGGGAAAAACTACAGCCTTGTAGTGGGCCAAGATACAAATTTTATATCTTGGTAGTGGTCTAAACTATGGCTTTATCTAGGTAGGCCATGGCCCAGGCCAGAAGCCTTCTTTTTACCCTTTCTAGGCCTCTATTTGACTCCATTTTTGCTCCCATAACCAACCAACCTTTATCTTAAAGGTTTTGGCCCATTTCAGACGTAATAAAAGAGTCCATCTCTATATTTGAGGCCTTTTTAGGTCTATTTTTGGACCATTCTGGTCTCTTGGACCCCCAGGTCCTCTGGCCTATCAGGCTTGTGCACTCCTTGTCGGATGCACCATGTGGACCCTTTTTTGTGTTTCAAACAATGAGATTTCCATATTAGAGGTTTTGGCATGTTCTGAGCACATTGGAAAACTCCATTTTCTTATTTGAGACATCCTTTGGCCTGATCTAGCCTTATTTCGGTCCCTAGGACCCCTTTTTGGGTTCCCACTAACCTTCCAAGCCCATGCACCATGCACCCAAGGATAGAAGTTACTTTCTATACTTCTTTTAGTTAGTCATTTATCTAATTTCATGTAGTCAATCCATTCTAACTCCCTCTCTCTCTTTTCATCATGGTTACAAGTTACAAGTGTTAGATATATGTGGTGGTTTGGGGCTTACTCTAATCTTATCGATTGGTCTTCATCTTCTTCAAACTTTGCCCCACTTTACTTCATTACCTCTTCTCACAGTCAGTGTTGGTCAATTATTGTGATTGTGGCTTGGTTTCATTATGACTTGCTTACACCACCTTTCTTTGAGATAAAATTTTTATAGTTGATCATGCTATATCTTCAACCCCCATCATGGTGTACCTCTTAGTGGTGGTTCACACAGATGGTAGTAGTCAAGGCAACCTAGGACCTATAGCTATGTATTGGGTTATTGATGATCTATGCAACCATAAGATCATTACAACTACTCAATTCTCAATCAATGAAATTAATAATGCCACTGAGTATCACGTAATCATTAGTGCATTAACTAATACGCATGAGTTAGGCACGTGATATGTGTAGTTATTCTCTGATTCACTCTTAGCCATGTATCACCTCACTAGTGTCTGGGTCATCCTTGGCTGTAAGTTGTTGCCCCTCTTTGAGGTAGTGCACAATTTGATCTCCTTCTTTGAGGATGTCCAATTCACCCACATTGCTCACAAGGAGAATACTAGGGATGATGCCGTAATGAATTTTATTCTGGATAGTATTATGTGATGTGATATCACTTGTGTTTCCCCTTTCTAAGAACTAGATCTGAAGCTAGATTTGGATTTTAGATCATGAAACATTTAAAATTTCACCCGTGGACCATGCCATCAACATCATTTTACCACCATATTTATCTGGTAAGTGCAGGTAATGTTTTTTTATCTTTTTAGTTCTTTCTTTCCTTTTCTTTGGTATGGCTTTTAGGTACTTCACAACACTCCTTGTTCATCAAATATTGACTGCTCAAACCTCAGGGGTATATATAATCATACTACCTATGACCCTACTCCTCCTTATGATTATATATCAATTCAAATGTAGACTATCAACCCTAGTTATCCCATTTAGAGTCATAGGCCACTAGCTTAGACCTCTCCCATGCACTATTCCCATCCTTTAGTCATACAAGTATTTTCTCATGCTAGATGGGCTCTCTAGAGACCCTTAGAGATTCTTTTAGGAGCTTGTTGACCAATTGAGGGCCCCATTTGACTAGGTCATAGCTTAGGGAGGAAACTCATAGTCTAGGCCATGTTTTTCCTTCATGAAAGCTATGGCTTAGGCTAAAGCCCTAGAAAAATGCATGAAAAGTGACTCATTTGGTTTAAAATGATTAAAAATGGTTTTTTTTTTATTTATTAACAGATTAAGGCTGGATATAGGCATGTTTACTCATTCATTCTCACTCTATATTCATTTTTACTCCGCTTTTGATGCATATCTTCTCTAATCATCTCCATTGATAATCTCACATTGAAATCTTGGCTACCTCCCTGAATCTCTCTTGATTCTTGATTGAAATAATTGTTTTATTTGTGAAAAGGGATGCCCTACATTGTTGTTGCTTCCATTGGTGATTCTCTTTTCTATGTATAGTTTTATTGAAGCTTGTGGACTACTCATTTCCTCCTCAATACTCCATTTCACCTATCACATGTGATCCTTACATTGTATCTCATAGATTGGTGATTTCTCCTTCATCTCTTCCATATCTTTGGCTCTTGGTCTAGACTTAGCCTACATATAGCCTAATATTCTTCCTCTATTTCCTCCTAGTTT